>JAVSCE010003042.1:0-94058 GCA_032199065.1 Smutsia gigantea
ATAATTTATTTTGGTATCATTAATCTACAGTTACATGTGCAATATTACGGTTATTAAACTACCCCTTCGTCAGGTCCCCCCCACCAACCCCATTACAGTCACTGTCCATCAGCGTAGTGAGATGCTATAGAATCACTACTTGTCTTCTCTGAGTTGTACAGCCCTCCCCGTGCCCCCCCAACATTACGTCTGCTAATTGTAATGCCCTTTTTTCCCTCTTATCCCTCCCTTCCCACCCATCTTCCCCAGTCCTTTTCCCTTTGGTAACTGTTAGTCCGTTCTTGGGTTCTGTGAGTCTGCTGCTGTTTTGTTCCTTCAGTTTTTTCCTTTGTTCTTATATTCCACATATGAGTGAAATCATTTGATACTTGTCTTTTTCGGCTTGGCTTATTTCACTGAGCATAATACCCTCTAGCTCCATCCATGTTGTTGCAAATGGTAGGATTTGTTTTCTTCTTATGGCTGAATAATATTCCATTGTGTATATGTACCACATCTTCTTTATCCATTCATCTACTGATGGACACTTAGGTTGCTTCCATTTCTTGGCTATTGTAAATAGTGCTGCAATAAACATAGGGGTGCATCTGTCTTTTCAAATTGGGCTGCTGCATTCTTAGGGTAAATTCTTAGGAGTGGAATTCCTGGGTCAAATGGTATTTCTATTTTGAGTTTTGTGAGGAACCTCCATACTGCTTTCCACAATGGTTGAACTAATTTGCAGTCCCACCAGCAGTGTAGGAGGGTTCCCCTTTTCTCCACATCCTCGCCAACATTTGTTGTTGTTTGTGTTTTGGATGTTGGCCATCCTCACTGGTGTGAGGTGATATCTCATTGTGGTTTTAATCTGCATTTCTCTGATGATTAGTGATGTGGAGCATCTTTTCATGTGCCTGTTGGCCATCTGAGTTTCTTCTTTGGAGAAGTGTCTATTCATGTCTTCTGCCCATTTCTTAATTGGATTATTTACTTTATGTTTGTTGAGGTGCATGAGTTCTTTATATATTTTGGATGTCAACCCCTTGTTGGATACGTCATTTATGAATATATTTTCCCATACTGTAGGATGTCTTTTTTTAAAGTTTATTTTGATATCATTAATCTACAATTAAATGAGTAATATTATGGTGATTACACTACCCCCTTCATCAGGTCCCCCCACAACCCCATTACAGTCACTGTCCATCAGTGTAGTGAGACGCCATAGAGTCACTACTTGTCCTCTCTGGGTTGTACAGCCCTCCCCGTGCCCCCCCAAAATTACATCTGCTAATCGTAATGTCCCTTCTTCCCCCTTGCCCCTCCCTTCCGACCCATGCTCCCCAGTCCCTTTCCCTTTGGTAACTATTAGTCCTTTCTTGGGTTCTGTGAGTCTCCTGCTGTTTTGTTCCTTCAGTTTCTTTTCTTAGTTCTTATACTCCACATATGAGTGAAATCATTTGGTACTTGTCTTTTTCAGCTTGGCTTATTTCACTGAGCATAATACCCTCTAGCTCCATCCATGTTGTTGCAAATGGTAGGATTTGTTTTCTTCTTATGGCTGAATAATATTGCATTGTGTATATGTACCACCTCTTCTTTATCCATTCATCTACTGATGGACACTTAGGTTGCTTCCATTTCTTGGCTATTGTAAATAGTGCTGCAATAAACATAGGGATGCATCTGTCTTTTTCAAACTGGGCTGCTGCATTCTTAGGGTAAATTCCTAGGAGTGGAATTCCTGGGTCAAATGGTATTTCTATTTTGAGTTTTTTGAGGAACCTCCATACTGTTTTCCACAATGGTTGAACTAATTTGCAGTCCCACCAGCAGTGTAGGAGGGTTCCCCTTTCTCCACATCCTCGCCAACATCTGTTGTTGTTTGTGTTTTGGATGTTGGCCATCCTCACTGGTGTGAGGTGGTATCCCATTGTGGTTTTAATCTGCATTTCTCTGATAATTAGTGATGTGGAGCATCTTTTCATGTGCCTGTAGGCCATCTGAATTTCTTCTTTGGAGAAGTGTGTATTCATGTCCTCTGCCCATTTCTTAATGGGATTATTTGCTTTTTGTGAGGTACGTGAGTTCTTTATATATTTTGGATGTCAACCCCTTATCGGATACGTCATTTATGAATATATTCTCCCATACTGTAGGAAGTCTTTTTGTTCTACTGATGGTGTCCTTTGCTGTACAGAAGCTTTTCAGCTTGATATAGTCCCACTTGTTCATTTTTGCTTTTGTTTCCCTTGCTTGGGGAGATATGTTCATGAAGAAGTCGCTCATGTTTATGTCCAAGAGCTTTTTGCCTATATTTTTTTCTAAGAGTTTTATAGTTTCATGACTTACATTCAGGTCTTTGATCCACCTTGAGTTTACCTTTGTGTATGGGGTTAGACAATAGTCCAATTTCATTCTCTTACATGTAGCTGTCCAGTTTTTCCAACACCCACTGCTGAAGAGGCCGTCATCTCTCCAATGTATATCCAAGGCTCCCTTATCAAATATTAATTGACTGTATGTGTTTGGGTTGATGTTTGGATTTTCTATTCTATTCCACTGATCTGCAGGTCTGTTTTTGTGTCTTGATTACTGTGGCTTTGAGGTAGAGCTTGAAGTCAGGGAGCATAATTCCCCCTGTTTTATTCCTCCTTCTCAGGATTGCTTTGGCTATTCGGGGTCTTTTGTGGTGCCATATGAATTTTAGAATTATTTGTTCGAGTTCATTGAAGAAAGCTGTTGGTAGTTTGATAGAGATTGCGTTGAATCTGTAGATTGCTTTGGGTAGTATAGCCATTTTGACAATATTTATTCTTCCTAGCCAAGAGCATGGGATGCATTTCCATTTGTTAGTGTCCTCTTTAATTTCTCTTAGGAATGTCTTGTAGTTTTCAGGGTACAGGTCTTTCACTTCCTTCATTACGTTTATTCCTAGGTATTTTATTCTTTTTGATGCAATTGTGAATGGAATTGTTTTTCTGTTTTCTCTTTCTGTTAGTTCATCATTAGTGTATACGAAAGCAGCAGATTTCTGTGTGTTAATTTTGTATCCTGCAACTTTGTTGAATTCAGATATTAGTTCTAGTAGTTTTGGAGTGGAGTCTTTAGGGTTTTTAATGTACAATAACATGTCATCTGCAAATAGAAGACAATTTGACTTCTTCTTTACCAGTCTGGATGCCTTTTATTTCTTTGTTTTGTCTGATTGACGTGGCTAGGACCTCCAGTACTATGTTGAATAACAGTGGAGAGAGTGGGCATCCCTGTCTTGCTCCCAATCTTAGATGAAAAGCTTTCAGTTTCTCACTGTTAAGTATGATGTTAGCTGTGGGTTTGTCATATATAGCCTTTATGATGTTGAGGTACTTGCCCTCTATACCCATTTTGTTGAGAGTTTTAATCATGAATGGATGCTGAATTTTTTCAAATGCATTTTCAGCATCTATGGAGGTGATCATGTGGTTTTTGTTCTTCTTTTTGTTGATGTGGTGGATGATGTTGATGGATTTTCGAATGTTGGACCATCCCTGCATCCCTGGGATGAATCCCACTTGATCATGGTGTATGATCCTCTTGATGTATTTTTGAATTCGGTTTGCTAATATTTTGTTGAGTATTTTGCATCCACGTTCATCATTGATATTGGTCTGTAGTTTTCTTTTTTGGTGAGGTCTTTGCCCGGCTTTGGTATTAGAGTGATGCTGGCTTCATAGAATGAGTTTGGAAGTATTCCCTCCTCTTCTATTTTTTGGAAAACTTTAAGGAGAATGGGTGTTATTTCTTCTCTATATGTCTGGTAGAATTCAGAGGTGAATCCATCTGGTCCGGGGGTTTTGTTCTTGGGTAGTTTTTTGATTACCGCTTCAATTTCGTTGCTGGTGATTGGTCTGTTTAGTTTTTCTGTTTCTTGCTTGGTCAGTCTTGGAAGGTTGTATTTTTCTAAGAAGTTGTCCATTTCTTCTAGGTTTTGCAGCTTGTTAGCATATAGATTCTCATAATATTCTCTTATAATTCTTTGTATTTCTGTGGGGTCCATCGTTATTTTTCCTTTCTCATTTCTGATTGTGTTTATGTGTGTAGATTCTCTTTTTCTCTTAATGAGTCTGGCTAGGGGTTTATCTATTTTGTTTATTTTTTCAAAGAACCAGCTCTTGGTTTCATTGATTTTTTTCTATTGTTTTATTCTTCTCAATTTTATTTATTTCTTCTCTAATCTTTATTATGTCCCTCCTTCTGGTGACTTTGGGCCTCATTTGTTCTTCTTTTTCCAATTTCAGTGATTGTGTCTTTAGACTATTCATTTGGGAATGTTCTTCTTTCTTTAGATAGGCCTGGATTGCAATATACTTTCCTCTTAGAACTGCCTTTGCTGCGTCCAATAGAAGCTGTGGCTTTGTGTTGTTGTTGTCATTTGTCTCCATATACTCTTTGACTTCTGTTTTGATTTGGTCATTGACCCACTGATTAATTAGGAGAATGTTGTTAAGTCTCCATGTATTTGTGAGCCTTTTTGTTTTCTTTCTAAAGTTAATTCTAGTTTAATACCTTTATGATCCGAGAAGTTGATTGGTAGGATTTCAATATTTTCGATTTTACTGAGGTTCTTTTTGTGGCCTAGTATGTGGTCTATTCTGGAAAATGTTCCATGTGCACTTGAGAAGAATGCGTATCCTGTTGCTTTTGGGTGTAGAGTTCTGTAGATGTCTGTTAGGTCCATCTCTTCTAGTGTGTTGTTCATGGCCTCTGTCTTTACTTATTTTCTGTCTGGTTGATCTGTGCTTTGGAGTGAGTAGTGTGTTGAAGTCACCTAAGATGAATGCATTGCTGTCTATTTCTTCCTTTAATTCTGTTACTATTTGTTTCACATATGCCGGCACTCCCGTATTGGGTGCATATATATTTATAATGGTTATATCCTCTTGTTGGATTGACCCCTTTATCATTATGTAATGTCCTTCTTTATCTCTTGCTACCTTCTTCATTTTGAAGTCTATTTTGTCTGATACAAGTACTGCAACACCTGTTTTTTTCTCCTTGTTGTTTGCATGAAATATCTTTTTCCATCCCTTCACTTTTAGTCTGTGTATATCTTTGGGTTTGAGGTGAGTTTCTTGTAGGCAGGATATAGATGGGTCTTACTTTTTTATCCATTCTGTTACTCTGTGTGTTTTGATTGGTGCATTCAGTCCATTTACATTTAGGGTGATTATCGATAGATATTTACATATTGCCATTGCTGGCTTTAGATTCGTGGTTACCAAAGCTTCAAGGGTTGCTTCTTTACTATCTGACAATCTAACTTAACTTTCTTGTTAAGTATTGTAAACACAGTCTGATGTTTCTTTATTTCTCTCCCTTCTTATTCTTCCTACTCCATTCTTTATGTACTAGGTGTTTTATTCTTTGCCTTTAGTTAGTAATTGGAAGGTCTGCTTTCTTTGCTATGATTTTATTTTCTCTGGTGATATCTTTTTAGCCTTAGGAGTGCTTCCCTCTAGAGCAGTTCCTTTAAGATGTCCTGTAGAGGTGGTTTATGGGAGGCAAATTCTCTCAGCTTTTGCTTGTCTGGAAATTGTTTAATCCCTCTGTCATATTTAAATGATAATCGTGCTGGATACAGTATTCTTGGTTTGAGGCCCTTCTGTTTCATTACATTTAGTATATTATGCCATTCTCTTCTGGCCTGTAAGGTTTCTGTTGAGAAGTCTGATGTTAGTCTGATGGGTTTTCCTTTGTAGGTGATCTTTTTTCTTTCTCTAGCTGCCTTTCATACTCTGTCCTTATCTTTGATATTTGCCATTATAATTATTATGTGTCTTGGTGTTGTCTTCCTTGGGTCCCTTGTGTTGGGAGATGTGTGAGCTTCCGTGGACTGCGAGACTATTTCCTTCCCCAGCATTGGGAAGTTTTCAGCAATTATCTCTTCAAAGACACTTTCTATCCCTTTTTCTCTCTCTTCTTCCTCTGGTACTCCTATAATGCGAATATTGTTCCGTTTGGATTGGTCACACAGTTCTCTTAATATTCTTTCATTCCTAGAGATCCTTTTTCCTCTGCCTCAGCTGCTCTGTATTCCTGTTCTCTGATTTCTATTCCATTAACAGTCTGTTGCATTTCATCCAGTCTGCTGCTAAGCCTGCCAATGGCATGTCTCATTTCTGCATTGTCTTCCCTGACTTCCCTCACTTCCTTCCTCAGCTCTTGCATATTTCTCTGTAGATCCATCAGCATGGTTATGACTTTTATTCTGAATTCTTTTTCAGGAAGATTGTGCATTTTCATCCCTTCAGGGTCCCTCTCTGGTGTTGTCTGGGTCTGTGTGAGCTTCTTCTGTACCATATTCCTCTGTCTTTTCATGGTGATAGAAGTGGTCACTGGTAGGTGCCACATATGTCAGCTGGGCTCTTTAAGACTTAAAAAAAAATGAGAGAAGAAAGAAAAGAAAAAAAAAAAAAGAAAGAAAAGAAAAGAAAGGGAAAAAAAAACACCCACCAGTAGTAGATTCTGTGAGGATGCTGTAGGTGGCGCTGTTGCTCCACTCTTCCGCAGCCGCAGCTGCGCAGCTCCGCTTGGCCGTTTGTAGCTCTGGCCGGGGCGGGAATGAATGGGAGGCTGTTGTTCTCTGTGTGAAATTTCAGTGCGGCTACTTTTTCGCAGTTGCCAGCCAAGGGGTCCGAAATTCCTCAGGACTCCCAGCCTGCTAGACCGAGTGTGCTGGGACGATCCCAGGCCCTTGCCTCTTGAGGACCGCCAAAAAAAAAGCACGTGCTTTTCTTTTGTTCCGGCGAGCCTGCTGCAAGGCCCTGGGCCCATTCCCAGCTCAAAACCTGCACCTTCTGCCTCTCCAATGTCCGATAGACCGTGCGATGTGTGTCAGTGCTTCTGGTGCAGATCACCAGGGCTGGTCATTTCGCGGGTCTGTACTTCCACTCCCTTCTGGCTCTGAATCCTCTCCTCCCACCAGTGTGCTGGGGTGGGGGAGTGGTTGGGTCCCGCCAGGACATGGCTCCATATCTTATCCGCCTCGCAGCGTGCCGAATCCTCTTAGGTGCAGGTGCAGGCTGTGCACTGTCCTGTATATTCTGGTCTCTCTTTTAGGAATAGTTGTATTTGCTGTATTTTCATAGATATATGTGGTTTTGGGAGGAGATTTCCACCACCCTGCTCATGCTGCCATCTTCCCGGAACCCCAAGTCGGCTCACCCTTAGTTTTTACCCCCAGTCTCCAATAATATCATCAAAGAGCTAGGGTAAAAATACTGAGATGCTTTGTTTCTTTCTGGAAGACTCACATGTCACATGACATGTATCTCAAGATCCTATTCCTTTGACATTGATAAAAGGAGAGTCAGGCTTAACTGTTACGGGTCTTACTCATCAGAATGTGACCAAGATTTAGCTTTTTAAGCAGGTAACTCTATTATTACTAAATCGTGTTAACTATGGACACCAAAGTTAATTATTCAGGATTTGCAAACTCTCAGTTAACAATGAAAGGAAGATCTCACTAACTAATAGTTGTTCTTAGTTTATTGATTTTATTTCATCAGTGTATTGTATTTAGGAATGGCTATTCCATTTAAATTTGTTCTCTAACCCCCCAATTAAATATGCGTATTTCTCTTCTCTATCTAGAATTTTTCAGCTTGAATCCTCTCATAGCGTACAGTCAGGCCCTGGCTCTGTGCCTGCCTGAGCACAGAAGGTCATACAGTAAGTAGCTCTGCATCTTCTGTTGCAGAGGAGGAGGACATTGTGGGACCCGCATCCCCAGTGACAATAGCTTTTCTCTTGCAGGAGTGGCCTCAAACTCTGGATTAAGATCAGAAAATTTCACTCTGGGTCTAGCTGTGCTTCCTGTTCAGTGTGCTTGCTTATGTATTTATTATGTTTTCAATACCATAGCAAACATCCTCAAACCCACTATGCTCAACAAGAGTTAGGACTTGGACAGCTAACCTGGATCTTAACCATAGGGCTTCCTCCCCATCTCATCCCTTTGCCTTCTCTTCCTTCAAATAACCTTTGTCCTGAATCCTGTGTTCATGCTTTCTTTTTTTCTCCCATTTAACATTGTTTTATTGCATCATGTGTTTTTTTGAAAGAATTTTCTGTTACAGTTGTTTTTTTTACCTGAAAGGAGCATCAGTCTACCCCCAGCCTTACCAAAGGTTGTCCTGGCCAACCTTACCAAAGGTTACCATGATCAGGCTGAACTGCAGATGCAGGACACGGACTCCTTTCACATTTGCTTACATGACCAGGAATGTTCACAATGTCCTGTAACAACATCCTTATGCTTTCATGCTTCCCATACAAAAATGGGGGGGGCAATTCTCCTGCCATTCCAAAGACAGGATTTTCAACTAGACTGTCTCAGTGTTAGCATTGCCTTAGTATATGGGCTTTCCACACTATTCTTAAATTTAAGAATTGGGGTTAAAGATGGAGTGAAAGGGAGCAAGATCATTCTCTTACTGTAACTGAAACCTCCCTCTCCCTTTTTTTTGGTTCTATGTTCAAGGAAGATGGGGAACAGCATGAGATTCCTTTCATCTTTTTATTAAGGGAAAATTTTGCTTTGAGGCGTGTTATGAGATATGCTAGGTTATGAGATACGGTTTGGCTATGGATGTCACGGGGGAAAACTGTATTCTTCTATGATGGATTCGCTCATGTTGGGGTGCAAGACTAGAGGGATCAGCATACTAATCAAGGTGGCAGTTTTTGTATTCATGCCAACAGTGAACTGTCTGCAAAGTTATTTAAAAATGAACGTTTATTTATTCAACAAATATTTATTGACTAGCTACCATGCAACAGTGTTTTAAAGGTACCCAGGATTTGTTTTAATAGGGTATGGTAGGATGCAAAGACATGGAACTCATACTCATAATCCCTGGATCTGTAGGTACAGCATTGCCACACAGGCTCATATGGGGAAGGTCAGGAGGGAGAGGGAGTGAAGGGAAGAAGTAGGCAAGAACTTTTATTGTGGTTTCTGCAGAAGGAACTGATGAGGTAGGGTAAACAGGCTTAGGATTGGCTAGCTGAATAACTTCAGCAGGCTCTGAGGTATAGAGGCTATCTCAAGTTGTCTTACCTGGCCTGGGAATGATAAGGGCAAGAGAAGAGTGGCCTGGAGTGTAATTGCCCTGTGAGAACCTAACAAAGGAGCTGTTTGAGGTATGGGTTTTGGTTTGCATATGAAAGGCAGGTTTGCATGTGAGTCCTTTACTATCTCTGGGAATTGACCAGGCCTGGGAAGGACATCAAGATTAGGGAGGATATCAAAACATCAGCGTCAAAAGACCTGCTTAAATCACAATGTAAGTTGGTCAGGGATGGTAGTACAGCATGGGGAAGAGAGTCAATGATATCAACATCTTCCTACGTTGATAGATAGTAACCATGCTAGAGAGGGTGAGGATTTAATAACATGGGTAACTGTTGAACCATTCTGTTGTTCATTTGAAACCAACATAAGATTGTATATAAACGATACTTCAATTAAAAAAACAAAAAGACGTGCTTAACATAGATAGATCTATGTTAGATGAGTAAGACATGGTCCCTGCCCTCAAGCAGCTCACAGTCCTGAAGGGAAACAAACACAGACGTACGCTGATAGAACAATGCAGCAAGTAAAGTAATAGAGAGTGACTTTGGGAACAGATACCAAGGAGAGGCATCTAGCTCAGATGGAAGGTGCTGGAAAAACCAGGAAGGAACTTTGGGAAGAAATGATACTGGAACTGAGTATTGAGTTATCTACACAAGAAAGCCAGTGAAGACAAACTCCTGTGTAGAGGAGAGCGTGAAAAACGAATGGAGACAAACAGCATGGTTTGCACAGTGAACTCAAAAACGTAGTGTGGAAATTCAGAATCTGAGGTGGGGACAGAAAGATGTGGGGTTGACATAGTAAGCAGAAATGACATCAAAGACGGTTTTGTATTTCTTGGGGTTTTGGAAACCAGATTCCATACTGACCTGTTCTGTGTGTTCTGAGTATCTTGTGTAGATAACTCAATACTCAGTTCTAGTATCATTTCTTCCCAAAGTTCCTTCCTGGTTTTTCCAGCAACCTCCATCTGAGCTAGATGCCTCTCCTTGGTATCTATGCCCAAAGTCACTCTCTATTACTTTACTTGCTGCATTGTTCTATCAACATATGTCTGTGTTCTGAGGTAGTAATGGTGTTTCTTCCCCAAAGGAAGACTTTATTCAAGACTATTCCAAGTCTTGAATAGTCTTGACTCTTCAAGTAGGGTGAGAGATTGAACTCTCTCAGGCAATAGTGGCCCGTTTTCAGCTTTATTGAGGTATAATTGACAAATAATATTGTAAGATATTTAAAGTGTGCAGCCTATGATTTGATTCACATATACATTGTGAAGGATTCCCTCTATCAAGCTAATTAACATGTCCATAACCTTATATATTTACCTTTTACTTTTAGTGAGAAAATTTAAGTTCCATTCTCTTAGCAAATTTTAATTATACAATACCGCATTGTCAGCCTTAGTCACCATGTTATCCATTAGATCCTCAGAACTTACTCTTCTCATAACAAGTTCAACATTTTTTTTTTAGATAATAGTGTTTTAAGTCATTTCCTTCTCCCACTAGAAAGAAGAAAGAGGTTTGGCTGGTCAAATATATTTGAAAATCCCTACAAATTCCTTTCCTCTCAGAAATCCATGATGCACACAGCATATTAAAGGTCCTGAAAAGTGCAAACAGAACAAAACAAAACTTTGCTTTGTTTAATTTAGTGACTCCTAGACTTATTTGACTGCAAAACCTCTTTTTTCCCCTTAGAATACAATCTACATCTTGAGGAATACTACCAGTGAGTGGTGACCCACTGAACAGTGTGGCACTAGGGAAGGACGTCATTAACTCTGAATCTTATGGATTGCTTTATAGTTGATTCCAGCTCTTAGAAAAAACCAAAGTGATAGGAATGGAGAGGCAGAGATGAATTCAAGAATTATTTAAGAGAGAAAGCAGCACTTTACTGATTAAATAGAGGTGGTGAAGAGAGATTATGGGAAAGATTATAACATTTGGGGTTTTAGCAGTCTTTCTGATCTTCAGGTAGAGCTATCCACCAGGCAGTTAGGGTAGAGCTTTTGTATAAGGGATATATGTTTGAAACTATAAGACTTTATTTGATTCTACCAGGAAAGTTGTTGAGAAATAAGGAAGCCAGCCTCCAGGGAACCTCAGGCAGGGGAATAAAGAAGATCCAAGAGTGCAGTAGGGAAAAAATGGTTAAAAAAGTAGGAGGGTCTCAAAGACAGTGGTGTTATGGAACTACAAAAAAACCGTGAAGTTGAAATAAGTGATCAATAGATTCCCACATAATAGAGGGTTTGGCAGGCTCATAGTAGCTCAGAGCCTATGTTAAATTTTCAGGAGTTTTGCAAGCCATTTGATAGCAAGTTGGTAGCTGAAATCAGCTGTGGTGAATGTACTTGCCCCACTGAACGTGGGATACACTACCAATCCAGGATCTCCGACTCCTGCTCCAAGAAGACGGTTGTTGTACGTTTACTGGCATACCACAGGATAAAGACTAGAAAATGCTCTGTGGGTTTGTCAGATAGGAACAAATTTCATAGAGGATCCTTTTGAGTGGTGGAGTGGAAGCCAGATTACTGTGAATTTAAGGGTGTGAAGTATGAAAATGGAGATGCTTTAATGAGAAAGGAAAATATAAATTATATAGTAGCCAGAGGATAATTCAAAGTCATGGAAAGGAGACACAAGCATATTTATAGCTCAAGGGATATTTCTACTAGAGAGAAAACAAGGCAGAAGGTACAAAGTGAAGGTCTCGGGGGAGGAAGGAAGGGCTGGGATTCAGGGCACAGGCATAGGGATCCTTATGTATAAGAAGAGATGGCTTATCATCTAAGACTGGAAGAAAGGTGGAATCTCTAAAAAGGAACCAACATTTGCCATTCAACCTGCATTTAAACTTGTAGGAGTCACATTTCTCTTCAAGTAACCTTGGCTGCTCTGGACTTGGGGAGCTGACAGTTGCTGTCTTTTGTTTTTCTTTTGGAAAGCCTGGATCTTTCTCTTAGTCACTCATATAAAAACTACTTTAGAAAAATTAAGGGAGAAAAAGCAAATATGTGAAAAGGAATCTAAGGATTGAATTATTTAGGTCTAAATTCAAATTGATAAATTCCAATCAGGGGTATTTTTGTTTTCCTAGCATCTGGATTTGAATGGGTAGTGAATAAATTCTGCATTTAGTTTCTTGCCCCAATTTATCCTGCTACTCCTGCCATTTTCAGGCCTAGATTCAGGCTGCTATAATCGCTTATATTAGTCAATTTCTGACCTAACCAGGTCCTCTCACTAAGGAATTTGAAGTTGGGATCATGGATGTCATCTTGCTATTTACTGCCATTTCTCATCCTGGTAAGGAAAACAAATCACTGAGACTGGAAAGATTTGTTGAGTGCATTTTCTGAGCCAGGATTGTGTCTTATTCATCTTTATATCCTCATTCATCTGTTTATTCATTCAATAAATATTTACTAAGAGCACATTATTTTCCAGGCAAAATGCCATGGCCAGGGATGATGGGGTGAACACACAGAGCTTTTAATACAGTGAGAGAGACGTATGTTGAATAGCCACACAAATGACTATGTGTGATTACAAAAGGTAGTAAGCGCTCTGAAGGAAAAATGAAGAGTTAAATGAAATATTTAAAAAGAGAGTTGAATGAATGTTAGTGTTGTGGGAGGGCTTGTCTGGGAAAGTTCTGAGACGTGAAAGATGAATAGGAGTGCTCCAGGCAAAATGTGAGGCAAAGAGCGCTCTCGGCAGAAGAAACAGCCACCTAGGATGTGCTGCAGGAAAGCTTTGTCCTCAGGAAATGAAAGAAGGTAGTGTGAATAAAATTGAGTGAGGAAAGAAGGGCTTGAAGCTCTGTTAAAGCTTTAGGATTTACTCTAAGTTCAACCATAAACCAGTGAGATGTTTAAAGCAAGGCAATGACATAACCTGGGTTTTGTTTTTAAAAGATTACTCTGGCTGTTAAGTGCAGAAAGAATGGAGAGGAACAGAGTGGAATCGGGGAGTCAGTTTTGGAGACTAGATTCATTGAACAAGTGGAAGATAATGGTGGCTTAGACTGGGGAGTGTGCCTTGGAGATTGAGAGAAGAACAATATTTGTATTAGATTTTCAGAGAAACTCTATTAGTACATCTTACCTGTTCATTATTTTACTGTATGCCCTAGATACAACAACAAAATAAGAAAAAAGGAAGAAAAAGTTGAGACAATAAAGGAAAAAAAGAAGGAAGGAAGGAAAGAGGCAAAGAGGCAAACTGTTATGCCCCAAGTATTTGAACTAAAAGGTTAGAAGTTGTGGCTGGAAGGGGTTGTACCTGAGTTAGTGTTGCTGATATGATGCAGCTCCTGGTCTAGGTGTGACTTGGCAGTGGGCTATTGGGATGGAGAAGGGGAACTTACTGAAGAGGAGGCATTCAAGGAGTTGGATGACTAGTTGGTGAGTCATCCAAGCCTGTGTTGAAATGACTCAGGATGGGGGCAAGCGTCAGGGTGGAGAAAGCCTGAGCCATACACTTAGTCTTTCATGAATGAGTGGCAGTAGACGATTGCTGGAGGGAGCAAGAGGGATTATAAGAAGATGGTTGATTGTCCAAGGAGCAGGCATTTTACAAAAAGGAGAGGAAGTGATGTGCTGGGAGTGGCAGTAGGGAGGAAGGAGGACGTTTAGGTAGGTCCTCCATTTGAAAGGACTGCAGAAGACACGATATCCCTAAGGGCCATCTATGACTCCATTATGGCAAGAAATTGAAATGATCATTCAGAGAAGATGATGAAAATAGAGGAGAGTTTCCTAATTTTAGATCAGAATTCTGAAGAGCACCTGGCCAAGTGTCAGTGCCTGGTAGGTAAATGAATATTTATTGACTGAATAATAAATCAGCCAATTAATGATGAATGTGGTAGAGAAACCTGTATCATCTCTACCCCATAACCCTGCTTGATTTGCATGTTCCCACAAAGAGTGCTACTTGGTTTGGAGTGCCTGAGCTTTGCATTCTTTCCTTTAAAACTCCTGCAGGCATCACAAAGATACTCAACTCTAAATCAGAGAAATGCTTCCTTCTTGAAATTCTTTGTTACTGTGTACACGGGGGTTGTAGTCACAGAGAACACATTTCCTCCTCATTATCCTATAATTATTATTCCGATAACAAGGTTCAATCTCATGTTTCTACCAAACTGAAAGTATAAAGTGCCTTTAACAAGCACCTCATGTCATATCGCCTGTACTTACCTATTTCTTCTTTCTAATTTCCCCTATGACATCCTTACATGTTCTTTTTAAACACATTTTTCACATTGCATCTTAGTGGTCAAACTTAGTAATGTACTTTGTGTCCCCACATGTCACAGTATACAGAATATTTCAGAAGCCCTCTGTAATTACTACACATACTTACAAATCCACCAATGCAGTATATTTTCCTGAGGGAAAAATGACCCACTGAGGTTAATGAACCTTGGCTTTACCTTGGGGGAGCAGCTCACAGACCCATAATTAATTTTTTTAAATTTAATTTAGGTTTTAATTTTAAATTAAATTTAAAAAAATCTAGGTTTATGTTATGCCTTAAACAGAACCTTTGAAATTATAAATGCTGTTTTTGTTTTTACTACATACCACCTCAAACTTCTGTTGCTTAAGCAAAATGTGCTTTATTTTTAATGCAGGCATTTATAGTTCACTTTAATATATCTTTTAACAGCTTTATTGAGGCATAAATGACATGCAGTAAAATACACATACTTAAAGTGTACAATTACATTCCCAAGGAACTATCACCACAATCAAGACAACAAATTTATCCATCAGCTCCAAAAACTTCTTCCTATTCTTTCTAATTTGTTCTCCCCTCCAAGCCCTCCATTCCCAGGAAACCTCTGGTCTGCTTTTTGTCATTATACATTAGTTTTGCATTTCCTAGAATCTTATGTAAATAGAGACATATAGTATGTACTCTTCTTTGTCTAGCTTCTTGCACTCAGCATAATTATTTCAAAATGCATCCATATTGTTGGATGTGTCAATAATTCATTCCTTTATATGCTAGGTAGTTCTCCATTGTATGGAGAGACTACCACTGACTTACCCATTCATCTGTTAATGGATGTGTGAGTCATTTCCAGTTTGGGTTATGACAAATCTGTTTGAACCTTCATACACAAGTCTTTATATGAACATATTCTTTAATTTATCTTGGGTAAACACCTAGGAGAAGAATTGTGGAATGATATGGTAGACATGTTTAATTTTTAAAGAAAATTTCATACTGTTTTCAAAAGTGATTTAACATTTCACTTTCCTACGAGTAGTATGAGTTTCATCTCCTCCACATTCTTGGCAACACCTGGAGTGGTTAGTCTTTGACTGTAGCAGTTCTAAGGCGCATCACATTCTCTCCTGGGAGTTTCATTTTGCATTTCCCCATTGATTAATAATGTTGAGTATCTGATCATGTGTTTCTTTGTCATCATGTATCCTCTTTGGTGAAGTATCTGTTTAAATCATTCCCTTTTTTTATTAGTTTGTCTATTTTCTTGTCAATGGTCTTGGGATATTTTATTATGATAAGCCTTGGTGTAATTCTCATTTTTCTTATATTTGGGGTTCATTGAATTTCTTTGCTCTGTGGTTTATTTGATCAGATTTGGGAAATTTGGGGCCATTTCCTCTTAACTGTATTCCTTACTTTTGCAGACTCCAATTACACGTGTATTAGGTCACTTTAAGTTTTACCATATCTCACTGATGTTCTGTTCAATTTTTTGTCTTTTCTCTCTCTGTTTCTTTTTGGATGGTTTCATTTGTTAAACCTTCAAGTTCACTAATCTTCAGTAATGTCTAAACTTCCATTAATACCATCCAGTGAATTTTTCATCTAAGACATTATAGTTTTCATCTTTAGAAGTCCAATTTGGGCCTTTTAAAATATCTTCCATGTCTTGACTTAACATATTTAATTATCCTCTAATTTCTGAGCATACAGAGTACAGTTACATTAACAGTTTCTTGTCTATTGATTCTATACTTTGTGTCATATATGGGTCATTTTCAATTGATTGATTTTTCTCTACCTTATGTATCATATTTTCCTGTTTCTTTGCATTCCTACTAATTTTTTGTTGGATGCCAAACATCATGAATTTTATCTTGTTGTTGGATATTTTTGTGTCCCTAAAAATATTCTTGATCTTTATTCTGGGACAAGATTAAGTTACTTGGAAACAGTCTGATCCTTTTGGGCCTTATTTTTAAAATTTGCTAGACAGAAACAGAGCAGTGTTTAGTCTAGGGCTAATTTAGGCCCATTACTGAGGCAAAACCCTTTCAAGTACTCTACACTATACCCCCTGAATTATGAGGTTTTCCACTCTGGATTGTGGAAACCTGAAGTATTCCTGTCCAGAATTTTCTCTGAGGCTGTCCCCTCTCTGTTAGTCTGCCCTGAGGACTAGCTGCTTTGGATTCCCCAAATTTCTAGCTTTGTCTCCTCAACTTTAGAGACGTTTGAGCTCCACCTGAGTTCTCCCACCATGCACTGAGGTCTGGAAATTCTATGTAGGCTATAATGGAATAATCATAAGACTCACTTTGTATGGTTCCTATCTTTCAGGAATGACTGTCCTTTTTTTTTTTTTCCTGATACCCAATATCTTGAAAACTGTTTTTTCATGTATTTTGCCCACTTTTGGGGTTGTTTCAGTTAGGAGGTATGGTATAAATATTTTTGGTCCTTGTCCCTGGTTCTTGGCACAGAGCTCCTAGAATCTTTGGCATTTCCTGAATGGTGTGTTTTTTGTTATTCATAATGGGCCTTTTCATCACTTCTGGGTTTATGCTAATGAGATGACATAAGGTGGGGCCCTAGACAGCCTCAGGTGGGGGTTGATCACCAGAAAGACCAAGTAACTAAAGGGCTGGAACATTCAGCCCCACCCTCACTGACATCCAGAGACGGAAACGGCACTGGAGATTGAGCTCTATTAAAATTTTTCTGCGGTGAGGCTCTGAGGTACCGGGAGGCAGCGGCGGCCACCGGGTGGAGGCTAAGGCGGAAAACAAGCCGGAGGACAGGAGCCGCTGGGCACAGGTGCCGCCTCCACAGCTCCCCCCACGGTCGGGGCGCGCAGCCCGCAGCGGCCTGTCTTGCACTGCACCTTCTCCACATCCTCGTCCTCTTTGGGAGCCGCCGGCAGCGCAGTGTGGAGGCCCTGCCACTGAAACCCGGGGCGTGACGGGCGAGGGCGGTGGAGGAGGCTAGGGGGTCCGGGCCCGCGGGGCTGCTCGGGGCGGCCGCCGGGGCCCGGGGAGCATGAGCCCAGGGATGTGCGGGGGGACGGCCCGGGATCTAGGCAGCCTTGGGGGAGGGGAGCCGCGCTCCGGCGCCGTCGCTCCAGAACCGCCGGGCTCTCGAGGTCGCTGTCGCCGGCCCCCTAGGGCCACGCTGTTTTGTTTCACCCTCACGCTGTACAGAAGTGAAGTGAAGTAAAATCTCCCCTCGGATCCCATTGCCAGTGGTGAATGAACGAGACATTGAGAACCTCACGGCACAGGGAGACAGGCGACAAGAAGCTGCCTCCGACACTGGGCGCCCCAGAGCTCGGTGTAGATAGCTTCCTGTGCAGATGCACAAACTCACCTTGGAAACTACAGACTGTTGCAAACAATCAGCAAGGAGAATTCTGCAGAAATGAAATTGGCAAGACACATCCTTACAGGCAGAGAGGTTGCAATAAAAATAATTGACAAAGCTCAGTTGAATCCAACAAGTCTACAAAAGCTCTTCAGAGGAGTAAGAATAATGAAGATTTTAAATCATCCAATCATAGTGAAGTTATTTGAAGTCATTGAAACTGACAAAACACTCTACCTAATCATGGAGTGTGCAAGTGGAGGTGAAGTGTTTGACTATTTGGTCGCACATGGAAGAATGAAGGGAAAAAAACAAGTGCTAAATTTAGACAGATAGTATCTGCCATCCAATTCTGCCACCAGAAGTGTATCGTTCACAGAGACCTCAAGGCTGAAAATCTATTGTTAGATGTTGATATGAACATAAGATAGCTGACTTTGGTTTTAGCAATAAATTTACTGTTGGCAGTAAACTGGATATGTTTTGTGTCATTCCTCCATATGCAGCCCCAGAGCTCTTCCAGGGCAAGAAATATGATGGGCCAGAAGTGGACATGTGGAGCCTCAGTGCCATTCTTTACACACTGGTCAGTGGGTCTCTCCCCTTTGATGGACAGAACCTAAAGGAACTGAGAGAGAGAGTATTAAGAGGGAAACACAGAATCCCTTTCTACATGTGTTAGAACCCAGAACTACCCCCGGGCCTAGTAAGCCCCCCTTGTATCACCTGCAGCAGCTGCACCCCAGCCTTGAATCCCCCCAAGGCCTCACTCCCAACCTAGTTCTAAGAAACCTGTGTTCTAGTTACTGGAGAACCCACCCATTGTTCCAGTGACTCTCATTCTAGATAGTTTCCCTAGCAACGACCAGCCACCTGAACGTAAAGGGCAAAGGTAACCTACCCTTACCATAAAAGGTACCTACTTCCCTTTACTTACATACCTTCTACATTACATCAGCCGGCAACTCGGCACCAACTGAGCTCAACCTATAGAAAATGTACGAGACATACCTGTTTTAAACCATCCGATCAGCACCCCGTCTTCCTAAACCTCGTAATGCATAGAATTCACGGGACCAATTTCCCGCTCAATTTCCTTTATAAGCAGCTTTCCCCTTGCTGCCATTGCTGCTCTCTCCTTTAGAGACAGCCATTCTGTCTTTCAGGCAATAAACTTCGCTGCTGGAGATCTCGTGTCCTCCTTTCCTGAATGAGTGAATCGGGTAGCTGAAGACCCCCCTTTTCAACATGTCCACAGACTGTGAAAACCTTCTCAAACGTTTCCTGGTGCTAAATCCAATAAAACGAGGCACTCTAAAGCAAATCATGAAGGACAGGTGAATCAACACAGGGCATGAGAAAGATGAACTTAAACTATTTGTTGAACCAGAACTAGACATCTCAGATCAGAAAAAGAATAGATATTATGGTGGGAATGGGATACTCACAAGAAGAAATTCAAGAATCTCTTAGCAAAATGAAATATGATGAAATCATAGCCACATATTTGTTGTTGGGGAGAAAATCTTCAGAGCTGGATGCTAGTGACTCCAGCTCTAGTGCAATCTTTCACTCGCTAAGGTGAGGCCAAGCGGTGATCTCAACAACAGTGCTGGCCAGTCTCCTCACCACAAAGTGCAAAGGAGTATTTTTTCAAGCCAGAAGCAGAGTCAGAATAGTGACCATGCTGGACCAGCTATTCCTTCAGTTGTGGCATATTCCCAAAAGAGTCAGACCAGCACTGCAGACGGTGACCTTAAAGAAGACGGAATTCCCTCCCGGAAACCAGGTGGCACTGCTGGTGGAGGAAAGGGAATCGCTCCAGCCAGTCCCATGCTTGGGAATGCAAGCAATCCCAATAAGGCGCATATTCCTGAGCGCAAGAAAAGCTCCACTGTCCCAAGTAGTAATACAGCATCTGGAGGAATGACACAGCGAAATACCTATGTTTGTTTGCAGTGAAAGAACTACAGCTGATAGACATTCAGTAATTCAGAATGGCAAAGAAAACAGCATTGTTCCTGATCAGAGAGCGCTCCAGTTGCTTCAGCACACAGTGTCAGCAGTGCAGCCTCCCCAGACCAAATCCGCTTCCCCTGAGGCACTGCCAGTCACAGCACATTCCACGGCCAGCCCTGGGAGCAGCGAACTGCCACCTACAATGGCCCGCCAGCCTCACCTAGCCTGTCCTATGAAGCCACACCATTGTCACAGACTCGAAGCCAAGACTCCACTCATCTTTTTAGTAAACTAATTTCAAAACTCACAAGGAGGGTCACCCCATGGCCTGTCCCTGGCCTCCCTGTCCCCCAACTCCTTCTTCTGGGACTAGGCTGGAATGGAATCTGCCTCTGAAACTTGGGTAGGTGGAGATGGAGCCAGGTATCATTCATCTGGCTCTTTACCTCCCTGACCATGCTTAATGTCAACTGGTGTTTGGCCCTCTGGGCCCCAATCGCAGGGGGATATGCAGCAGTTAGGCCTCTCTAAACTTTAGTTATGGGACAGTCAGCTTTGTGTCCTTACATTTTGGTCTATAACAGGCTCTTAAATAAAACCTTGCACATCATTAAAAAAAAAATTCTCCTACAAGCGGTTCTGACAGCTTCCACTTTGGTAAACACATTGACTTGCTAGAAGGGTGATGTGCTAGAAGAGGGCATGGAAGTTCTGTGCCCCTGCACCCTCACATACACACCTTCTATGCATCACTCTCATCTGGCTGTTCCTGAGTTGTAGCCTTGTAACTCTGGCAAGAGGAAATCCTGGGGCAAAATACCTCTAAAACTGAAATCAGTCAAAGGGAGAAATAAAGTTTAAAACCCATTTATTGTTTACAAAATGCAGTCTGGGGCTGTCTCTTTCCTACTCCAGCAGAAGCAAGCAAGACCTCCCCTAACCTCTCAGGTTCACATAAGCCCTCGGTTGCCCAGGTAATCACCCACTGATATGGAGATGAACTACTTAATCCACCCCTGAGGAATGCCAGTTGATATGCAGATGCACTAAAGCCAGATGAGATATTCTGGAAATATTACAACTTTACCCACAAGCCTCTATAATAAATCAGTAAAATAAGTAAGATGTTGTCCTGAGTTCTGTGAGCCATTCTAGCAAATTATCAAGCCAGAGGAGGGGTCATGGGACCCCCTGCTTTATAGCTGGTCAGCTAGAAATACCAGTGGCTCAAGACTTGTGAATGACCTCTGAAGTGGGGGCAGTTTTGTGGGCTGAGCCCGTAGACCTGTGGGGTCTGTACTAACTCTGAGTAGTATCAGAATTAAATTGAATAGTAGGACCCAGTTGTTGTCAGGAAGAACCTCCACTTGTGGGTAAATCTGGTCCCTGTTAATCCATCTTGTCTGGAAGTAAAAATCTCCTTTTTCATAAGTATTAATGAATAAAATATTAAGTTAATATAGAATCAACAGGCCGACTGAGTGTTAAAAGAATGTACCCACATTATTAAAGCAGTAGTAGAATAACTGGACAGTTATGCACAATTTAAGCATCAGTAAGGTGAGAAAGAAAAAATAGTATGGTATTTGTGTAAACTTACTAAATCCTCCAGACTCCCAAGTAAAAAGAAACAAAACTTAGCATGCAAGATGGAGGTGAAAAATCTATTCTTAAGGAATATATATAATTAAAAAAATTTTTAGTAGTCTAACTTCAAAATTTTTAATATGAAATTAATTTTAATATTTTTTTATTAACCCAATATGTACAAAGTATTATTTCAATACATAATAATATAAAAATTATTAAGGAGATATTTTGCATTCATTTCTACGAAGACGTTGAATCTGGCATTATTTGATATTTCTAGCACATCTCAATTAAGACTTGTCACATTTCAATTGCTCCACTATTACTTGTGGCCAGTGGTTACCATAATGGACAGAGGGACTGCAGAAAAACTTGAGACTATGAAATTAAAAAGAAAAAAAAGGGAAAACTAAAAAATGAGGTGAAACAACAACCCAAAGAAAAAAGGGACTCTTAGTGTCCTGTCCACATCCTATCAGCCTCACCCTCTACAGTCTCTCCTCCACAAGTCTTGGGATTTCTGGGAATACCTGTGACACTCTGCCTGAAGTCATTTTTCTGACCAAAGCAAGATCCCCCACCCATATTCAGGGCAAATGATAAGTGTTGTTGTTAATGCTCCCAAGAAACAGCCAAAACCAGTGACAGACAAGAAGCTGGTGGATAACTTACTCCAGCTTCTTTGCCTGTTGGTTGGGACAACTCACATATGTTCTACAATGTCACAAAGAGTTCCCTGTATATTTTAGCTACTGCCCACAGTGGTTACTTGCTTGATAATATTATTAAGTTCCTTCCCTTTCATGTCTTACTTCCCCATTCCTCTATTAGTCTTTCCTGGAATGGCCTCTCAAATAAATTATTTGCACTCATATTTTTGGCTGCACTTTCAGGGAATGCAAACCATGACACATAGTTTAGGAATAAATTGGGAGCCAAAGCAACTCTAATACAAAGCCATTAAAAAATTAGAAACAGGGCAGACACAAAATAATAACAATTACGGGTATAGGAGAAAGGCTTGACAATCACAGTCCGCAGGTTTTTTTAAAAAAGAAATATTAAAGCAACTTAAAGAGAAGATAAGATACTTGAAGGACTAATTAAAGGGGATTCAGGTCCTGGAACTAGAGAAACTAACAAATGGATCAGAAATTGTACTTGTAATTTTGTAAAAAAAAAAAACAACAAAGAGAAGAGAATTTTCCTGATTAGAAGAAGGAATTAATTTGAAATACCTGTTCTTAGAAAAAAGTTGATATATGAACAGCTAAACTGAGATATATCCTAATGGTTTTTGTATTTCACTAAGACAAAATTCTTTACATATCCAGGCAAACACTAATTATTTATCAGAAAAAAAAGCAAGATAGCCCCCAACTTCTCTAAGAACTATTTGATATCTGCGAAGTGCTGAGAAAAAGAAGGTGAGATCCGAGAATATTTTTCTCAGTGAAGTTGATATTCAAATATAAAGGCAAGAAAACAGACAAATAGACAATCTCAGTCACAGATAAACCCAAGATTTACGTGATCTTTTCAAGAAAACAAGAAAAATCAAAGCTGAATAACCAAGACATACGAAGAAGCCACAATAAAAAGACTGGTGATAGAATTCAATTAATTTAAATATAGAATTAAAACTAAGCAATTATGCAAAATGTGGTCACAGAACATAAATGTTATAAATCTTGACAATGTACAAAAAATGATCATGTAATGATAGAAATCAAGTATGGAGTAGGGGAGACAGAGTGAAGTAGGCAGAGGTTTATTTGTGGTAGTTTCTTTGATATTCCAGATGCAGTCTGATGTTGCTAAATGAAGAGAGTTAAAGGGTTGAAAACAAAACCTAAAAACCAGATAATAAACCTTCAAAATTTTCCAAGACACACACACACACAAATTCATTCACATGCACACCTATAAAACTAAATACAGAGAAGATCATGCATACATAGAACACTTGGTAGTAATAGAAAATATAATGGATAACAAATACAAAACATATCTCTTATACTAATACATATAAATGAGAGTAAGGTCATCCATTACAAAAAGCCACAAAATAGATAGAAGAAGAAAATCACAAAATACAACTGTACATTTAGAAGAAGGAAATACAGTACAATTGCAAAAAAAAATGGTGACTTTTTTGAAGACCGAGTGCCAGACAAACAAAAGCTAGATAATCCACTGGCAAGGGTAGTAATAAATTTAAAAAAGGAAAAAACAACAAATACACAAAATTAGCAATGAAAGGGAAATAACTATTGATATAGAGGAAATTTAAAAAGATACTGAAAAAAAACATTTGAAAATATAAGTGAAAAATGCTGAGTAGCAGCAAACAGACAAATCAAAAAGCAGACAAATAACAATGGAAGCAATTGAAAAAGTTGTAGAAAAACTTCTTCCTTAAAACTGCAGAACCACCTCATTTCACTGTTAATTCTTTAAAATATTTAAGGAACAGATAAGATGGATAGAATTTAAAGTGTTGTTAAACACCAAAAGAGGAAATTCTTCAAAATATATTTATGAAGAAAGTCTAACACTAACATCAACAAAACATGATAAGACAGGGCCAACCCATTTCTGAACATTTATGTAAAAATCCTAATAAAACAATAGCAATTGTAGTTCAGCAGTACTTACGAAAATATGCCATTACCAATTGGTTCCTCCCTGGACTGCAAGGGTAAATCAATATTAGGAAAACTATGAATATATTATACCTTATTAATAGCCCAAAGGGGGAAAATGTATATAATCATCTCAATGGATGTGAAAAAAATAATTGGCAAGGTTCAACATGTAACATGATTACAAAAATATAGAATAAATTGAAATAGATGACAGCAGAATGTGCATTTTTCTCAAGTGAACATGGAGCATTCTCCAGTATAAACTATGTTAGGCAACAAAACAAGCCTTAATAAATTCTAGAAATCAATATAAGGAAAACTGAAAAATTCACAAATACAGTGAAATTAAACACACTCTTAACCAATGGGTCAAAGAAGAAATCACAAAAGAAAACACTTTTGAGTTAAGTGAAAACAAAACACCCCATACCAAAACTTGTGGGATGCAGCAAAAGCAGCCCTAAGAGAGAATTTAATAGCTGCAAATGGAGACATAAAAATGGCTTGGGTCATGTTGAGGAAGTTGCCTTTTACTCCTTGTTTATTGAGAATTATTTTCATAAAGGATGTTGAATTTTATCAAATACTTTTTCTGCATGGATTGAGATAATCATATGGTTTTTTTCCCTTCATTCTCTTAATGTGTCATATTACATTTGTTAATTTTTTTTAAATGTTGAATCATCCTTGCATTCCAGGAATAAATCCCACCATGCCGTAGTGTATAATCCTTTTAATATGCTGCTGAATTCAATTTGCTGGTATATTATTGAGGAGTTCTGCATCAGTATTCATCAGGGATATTGGTGTGTCATTTTCCTTAGTTTCACTCATTTTTTTTTATTATTGTTTTTCTATGTTCTATTTTGTCTATCTCTACCCTGATCTTTATTATTTATTTTTATCTGCTAACTCTGGATTCAGTTTGCACTTTCTTTTCTAGTTCCTTAAGGTATAAAGTTAGGCTATTTACGTGAAATCTTTCTTCTTTCTAAATGTAGATGTTTATAAAGTCATAAATTTCTCTCAGCACTGATTTTGCTGCATCCCATAAATTTTGGCATGTGGTGTTTTGTTTTCACTGAGCTCAAAGTATTTTCTGATTTCTCTTGTGATTTCTTCTTTGACCCATTGGTTGTTCAAGAGTGTGTTTTATGATTCCACATATTTGTGAATTTCCAGTTTTCCCTTTGTTATTAATTTCTTGTTTCATTCCATTGTGATCAGAAAAGAAAATGCTTTGAATCCTTTAGATCTTTTTAAATTTATAGACTTACTGTGGTCTAACATATGTTTTCTTCTGGATAGTGTTCCATAACTTGAGAAAAATGTGTATTCTGTTTTGGAGTGGAGTGTTCTGTATATGTTTTATGTATGTGGAGTATTCTCTTTAAATAAGGTATCTATCAACCTTACCTACCTATTTAGCTATTTATCCATCCATCCACCCATCCCTCCCTTCCCCACATCTTTCTCTCTGTCTTTCTGTGGGACCTTTATACACGTCAAACACTTGGTCTGCAAACCCGCACCCATGGATGTTGATGTGGCTGGTTTTTCCTCATCACTCAGATCTATGCTCAAATGTAACCCCAGAGAAATTGTCTCTGACCAGTGTCTAAAATTGCACCCCACCTCACCACGTCCCCAGTCACTCTTTTTCCTGTTTCCTGGTTTGTTTTCTGCATAGCACTTATCACAGTCTGAAATGATACGATTTATTTGATTCTTGATTTGTTTGTTCTCTGTCTCTCCCAGTAGACTGTAAGCTCAATAAAAGCAGAGGCTTTGTCTTGTTCACAGCAAGAGCATAATAAATATTTGATGAATATGTATTTGTTAACATTTGTTAACTATCACCTGCTCTTCAAAATAACACAGTGTTTTTACTTAAATTTGTTTATATGACTTTTCATGTTGGGAGATTTGAAAGGCAATTCTTCATACCCTGTGCAGTTTTTCTGTTCTTTTTCTTTGCTGAGTTTACTACTTTTTAATTTCATCAAAATTCTTTTTGTCTTCAGCTGTGTTGGGAGTCGAAAGTTGGGTCATCTGGATCAGTTTATACTATATCCTTTACAATTTCACATGTTTCAATCAAATCCTCAATAACTTTTTTCTGTACTGGCTTTTCAGATTTTAGAGAAGTTTAAATCCTTTAAGCAACATTGCTATTCTTTTTTGAATATGCTAGCTATATTTTAGCATAATATGTATTTTCTAGGATGATTGTTCATTAAAGTAAGTAAAATTATTTCAAAGGATCTTAGAATTTCAGAGTAGAAGGGAACATTAATTCATTATTTGTTATTCATGTAAATTTTCTTGTTCTATTGAATAGCCAGTATTGAAAAAAAATACAGACATATGAAATTAAGTTATGTGCAATTAATTTCACTGTTTAGAAGTTTAGCTAACTGAAATGACTACTCTCATCAAAATTATATTTCATGCCATCTTTTCATGACCTATAAAGAAAGGCAAAATTATTTGCTGTCTTTACTTTGTCTCGTACTAAGTTCCTTCCCTTTCTTGTGTCAGTAGCTCTCTCTCTCTTTTTCTGTTCTCCCAGAGGTGCTCAGGTTCTCAAGTGCTTTGAATCTTGGATGTAACCAAATATCACACCTGACTCAATACTGGGAATTTCTTTTCTGTCGCTGTGCCTATCTCTGAGTACTTTACCTCTGGGATATTTTTAGAAATCTATTTTAAAATTAGATTGATATTTAAGAAGCAAGAAAGGGAAAGAAATTGTCTAATACAATCTGGGGTCAAACCACTGACTTGTTCTTATTTCTCCTTGGGCATGTTGCTTTTTGTTAGGGACGGAAAATTCGTGTCTGCAAAGGGCCAACATTGCCCCTTCATCCTGTAAAGAGAGGAAGAAAACTGTCTCATTTAAAATCGGTATTGTGCTCCACCCAGTTTTTACCATATTCAAATCCTGCTTTTCTTGAAGTTCAGCTTCTCAGTCTAGGAAGCCCTCTCTTTTGTCTGCCCTTCTTTAGGGAATTGTCATTCATATCATACATTCTAGTACATTCTTATTTTGTAACTGTTTCATGTCATAGTACAGCTTTCCCCTCTGCTCTGAATAATGGAAGCTTCTTGATTGCAGACCATACTTTAACAGAAAACAAATAAACAAGCAAGTATTTAAATAGTGCTGTAATTATATGTTATATATCCCATAGGATTAAACTTTTGTATTAATGATCTAATTTGTGACAAGGTATTTAATCATTTAGCTACATTTCAATTTTCTGAATTTTAGGTTAGTAATTAAAAAAGGATCTTTATAACACAAGGTCACCTCTCTTTAACATACTTTTTAAGAAGTCTGTTCTCCCTCCTCATCCATCCCTGCCTCTCACCCCCACCATAATAAATGCAGCTATCTTTGTAGAGCCATTAAAATGTGCCAATGTGCTAAAAACTCTACATATGCCACTTAAATCTGAAAACAACACTGCAAAATAAATATAATTCTTATTATTAGGATCTCAGTGCACATAATTGGATTAAACAATCCTTGGCTCATTCATAACCCATGTTTATTTAATTATTGCTTTAAAATAGCACAATAAGCACCTGTAATCCCACTGCCTGAAATAAAGTCTACATTTAATGCCTGCTCATCGTCAACCTGTGCCTCTACCTCTTCCCTGAATATTCTTAGAAAAGTAGGTATTGTTATCCAGCATTTTTTAGACAAGGAATCTGAGGCTTTGGGAGGTTCAGAGTTTTTTAGATCACTCAGCCTGTGAATGGACTGTCTGGGATACAGACACAGGTGTCTCTGACTCTGACACCCTGCCTCTACGCGGCTTATATAGTGTCCACATTGCTTATCTGCAAGGTGGCAGAGAAGGGATGTTCAGTGAAACGAAGTAAAGGCTGGGACCTAAGTCTTGGACAAGACAGTGACCACATCAGCATGCACTGTGCATCTCCAAGCCTTGAGTTTTGGTTGGTTCGTTGGTTTATTTTCTTTACCGCACACTCTCTGGGTTAGCTCACAGCTTGGCTGTCCCCCCGGGGGGCATCCCCCAGCTGGTTCAGGTCGCCACAACCAAACCGAAAGGAGATGGAATTAAGGGAAGCACTGTATAGATTGCTTTTGGAAGAGAGTTCTTTCTTAATTATCACCTTATGGCAAATAGCAGTTTGAAAATGGTAATTTCAGCAGAAAGGCTTTATTTGTATACTACAAAAAGAACCCAATTTAGATCTTCAATTAATGGTGGCTAATGTACAGTCTGATGTTCTCTAGAAGAATATGTGTAGATTTATACGTGTTTGTTTTATCCTGTTAGTATGTTGAATTACAGAAGAGAATTCACACACACACACACACACACACACACACACACACACACACACACACACACACTTTCCTTATGTAATCCTATACTATATAAAAATGCAAGGTTAAGACCAGAAACGAATTAATGTGGCCTTAAGAAACCCCATAGAATCACGTGGGCCCAGATAGATACCAGTAGAATATCAATAGAACTGAAAATTGCACCAGTTGGAAATCACTGGGGTTTGTCCTCAAATAATTATTTTATTTTTGGATTTAATGAAAAAGAATGTAAAACATGCTTCTGGAAACTTGCAGAATGATTAATCCTTAACAATAGACTTGAAAGAAAGAATGAATAACAGCATCAAGGGCGTGTGATGAATGACAAAGTTATTATAACAAAGGGAGGAAAAGGTGTCTGTTAGGAATGCCAAGTGTGTGAGGTATAAGACCAGGATGTTAGCTTTTCAAGTCCTTAGCTCCTCGTAGTGACCACTGTAGAATAAATAAGATTTATGTATATAATTTACTGAGTTATATTTCCAGCCACATAAGAGAAATAATGCTATCAAAATAAAACATGTCAATGACTTATCTGAGGCTCTTTACCTAATTCCCAGTTGTAATTAGGTGAGGGTTTTGTGTTTATTTGCACTAGTCAACTTAATCACATTCAGTATTTAGAAAATAAGGGAAATTGGTCAAAATTATGGCTCAGACATCCTATTTGTGTTTTCCACCATACCTAGACTAGAAAGTGACCGCATGGTATATTTAGTACCTATTTGACTGATACTATGTGCTAAAAACCTGAGCCTTGATAGATATTATTGTTCTCTTTTTTCAGTGATATACATTCATATTTCCCTCTTGGATTCCAGTTTGCTGAAATGACTACCTGTGGGGTCCAAATGCCCAGTATTTTGTACCTTCTCCATATTTTTGTCCCAGATATAAATGTAAAAAGTGTAAGAGTTCCCCTGCTTTGTTCCAAGCAAATTCTACTTTATTTGAAATGGAAAGACTCGCCGATTGAGCAGATAGGAATTCAATAGACTGCTGAGAAGGTGTCACTTGACCGCGTGCCTCATACATATCCACACAGCCCCAGGTGTGGTAACCAGACAGCAAATACTACTCATCACTAAAAAGACTGAGCTATCAAGCCATGAACATAAGACATGGGGGAACATTAACTGCATATTACAAAATGAAAGAAGACAGTCTGGAAAGGCTGCAAACTGTAGGACATGGAAGAGGCAAAACTATGGAAAGAATACAAAATTCAATGCTTGCTGAGGGGTGGGAAAGGCAGGGCATGGAGAGATGAATAGGGAGCGCACAGTGGATTTTTAGGACAGTGGAAATACTCTGTATTATGCAATAACAGTGAATATATATTGTTATACATTTATCCAAATCCATAGGATGTACACCACCAAGAGTGAACCCTAAAGTTAAACTATGGGCTTTGGGTGATTATGATATGTCCATGTAGGTTCATCCTTGGTAACAAAATGTACCGTTGTGATAAATGAGGTGGATAATGGGGGAGTCTGTAACTCTATGGGGACAGGGATATATGGGAAATCTCTGTGCTGTCCTCTCAATTTTATTGTAAACCTAAAACTGCTCTACAAATATAAAGTCTTTTAAAGAACATTGTTAGCAATCAGAATATACTGGCTTCAACAGTGCCACTCCAACTGGAATCCAGAGATCTGGAAGCCACTGCAGCTACCACTGCTATGTCTCAGCACCCTCAAAGCTGGTGACCAGACCCCAGAATGATGATGAGTTGGGCCACTGCAATTGCTTCTCTATAACTCAATGATATTCTTCTTTGGTATTTCATGTAGTGGAAATAACAATGACCTCCTCATTGCAGCCATTAAATGTGAAGGAAATGCACTTAATTTGGTGGTAACTCACTTGCATCCAAAACAGCACCAAGAGTCTAGGAAATACAGGCTATCTTTGTCTTTTCAGCCTCTGCTGTTGAGAAAGGCATCCTTGAAGGAGGGTGGGTTGGGGTTGAGGAAGCCAATCCTGGATATCTGTCATGGACGTAAAAGAAGATGTAATCATTGAAGAGACATGCTAGTCTCAACCTTTGTTATTCATGACACACATGGAAAATTATAATGTGTAGGCTTCACACTAGGGCAGATGTCTCTTTGAAAGGAAGCTGCTGTATGCAGCCCACATTTCAGTGTTATGCTCCACATCCTTGAAAGTGGGGAGTCTACATACATTATTTGGAATTCTTCTGCATAGGAGATTTGTCTTTCTTTTCCCATTCATTTACTGATATGATCATTTGTATGGACTCATTTTATACTTTTGAGTTATAATTCAGTACTAATTTATTTATTTGACTGCTTGAAGTATTCCAGCCTTGTTTTTTGAGAGCTCTTTCAGTTGGATCCTATGTCCTTTTGACACTCCCTCCCCATCAATTTGGTTTCTGTAGTTTGGGGTGTGTGTTAACTTTCTGGCATCACAAGATGCTCTAGGCTCACCTTGTATATTCCCTACCCAGGCCTAGAATGAGCCATTGTTCCGAGTATCTCTAGTTCTTTTGCTGAAGAATGCTCGTAGGAACAAAGATTGATCTGGGTATTCATTGCCCTTCTTTGACATTTCATCTTTCTGTGGCCTCATGTTTATATATATCTTGTAAACATCATACACCTAAATTTAAAAAAATGTAGTCTTATAATCTTGGTCTTTCAGTTACAGAGTTCAGACTATGTTTGCTGTGATTGTTCATATCAGTCCTCATTTTTGTAATACTTTGACTTGTCTTATTTCTGTGTTTGTTTTTGCTCTTTGATCAATTATTTGTTTTTTTTCTTTTGTTTCTCCTTTCCTGTCTTCTTTTGGATTGATTAACTTTGCTTAAGTTCCATCTGTCTCATTCAATTTGTCTGCTTGTTTAAAAATTACATGCTCTATGTATACTTCTTTTAGTAGTGACCTCAGGTATTTTTACCTGCATTTAATGCAACGAAATCTGAAATTACACAATATCTTTACCTTATTCCCAAAAATAAAAGAACAAGTCCAGAGCATGGAAAGATATTCCTCCATAAAATGACAAGCCCAGCACAGGCTGTAAGGGTTCTACCTCCCAATCAGGAAATATTCCAGGCTCAAAATTACTCTTATGCAGCCAAGCAGGAGATGAGAAGTTATGTATTTCATTTCAATTTCCTTTCAATTGAAATCAGTTTTTGCTATGTATAGAATCCTAGACTGACAATTTTTCTTCTCAGTACATTGATATATTATTTCATACTCTTTTTGGTTTCCATTATTGCTGTTGAAAAATTGTGTGTGAAACTACTTGTTTGTTTCAAGATGAGTCTTATCTTTCTGGCTGATTTTAAGGTTTTTTTCTCTTTGTCTTTGGAGTTCTGAAGTTTCACAATTATTTGTCTTTATTATTGTCCCATTAGGGATCCATTAGGCTCTCTCGATCTTAGGATTGATGTGTTTTCCCAGTTTTGAGAGGTCTGTGTCTAGATTCCTGTTTTTGCATATGGGTATCCAGTTGTTCCAGCACCATTGTTGAAAGGACTGTCTTAAAAAACACTGAATTGCCTTCGTCCCCTTTTCAAAGGTTAGTTGGCTATAATTATCTGGGTCTATTTCTGGACTCTCTTCTGTTCTGTTGGTCTGTTTGTCTCTTCTTTCCCAAAACTGCACTGTATTGATTACTATAGCTTTATAGTAAGACTTGAAGTCAGGTAATATCAGTCCTCTAAATTTGTTCTTTTCCTTCTATATTGTATTGGCTATTTTAGGTCTTTGTCTTTCCATATAAACTTTAGAGTCAGTTTTTCAGTATCTGCAAAATAACTTGTTAGAATTTTTATTAAGACTGCATTGAATCTATATATCAAGTTGGGAAGAACTTATATCTTGACAATATTGAGTCTAGATATTCATGTACATTGAATATCTATTTAGATCTTTGATTTCTTTCATCAGAGTTTTGTGGTTTTCCTCATTAAGGCCTTGCACATATTTTGTTAGATTTATACCTAAGTATTTCATTTTTTTTGTTGTTGTGAATGTAAATGGTATTGTGTTTTTAGTGTCAAATTTCAATTGTTCATTGCTGGTATATGGAAAGCAATTGACATTTTTCTATCAACCTTGTATCCTGCAACTTTACTGAATTTGCTAATTAGTTCCAGGAGATGTTTGGTCTGTTCTTCTGGATTTTCTGCATAGACAATCACATCATCTGCAAACAAACACAGTGTTATGTCTTCTTTCTCAATACGCATACCTTGTATTTCATTTTCCTACATTATAGCATGAATAGGACCTCCAGTACAACTTTGAAAAGGAATGATGAGAGGGGGCATTCTCGCCTTGTTCTTGTTCTTACTGGGAAAGTTTCTGGGTTCTCACCATTAAGTATGATGCTGTCAGTTTTTTGTAGGTCTTCTTTACCAAGTTGAGGATGTTCTTCTCTATTCTTAATTTGCTCATGAATGGATGTTGGATTTTGTCAAATGATTTTTCTGCATTTATTGATATGATTGTGTGAATTTTCTTTTTAGCCTGAGCTTTCTGGATCTGTGGTTTGATGTCTGTCATTGATTTTGGAAACTCTGTCATTATTGCCTCAAATATTTCTTCTATTCTTTCTCTTTCTACTCCTTATTTCCATTAGCATATGTTGCACCTTTGGTAATTGTCCCAAAGTTCTTGGATATTTGATTCTGTCTTTTTCATTTTATTTTCTCATTGCATTTCAGTTTTAGATGTTTCTTCTGACATTTCTTCAAGCTCACTGCTGTTTTCCTCAGCCAGCCTATTGATGAGTCCATCAAAGGCATTCGTCTTTCTATTATGGTGTAATTTATTTCTAGCATTTCTCTTTGATTCTTTCTTTGAGTTTCCATCTCTCTGCTTATATTAACCATCTGTTCTTGCATGACATTCACTTTTTCTGTCAGAGCTCTTAGCATATCATAGTTATTTTCAATTCCTGGTCTGGTCATTCCAACATATCTGCCATATCTGAGTTTGCTGTCTCTGTCTTCAAACTGTTTTTTGTTGAAAGCCAGACATGATGTGCTAGATAAAAGGAACTTAGGTAGATAGGCCTTTAGTGTGAGGTTTTATGTGTATCTGGCTAGAAGTTAGGCTGTGTTTACATGTTGTTGCTGTAGATGTCAAAGTTAAACATTTCTTCTGGTTTCCTTATTTTATTCTCTGCTGTTTTCTTTGGATTTTCTTAGAGTCTTCATCTTAAATAAGACCTGAGACACACAGTAGTTCTTTCACTGTATGTCCCTGTTAATATACAGGAGCCTTGGAGATGAGGTGGTAAGGTGTTAGGTGGAGGGGAAGCTTTCTGTAGTCCTGTGATTAAGTCTCAGTTCTTTTGTAGTGAGCCTGTGCCCCTGGCGTGTGATCTTCACAGTGTTTCTCAGTTTTATTTCATTTGGTTTCCCCTTCAGGTGAGATACAAAGGTTAGAGTTGGCTGGGGTTGGGTATTTTCCTTCTCCTACATTGGTTAGACTTTGATAAAACTCCAGTTAATTAGGCTCTGGTAAAGTAGTTACTCTGACGGAGATGGAAAGTGGGGAAATAGGGAAGAAGCACTAACAGATGTACTATCTGAACAGGTAAGTCAAGGCTCTACTCTCTGGCAAGAGCTTTATAACAATGGCTGCTGATTAAAGACATATTCATAATATCAGAAACCCTTGTGGATGTCATATCTGTGTTTTTATTATGAAAGTTGAGAGGTTTATGTAGTTGGTTACTCACATGGAGTGCAGCCCCACCATAACATGAGCGGTTGACAGGGCGATCCATGAGCAAAACCAAAATCATCCTCAAGAAGCATAGGCAAGTGCTAGACTGAGACTCCACACTTCTATGCCATGATGCATAAACAAAGTTATTTTGGCCTAGAAAAAGGTGCATTGTCTGCTTTTAGGGCTGTAACAAAAGATCATTAATTCCCAGGGAAATGCCAGATTCTGAACAGCATAAGCTCTTGGTCTGAACACTGGGCTACATTAGCTGAAAGATGTACTCCTCTAGGTAACGAACACAGTGACTTTCTGAATTGAGCAGAGAATTTAGAATTCTGAAATAAAAATTCATTTGGGCGATAGTCGGAGGTTTTGTAGAAAAGTACGTTTTATTTTAAAGGGCAAAATGAAAAAATTGTGATAATAGAAATATAGGGCATACTTTTTGATTTGCTGCCAAAATATTAACCAAACTGTGTTTTAGTCAACAACTAGTAGTCAAATGGGTTAGGCTAATTAACCACGAGCAATCAAGCTTTAGTTACATAGCTATGCCACTGACAAGGGTTGAGAGCTATGCACCGTAAGCAGTCCAAGCTGCTTCAGAGGTGAGCTTCAGTAGGGCTGCCCAGAGCAGAATTTCCACCTTTTGCGGTTTCCTTCCAAGGGTTCCACAGGGAGCTTGGTGTGAGCAGCTGAAAAGTGTGAGTAACTGTTAGCAGTTCCATTTCTTTCAGCAAACGGATTTAATTAAACTCAGTTGTACACATAATTCACACATCTCTGATTGTTCTTTCTAAGTTCCTGTCCATATTGCTTTGGCTGCTAATTGCAGCTTGCTTGGAGTGGAGGGGAAAGACTTATGCAGGGTAAACAAAGCTGGTATTTTTTCTTTTTTTAATAAAGATGCAGCAGAAAAAGACATCCAGTAATTAGAGGAGACTCTATATGTACACCACAGAAGAAGGAGATTTGGATAATAATTGTTTCATAAAGTTAGCGAGAGTCACTATTATTGTGTACTTACTGGTCCATGATGAACTGAATTCCTATTTCTTCATATTGAGGTGCCATGGGTTTCAGAATCTGCACTTGACTCAATTGAAAGCTGAGTTCTTCAGTAGGTAAATAGGCTCTAAGGAAAGACGACTGGCAATATCTGCTGAATTTCAGTTACTGTCTCCAAACCTACTCATCTAAGCCAGATTTTATACCATTCATCTACTCAAACACCTTTGGTAGCTCTCTGTTAGCCACAGAATAACTCCAGTAAAAGCACATTTGTGAAGAATTCAAGGCCTTCCATAATTGGGGCTCATTTATCTCTCTAGAGACTAAACACTCTTACTAGTGTCTAGTCATATTAACCAGTGGCTTTTCTTCAAACCCTGCATGCTTCCCTTAGCTGCTATTGTCTGCTCACTGAGTTCCTCATGCAGTATAGCACAGTGGTTCCAAGCACAGTCTCTGTGTTTCACATTTTATTCTGCTTGGTAGCTGAGCAATCCTGGAGGAGCTTCTTAGTCAGTGCCTCACTGTATGCATCAATACTGTGGAGCGAATACTGACATTTATCTCATATGATGGCCCTGAGAATTACATGTAATGGTCCAGAGTGCTTAGAACAGTGCTTGGTCCCTGGCTGCATGCACTCAGGATTCGCTCTGATGATGAGGCGGATGGCAGTGATGGTGAGGGTGATGACCGTAATGCCCTTCTCTAAGATCTACTTATTAAATATTTTGCTCATGCTAGGTCAGTTCAAAGTCGACCTTCTCTAAGAAGCCATCTTCCCTTCCCCTTACTTCCAATTTGTATTGAAGTGAGCTTAAATACATGTTGAAGAGTGACAGTCTTTGGGAAAGCACAAGTGAGACCACTAGCTCCAAGAAATGACAGCATGAGATGTCAGTGCAGTGATCCCTAATGCAGGTTGAGGAATGGTGAAATCGGAGTGAAGAGGAGGATGGGGATGTGAGGTAGGAAAAGGCAGAAATTTATGGGGAAATGGCTAGGGTTTTTGTCTGGCAATCCCTGAAGTCACCCAAGGCAAATATGATTATGATGCTGGGGAAACAGGAGAGGGTTAGGGAGATGATTTCTAGTTGCCTTGTGAATTCCAGTGAACAGACCTAAGAAATCTTTCACTTTCTTCCATTACCTATCTTTTTTTAAATAAATATTATGTGCAATATATGTTTTTAATAGTATGTTCATTATATTTGTAACATGTTGGTATAGTTAACAGGAGGCAAATAAAAACCCTGTTTTTTATGACTCCAAGAAGTTAAAAGAATGGCGCAGGTGTCAGACCATAGCAGAGAAGCCGAGTGTCCTTTCCCAGGGATTTGATGGTCATAGGAAATAGTATGGCCCTGATTAGACTGTGTGGTGCTCTATCCAAGTCTACTGATCTAGATAAAACATGCTGTGGGCTGCGGTAGTGCAGCCATATTTTTCCTTTGGATTATTTGTATTATTTCACCAAGATGTTCTTCATCATTAGAGTAGGATTCTGACCTGCTCCAACATTTTTCAGGCCTAAAAAGATAAAGCTCTATTATAGCTAGAATGGTTTGGTCCACTCAACTGTAGGCAATGAGGACCTTTATCTATAGGCTAAGGAAGCCCTACTAAATTCCCTAATTAACCCCAGTAAGGCAGCCATATGGAGTAGACTTACTCATCTTCTGTTAAGATATGAAATTAATCTTCCACAGAAAAACTATATATGGGTACTCTGGGCACACACAAACCTTCTCCTAATCTTGCTGTGTTCACTGGACTTCCCTCCTGGTTTTCCTATTTGCACAAAGACCTGAGACTTCCTTGAACTTCCACTCAGTTGACCAAGGTTCTGGTACTCTGTCTGGCCTTCATCTTCCCTGTTCCCAGAGATTACGTCCCCCAGGAACTGGCTGAGAACTTGTTCTTAACCAGGTGTACCACTAGCATCCATGGCACCACTATGATTCTGTTGCCATTCTCTGCCTACCGAATTGGACTACCTTTGATACCAGCACAAGCCTAGATCAATCTTGGGTCACTGCACACACTGGACTCTGCCCACTGGGAGTCAACCCTATGCCAGGCTTAGCTGTCCATAGACCATCTCTGCCCATTGTCGGGTACCCTGCTGCTCAGATCCCGGCTTGCTTGGTATTCATGCCTGTCTAAGACTCTTGAGCTGCATGTCCCCCTGGTCTATCTTACCCTGAGCTTTCCTCTTTAAAAAATATGTGGAAAGCAAATGAAGTTATCTCTCTGTAGGCTGGCTGAATATTTAGCAGGAGTTGGCCTCACCTTCAATACTTTCTCTTATTTTATGTTAACTTGTCTTTATTAACAGTATATAATAACCTTTCAGCTATTTTAGGTGTGATAGTAGCTTTAAGTAAAAAAATCCTATTTTCTACATTCCAAATATCTTTGGTTTTCCACAACTGTCTCTGAAATCTCTGTCTGATGTCTTTTTTGTAAAAAATATTCTTTATTTTTTTGTTCTTTTTAATCCAGGGATATTAGTCTCTGATGTCTGATGTCTTTTTATTCTTTTTGTTGTTGTGAGAAGTGTGCCCTTGAGCCATTTGCATCATACACCCAAGCTTAATAGACAGAAGCTCTAGGCTTTGAGCCCCCAGGTGGCTCAAAAGAGACTAAAAAAGCCAACACAGGAGCTGACATACGCAAGGGACAGATGTACCTGCTGTGAGCACGACCGCTGGGTAGAGTGAATTTTTGCCGGAGGAGTTCCTGATGTGAGTTAGCTAGGGACTGGATTGCATCTGAAGTGCAATGCTCGGTCAGCAATGCCATCGCCACTGTCCATTGTCATCACCAGGACCTGACATTCTTCATATGAGCCTATACTTTTGTGGATATTGTATTTTAGGAGCATGTTCTCTATGAATAAAGGGCTATATGCTGGGGTGGAATAACCTTGTAGTAGTGAATGGGTTTTAACTCTCTATATACAACTTTGGTTCAGAGGCTCAGTGAACCAAACAACTTGGTAGAAGGTGTCAGTTCAGCATATCAGGTGCACTGTGGGAAAGCCCGTGGGACCTGGAAGCTGGGCGGGATGCTGCGCTCCGCAGCCCACCCTCTCACTGCAGACCTGGAAAGAAAGTTCAACCAAGGGTGAAGGACAATGAATATTATTTGCCGCAAGTTTTACTGGGACTTGCCTTGACTGAGGAGGCAACTCAAGGGTATAATTCATACCACCGATAGCATTTGCACCTACCTGGTTACAAAAGCCCTAATTCACACTTAAAAAGGAGGCAGGAGACACCTTCAGTCCGCACTCCATTTATGAGTCTGCGGGAAGGCAGAGAACCATAATGAAGTCGTTCTCGGCCCCCCAGATCCCCGCCCCCCCATTTACTGGGTGTATGAACACTGCAGCAACCTTTGTTCTCAGCTTTTTGTGGTGTTACATTTTTATAATAAATATATAGTGCTTAGAGCACTGCTTCAAAAAAACGTTTATTATAATTAAAATTAGCTATTAAGAAAAGGGGTTGCAGCTTGCAGAATCGCCCTTAAAAAAACAGTGAAGATCATATATATAAAGCACACATAGTATATGTTGTTTATAAGATAGCACAGAAGCTATATTGGTGAGGAAGTCAGAAGAAATGGAACCCTACGGTTTGAGCACCAAGAACATAGCTCTTAAATAACCTCTGCAATCTGTTCTCATCGTCTTGGGGGAGATCAGAACTGACTACGATCATGAGTGCTTCCTTGGTGGTGTTTCACCCAAATGGTGGTGTTCCTGATTTAGTCTGCCATCAAAAAGAACAGAGGTCAGAATCAAGCTGCCTTTGAAGACAGGAGCTCAGGCTGGTGGTAAAGAGGAGACCTGGGCTAAGGTGGGGCTTCCAGGTCCGCGAACTGATGCCAAGACATGCTTCCACCTGACTTGGGTGGGCCATGTGCAGGTGCCTTTGAGGAGCAACAGAAACTGACCCTGGGTGATATGTCTATATGTGTTGAAATGATACTCGAAAGCCCATATGGTAGTTAGAGAACTAGCTTTGGAATGAACAGGAAGCAGGGGTGACAGGAAGCAGCAAGGACCATATCCAAATCTTGCCAGGGAACCAGCCGGCAGAGCCTGCAGCATCTGCTCTGTGCCTGCAGGGCCTACGCCACCAGGCTCAGGCTGCTGTCCCCACTGCGGGATGGGCTGCCCCGGCCTTATGTCCTTAGTGCTTGATTCACGTCTGGGGTGGCTCCGCTGGTTGAGCTTGGGCATGTCTGCCCCCAACAGCAGAGGAGATGGAGAACACAAGGATTTGAGCTTTTCCCCAACGCTACGATGCTCACAAGATAGGGAATTCCTCACTCAGAGGAATACCAATGCTGGGTACTGAAAATGGGCTGAAATGGGCTGAAAAAACAAAAACACAAAAAATGCCCACAATGCACCAGGTTTAAGATGTAGAAGGCAATTAATTGCTGCTGAACTCAAAATATACAAAAGTTCCCATTAAAGTGTGTTCAAACTCCATGGTGCAGGTAAAGAAAAAACCCCAGCCTACAGTTAGAAATGATGAGCCTTTTCCTTAATTCTGCAATGGTGTTCAAGAAGCCATTGAGCCTTCACACCAACAAGTGACACTTTAAAAGCTTTTTGGGGTGACTTCCTTTTGCGAGTGACTTTGTGGATACAGTCCATGAACAGCTGCACCCCTTGTTGGCTGGTGTGAGGGACACACTGTCACACACCCTGTCAGTCAGCCTCCAGATGCTGAGTGTCGCTCAGATCTTAGTGCGTGACTGTGAGGACCATGAACACGGGAGTAAGGGAGAGGGAACGTGGGGTCAGCACGCTTGAAATGACACTGTGTGCTCAAAGGAGAAACGAATTAAAAGGCCAAACTAAAAGAGCAAAGATGTTTCCCTCCAATTCACACTTTGTAAAACAGACATATGGATGCTTATGTTATTTGCAAGAGAAAGAAATCCTTTAGCAGAGCTACCTGCTAGGCACTGACCTCATGTATACCAAGCCAAGTGTAATGCAGAAAATAAGGACCATCTAAAACTGGATTGTTCCAAACTGCATCTCTGCATATCTCAGAAAGATTAAAATGGGAGAAGGAAAGGAAGATAAAGAGGAAAAAAGGTATGACTCTGGAGAAAGATAAACCGTTTAAGCTCTGTGGCATTTGATGCCACGGGCAATATCTAGCTAAGGCTGTCTGTCACAGAGGTGGGGGGTTTTCCTCCCAGTCTAAGTGCATGTCTGGCAACCTTCCCATGATTTGTGGCAGGCAGAGGGCTGCCTCTACACTGGGCGGTCAGTCAATGCTCCTAAAGTTTCCCTTGGCAATTCCTCTTTAACACAATCTAAGTCCAGAAAGGCCTCCTGGACCGTTCACACGTTTTCCCTTTGCTGTTGCTCACAGCTGACTCATGTCAGTGTCACTTAAAGTCTGTTTTCCTTGTTATTTACTGAAGTTTTGAGTAGTGTCTTGCAGCTGGAAGATTGTTCTGATGTTCTCTTAGAAGCCATGTCCATCATTTTGTGCTCCTAATATACTGAGTGCCAATTGAGTTAGAGATGGGTTATCTCTTGGGGTGAGAACTCTTTACGATATTTAGGGGGGAAAAATTATGCTGACCTTCACAAAACCTGTGCTTTCAAAAAGAGGAAGTGCTTTTTCAGAACCCAGCAGTAGAGAGAAGAAACTCGTATAATTCAGTTTAGCTACTTAGGCCTGGGCTTCCTCAACCAGTGTGATAACAGAATGTAAATACTGATGTCCAGCTGTCAGCCTCTTGGCCTCCTCCACAGGGTTAGAAGGACCTGGCTCTTCTCGCTGAGAGCTAGCTAAGAGCAGCCAGGAAACTCAGAAGAGAATATATTTATTGGATTTTTTTCCTCTAAGTTTGAGGCTTTAAAAAAACACACACACACAAAGGAAATGTAGGGCTTCCTCTCCTGCAGGGCTGGTTTGCTCCACCTCTACCTTTCCCGTTTGTCACAGTTCCAAGGGACTAAGCAGTTGGGTCTTTCTGAGCCCTTCCTAATAGGTTAAATTAGACCCTGACGGGGAGTCCCTGAGCTGAGTTCGCTGTGTGGCACAGAGCTAGAGAGTTGCAGCCTCACCCCTGGCCTCCTTGCCTCCCCCTCGGTCCCCACTTTACTGCCTGAGTGACTATGCCAAAGAGCCGATCCCATCGAGGCGCCTGCGTTTAAAGCTGTCCGATGGGGCCCACTGCTTAGTGGCGTGGATGAGGACAAGGCTGATGCTTGACCATTGCCCACACTTCCAGGCATGAAGGCAGAAAGTAAATCACAAAAGGAGAGAGAAATATTTTTAGAAGTAGAGGGCAAAACAGGGCACAGTTTCAGTGTGGGCTACACCACCAGGACGAATGCCTCAGAAGGCCGTAGCTGTGAGCACTGAGGGAAGCTGACATGAGGCTAAAATAAGCAGAATGCCAAGGTCAAAAGGACTCTTTGAAATCACATAGTTCAATTTACCATGGAGGCCGTTGGGTCTCAAAGAGGTTGATAATCCTACCCAAGATGCCACAGACACTGAGGTGCATGGGCGGGATTTTATCTCACATCCTGGTTGTGTGTTCTTTCAGCTGAACCAAACCCTGCCATCCTGCCACTTCTCTGATTGTGTCATGTAGTGTAATCTATATTCCACCAGATTTAAACTCTTAAAAGCAGTGACCATGTTTAAAAACAAAAAGACTGGATGAGAAAGACTGTGCAACCCATTGGCATCCATAAAAAAGATATTACTGTATCATGTTTAGGATGACACTGAGTGACCAATTGGAGAAGTCTAGCAATAAGGTGAACATAAACAGAAAATACACTTTATTTTGTAAATACCAATTTACTTTGCTCATTATAAACTGCCAGATATTTAATAAAACAAAACATAGAAAAGTACATATAGTAGAATAAATATCACTTGTAATCCCACCACCCATAGACAATTACTCTCAGCATTTGGTGATATTTCTCATATCTATTGGTTTATAGCGGTTCAAACATGAGAGATGACTGCTTTCTATTTTTTTCTGTCAGTGTTAAATTACAAACATTGTGGCTGACAGTCTGAAATGCCTACCTATGTCCTCTCTTACCTTCTTTATTACTAACAGAACCATGAGTTTAAGGAACTATGTTTCCAACTGAAATATCTACCATTCTGGTGCCCTTTGCAGCCTAAGGGTGGTGATGTGACCCATTCCAAGCGATGACACATAAGGAGAGGTTGGTGGCAGGAGGGCGGGGGAGGCTTCTGAGAAAGCTCTGGAAGGAACAGACTCAGCTGGCCTGACTTCTGGCTTTCATCCCTTTGCTCTTCCTAGGTGGTGTGCACACGTGACATGCTGGGCACGAGGGGTGCGGCAGTTGCCTTTGGCCGGGAGGATGAAAGCCATACATGTTCACATTTTTAATTTTAAACTCATGCCTCATCTTATTTCAAAAAAGTGCTAAGGTCACTTAACAATAAATGGCACCAAATAGTATAGAACCTTTCAAACCATAGTTAACAGGACGAGATCGAAGTAAGGTGCAAGTTATTCTAGAAAACCTAGGTGAAGGACAGCAATTGATATTAGATGTAAAATTTGCCTCTGAGTTTCTGGTTCCAAATGCATCACCAAATGCCTGAAAGCATAGCAGTTTGTCAATTTCTTCCTAGCACAGAGTCCTAAAAAATAAACTACCAAAGAAATCCAATAAAAAGATATTGAAAACTATGAATGTCTTTAAAAGCAGTTTTTAAAAGATGCAGCAATTTTATCATACATCATCTAATACTAAATACCCTCAAAAGACATTAAGAAATATTAAGTATAATCCAGCCTGTACTCTTCCCAAAAAGCATAATCTCAAATCATCTGCTGCTATCTTTTTTTTCTCCAAAACAGTTGAGAGGAACCCTATAAAATAGAAGAGCGCTTGAAGTACATGCAGTTCCTAGCAGCCCTCTAGGGCCTGTTTCCCCCAGATGATGCTGGGTCCAAGGGAGGGTCTCTGTCTGGAGCTTCCACAGTGCCTTCACCCTGCTTGGCTTTCTTCATTTGGAATACATTGACGGACAGACTGATAATCTCATTTGAATCAACTACTGCCTTCATGGTGCAAGCATGGGGAGGGTAGCGCCCAGCCGTTCTTAGGATTTCCATAGGAAGAACCAGGCAAAACATTTTTTTAATACCCAAGTGTCAGGAGATGCTTTTCATGTACGCGTTTGTCTTCCTGCAATACTGGTGTGCTTTCCTTTTGGACAATGTAGCTAATCATCTCTCTCTTCCTCTTGGAAGCAAATTTGCATCCCAACTTTATCTTCATGTCCATCATTTCTGTGACCTGCTTATTTTCACACTCACTTTTGTTTATAATTTAAATAAATTATAGAATTTAAATTATATATTGTATATAAAACAGATAAAAGTATGTTACATATAAAATATGTATGTATGTGTGAGTGTATATATATGTAATATATATACACATTTTATCTCTACTTCTATGTTTTCCCTGATGTACCAAGTGAATTTTTAAACTTATTTCATTATATATATGTGGTTTCAATTCCTTGATAGAATAAGATGGAGTAGAAATAATTAAATATAGGCAAAGTAATTTCCCCTAGTCTATGATTTTATGGTTATCTGGTAATAAAGGGTTAAAACTAGAGAATCAAGGCATGATCCGTTAACATATACCTCTCAAATATTGATAATGAAGTTTGTGGCTGCGTGTGGATAGCGTGCACATTGTGACCACTGTCATTTGCAGATGCTGCGTAACAGAGCAAGGATGATTCAATTCTGTAAATACTTACTGTGCCTGATGCAATTCTCCATAGTCTTCCTGTGTCGTCTCCTCTGCTCCTTACAGCAGCCCCCCAGGAGGTCAGTATTAGCACTGTCGCTGTGAGGAACCTGGTACAGGATGTCTCTGTGGTTAGCTGGAAGGACAGCCATGGGTTGCATAGAGACCAGCTCTGTAAATGCAGGGTTGATTTTTGCTACTTCAATCAAGGAGCCTGGTGGTGGTCTTGCCAGTGTTCATCTTGGGAAGCATCATTGGGTTTTTTTGTTTTTGATCTGTCACTTCTTTTCCCCAATTAAACAATACAGGGTTGTCACCAGGTTTTATATAAGATCCGTGGACCTTAGTCATCTTACAGCTGAAGTTTGTACTTTACCAGCCTTTCCCTATTTCGCCCACACCCTCAGAATCTAGCAACCACTTTTCTAGTCTCTGTTTCTATGAATTTGGCTTTTTTTTAAAGATGCCACATATAAGTGATACCGTGCAGTATTTGTCTTTCTCTAATTTATTTCACTAAGCATAGTACCCTCAAGGTCCGTCTGTGTTGTCACAAATGGCAGGATTTTCTTCTTTTTATGGCTAAATAGTATTTCCATTGGAGATATATATATTCCTCATTTTTACCCATTCATCTGTTGACAGACACAGACTGTTTCCATATCTTGGCTATTGTGAATACTACTGTAATGAAATGAGAGTGCAGATATCTCTTCAAGATGGTGATTTCCTCTCCCTTGGATATGTATACCCAGCAGTGGAACTGCTAGATCATATAGTAGTTCTATTTTTAATTTTGTGAGGAACCTCTATACTGTTGTCCATAGTGGCTGCACCAATTGGGGAAGCATCTTTGACTCTGCTCAGATTCCCTGCTCAGGGCTCATGGTTGAACGCCCGGAATTCTACACTCTAAACGCAGGACAGATCTTCTGTGCAGGGGACAAGAGGCACAATCATCGCCTTGCACCAAAACAGCACCTCTCCCTAATGCCTATGCAATGTCTGGTTTTGAGCAGGGCTGTGGCCAGACCAACCCCAGCGGTTTTAATTCCCAAACCCATCCTTAAAATCAAAGTAAACTAGAAAGGTCCCAGGGGCGCTGAGAAGTTATCTCATCAACTCTCAGCTCCCCAGTATATGACACCTAAGCCACGCCTACACAGAAAGTTTCCCAAGTCCCCATAGGAAGCTTTAAATTTAAGGTTTTTGGAAAAATGATATTGTCTGTGCTCTGTGCGATGCTGTTTTCGTGCAATTTCTGTACATATACATTTGCCTCTTTCACAGCTGCACATGGCTGACAGCTCCTGAAAACACTGTCCAGAGTCACCTAGCCAGACAGGCCATGCAGAAAACCTATAAACTGTGGGCACAGATTCAAGAAATAAGAGCAGGCCTCTTAGAGTCGAGCCAGAAACTGTAACTTCAAACAGAATTATCTTAATTACCCAGAGTGGAAAATAACGAAGATGTTTGCATTTCATGTGCAGCGAGGCTCTCACCAGCAGCCTGTGCTCTGGGGCCCCAGCCCTCCCTCCAGGGCTGAGGGGGCCCTGGACCTTGCTGACCTCTAGCTAGTAGGTTCTAGCTTAGCTCTGGTACCCAGCCCTGTTCCCCCCTCCAGGCTGTAATTAAGTGAATCTCCCTTTTTGTTATTGCAAGACAGGTGAGTCCCTTCACTTTCCCAATAAGGACATAAATACCCACGGGCAAATCATCTGGTTGAACAGGAAATAATGTCATTTCCTCTATTCTTTCATAGACAAGTTCTGTATTTTAAAATAAATATTCATAGTTGTTCATGTCCTAATGAGAAGGCAGCTATTAATCAGAGGACCAGAAAACTAACAGTAGCTGATCTGAGCACCCGCCCCCGCAACCACCACAACACAGAGTGCAGGGTAGTGGGCAATGCTGTTTTCCAGGGTCTGGACTCCTCTTGACGTCACTCCCAAATCTGTACCAAAGGACAGAATTTTAAACATTTCCTTGGCTCTCCCAAATGCGTTCATTAGGCATTGCTGCTCCGAGGAAGCCTCAGGGGACATGTTGGAGTCCGAGGCACACAGAAGGAGGCAGCGACCCAGGGCACAACACTGCAGGGGACTCTGAGCTGGCCGTCGGGAGGCGCACAGGACCCCCATCTTCAAGGATGTTGGGAGGGTTTGGGCCAGAGAGGAGGGTCTGGACATGGGGCTTGTGGGCTTCGCCTGAAGGCCTGCCAGTCCCTCAGGGACACGCAGGGAGGTGTGCTCCAGGGGAGCAGGGGCCAGAGGAGGAAGTGCCAACATCACGAAAACTCCATTTTTGAACACTTGGAGTAGGCTTTTGCCCCACTTGAACAGTGAGGCACGTAGCATGACCAGCATGCCAGGAACGCCCAGAAGTGTTTCCAGATCACTGCTCTGTCTCCAAACCAGGAGTGCCCTGAGCAGAGGGATGCGCTACCGGACCAACAGACTCCACATATGACTCCTAGTCTGTGTGCGGAGGGGGTGCTGGGAGGGGACCTGTTCCTAGTCTGCTGTCTTCTTTCTGCCCTAAGACCAACAATGTGGTGTGGGGATGGGGTAGGGCATGAGACCCTAACTCAGCTTGCGCTGGGATGTCAGAGGTTTGGTGTCCCCGGAGCACACCCTGAGACTTACTTTGGGTGCAACATATTTATTAGGAATTAACATCTGTGCAGGGGAAGGAAAGGCAGAATGAGATGTGAAATACAAGCTGCGACCAACCGCAGGTGCGCTGGAGAGGGACTTGCGTGTCAGAGTGGTCCTCTGTCAGGCCTGTGCCCCCTGCCCAGGACCAGAATCCTTACCACTGTCTGAGACATTTAACATCACCATGAAGCAAGGCTCCCCTGATGTCACCAGTAGCGTTTTGTCTGGTGGAGCTGCCATAAATTACGTTGTGACAGGGGTCTTCATCTTTTACTCCATGTTCCACCGGGAGACGGACACATTCGGGGAAGCCATCCTTGTGCAATAGACCTGGAAATGCAGTGGGAAGGCGTGGAGGGCCAGATGTGCTGTCACCTCGGAAGTGACCTCACCAGATCCGGGCACCGGAGAATGATATCACCGGAAGTGACGTCACTTGATAAGAGATCAGCCCGGAAGTGACACCATCATGAGCCTGTGTATATAAGTGTGCTCTGAAAATAAACTGCATAACTTGTCCGCCGTCTGTTGGCAGTGAACCTCCTGATCCCAGCTTTGGTTTCCGTGTCTTTTTTGTATCTTTCTCGGTTTTTTTCTAGGTTTCTCATCCACTCCACGCAGGTTCATCTGGTTTGTGGAGCTGGTCACCGCAGGAAGGAGCCACAAAAGACAGAGAAAGATGTGCCTCTGTATAGAATATAATCTACAGAATATAGACATTCAGTTAGCAGTGCATTGCAAAGCCTTCATATGTGGTATGATTAAAACTATGTACCAGCCACAAAGTAAACATTGGCTTTTTGTAAATTTTAAAGTCAGATATTTGAACAAGTACAAGTATTTGAAATCTTAATATTAATCAAAGGTTCATTCTATCTCTCGTCTACAAGTTAGTATATGCCATTCTCACTTCACTCTGTCCTGCCATGTGTGGTGACAGTTTTGTAAGCTACATGAGACTTGGGTAGCATTTGGTGGCAGATATTCAAAGAAAACACAGGTGTTGCTGGAATTTTCAGGGACATTTTCGTTTTTGTAAGTCCTCTGAGGACCCCACATTTGTCACACAGTGGTGAGAATTTGTCTTGCTGAGAAGACATTGTGAGGGAGACATGACGCTTGCGACGACACTTACTTGAGAATCTCGGAGTGATTTTATACTAAGAGGAAAACACACAGGAAGGGACGGCTAAGGGAGCACAGTCCAGTAGAATACAGTGTGAGCCACCCATATCACATTATATTTTCTAGAAGCACATTTTAAAAAAGGTAAAATATATCCAGGATATTATAATTGCAATATGTAGTCAACATACAATTACCAATGAGACGCTTTTACGCTGTTTTTTTTTTTCATGCTAAGTCTTTGACATTCGGCATGTAGTTTATACTTACGGTACAGCTCAGTCCAGACGAGCCGCACCTCAAGTGCTCAGAAGCCAGAGGTGTGGCTGTCGTCTTGGGCAACACAGATTTAAGCAGTACAGCTGACCCTTGAACAACACAGATGGGTTGGGCACCAGCTCCCCATGCAGTCAAAAATCTTATATAACTTAAAACTCCCCAAATGTAACTACTAATGGACTGTTGTTGACCAGAAGCTGTACCAATAGCATAACCAGTTGTTACACATATTTTGCATATGTATTATATACTGTGTTCTTAACAATAAAGTAAGTGAGAGATAGGAAAATTATTTTTCAAGTTGTCACAGATCTCCAAAAAATTTTCCAATATATTTATTGAAAACAATCTGGATATAAGTGGATCCATGCAGCTCAAATCCATGTTGTTCAAGGAACGATTGCACTTTTGATGCATTTTGCCAGCCAAGAAAGAATGCATTTGCCATCCTCCTTTACTTCTCCACCAGACGGCTACTGCTCTCTGCTGGACTCCCATGGCTGGGGGTTGGGAAGGAAGAAAGTAAGAGGATAGTGTGGTCCTTGCAAGGCTGGGTGGCCTCAAGCTCTGAGACCCTGGGTTTGGCTGGGCAAACAATCCAAGCTGCCTCTCTCATGGCAGGGCTTTCCTGCTCTTCGGCTGGGCCCCATGGGGTCACCTCTAACCACCTCAGCTGGAGTCTCCTCACTTTCCCGGCGGCCGTGCTGTCTAGGACTCAGCCCTCTCCTGTGGGGCCCACCATGTGGCCCACCAAGATCCCTCCAGCATGCAAGAAGTGTGGGCTCATCCAAACGCAGCAGCCTCTCCTGGCTCTGCCCCCAAAGTGACAGCCACTCAGCCTCTCTCTGGGCTCCACAGTGGAGTCAGACTTCAGACTGCAAGCAAATGTCTGGCCTGGTTGTCTCTCTTTCAGCTGCAAGGAACAGCTCAGTGTGCTCCATAGGATTCCACTGACACCTGCTAAACTTGTCATTAGAAAAGAACGCCTTCACGCTCCATGTAGAGGTGGAGTGGGAACTCCATGCTCTACAGCCATCCCTCCCAGAGAAGGATCTTCAGCCATGTCCCCACCACACCCTTCTCCACACTTAGCCCTTGTCCTCTAAGTGGGTGAGGGGTCGTTGGAGTCACTGGCCATAATCCCTGGGTCCCCACTCTAAATTCTGCGCTTGGTGGGGTGGGGTGTCTTGGCTCTCACTCGCACTGGTGTTAGTGTTCTGATCTGCTCTGTGTGGACCCCTCAGTTGACAGTGAGGCCAGAGTGTCTAACATCCTGGTTCACCTGTTTTACCTTGTTTAATCTGTCCACAGAAATCATCACAACTGTCAGATATAAGAAAGGTAGAGTTTATTCAGAGTCTTACTGAGGACCGTGGCCCGGGAGCGGCCAGTCAGTGTGCTCTGATGAACTGCTCTAAGCCCCTTTGTTTGGAGACACCCTGAACGCTTTCTCTACAGGAGGGGATACGTGCAGAGAAGAGGTTACATTGATCACTATAGCAAGCTGCATACATCTAGTCATTTTCAAAGATCATGTTATAGACATTCCAGTGCTTCTGTGTGTGTGAGGGGAGGCCAGGCTCAGGGTCTCCTGAGGTGAATGACTTCATCTTCCTTTGGGGATGGAGAGGGTATGGGTGACATTATTTTATCCATGCTGACTGGCGAATTCCTGACTGACTGCATTTCTGGGAGAGGTTGAAACTACAGTTAGTTTAGGTATTAAGCTCTGGTTTGGTGACTTGGCCTACCAGAAGTAACACTACGTTGGGCCTGTGGCTTTCTTCTTAACAAATCCTACCATCGTAATGAAGGTCGAGACGCCAGGGTCTCCCTTTTAAGTACAAGGACGCCGAAGCAGATAGAAGTTACCTGGGTGGTTAAGCTACACATTGGGTTCAGGTCTTCCTGACTCCAATCTGTGCTCTTAACTGCCAAATAGGCTCCTTAGTTTAAAGTAAATGCAAATTGTTTTGAAGTCAAATAAAGTGAAATGGCTTGGGTTTCTTTTGAATTATACTAAATGAAAAGATATACAGCTTCAAAGGGAAGCCAAACTGTTCTATTTTAAAGTGATTTCCTTCCACTACACTCTTTATTTCTTCACTGTACACTGAGTTCATTAGCTCAAAAGCCCACAAGTGCCAAATTCAAGTTTTTACACATCTAGTTATTTGAAACATAGCACAAATAAGCAGATTTTAAGCCATTTAGGGACCCCCTATTTTGCATACTCCACTAAACCTCACCACATCAGCTGTCATTGGATAGACAGAGCCCCAAGCTTCCCTGGGCTGCCCTTTGGAGGTCTCTGACCAGAGGCTCCCTGCCATGCTGCTGAGACACATCACCGAGACACAGAAGCCACTCCTTGGCCTCCTCTCCTCTGGGGGTCCCCCTGTCCTCCTCCCCTTAAGGGTGGTGCCCCCCCCATAGCCTCCCCATCAGCTCCTGTAAGGGGCCTCCCCACATGCAGCCCTGTCTGAGCATTGCCCGAAGGCCTGTTGTGTGCCCTGGCCTCCATGGTCAACTTTTCCCTGGATCAGCCCCAAACCCCTCAAACTCTGACAAATACAAAGTAAGTGGGAAAATGAATTGGGAAATAGAAAGAGAGAGTACCTATTCTACTGTTCCTTCTCCTTTCTTATTTCAAGCTCCTTAGTATTACTGGTATGTTTTTTGTTCTAGTTTCTCTAAGCTTGACGGCTGCTGAAGGCTTGAAACTTTTATAAGCATGTCTGAGCACTTACCTGTACATTGGCCTGCCTAACATAAATCCCATAGCATTACCTACTATACCTGTCCTATGTTAATATTTGTGCAATCATGGATTTGACATTTCTAAAATGCATAATAAACTCAAAACTATTTTTTCTCCGAAAAGTCTATGTACAAACCAAAATAATCTTTACAGCACACTTTGAGAAAGACTGGCCAAGTTTTAACCCTCTGGTGTGGCTCACTAAACCCTTCAAGGCCTTCCTGCTCCCACCTTTCCCCTGAAACATTTGAGCTCTGAAAGACAGAACTTCCCCAAACCTGCTGTGGCGACCATGGCTCTGCCTGTGCACGCGCTATGCCCTATGACGGGTCTTCCCTTTGTCTACCTGGGACAATCCTGTTGAGTTTTTGAGACTGAGCTGGAACGTAATCTCCATGGGGAAGCCTTGGCTCCCCACCCATCTCTGGAGATTCCCTTCCCTGCCACCGTGGGTCACAGTTGCTCCCGAGATACTAGGCTCTCCTTGCAGGGAGTACATAATGTGAATTTTACTCTCTCCCCATTGCCTATTGTTTGTTTGCTTGTGGTCTTTGGTCCCCCAGGGGATTAGTGGCTTACGGGCTTTTGTATTTCTGGTGCTCACAGTAATGCCTGACACCGAGGAGACACTCAGCAAATGGTTTCTGAATCACTGAAAGAGTGAGAGAACCAACATCATGGAAATACTTTCTAGTCTGTCTTCGTTTTATTTTCATAGCATTGCTTGGCCTGAAGTTTGTGGGCTGAGTGTATAAAGGAGGGGAGGGGAGGTGGGGGGAGGGATGGGGAGGAAAAGGGATCTCGTGGCATTCTTTTTATGACTCTGGGTCCTTGAAAAGTTATGGGCTTCCAGTTCAGAGAATGAGTGTTCCTGTTTGAGCCTTCTATCTCCCAAGGTTCCACTGAAATAGCAGGAATAAGTTATTTTTTTAAGACATGAAAACACAACAAAGAAAATAAGAACAGAGAGTTTGAGAAAATTCTGAATGAGGAAGCAGCGGGATGGGAAGCTTGAAGAAGACAGAGCAGAGTAAAACAGCCCAAAGCAAGCCTTCCCTGGACAACCCCAGCCCAGGACTCCCCCGGGATAGAGTGAGAGAGCTGGCAGCGTGCCCATCAGTTAATCAATGAACTGTACTCAGAGCGCTGTGACAGTGACCCCGGCCCTGGCCCTGTTCTCCCCTCCGCCCAGAGCAAGCCACTCGGGCAGAACAGGGCCCGAGAGCTGCCCTCCAAAGACAGTTGCTTGCCTGTTGGGCTCCTAGAATGGGGGAGCGGCCTCAAAAAAGGCAAAGCAGTTTGAAATGACTCCGGACCCTCACAAGGGATAATAGAAGGGACAAAAGGACAAAGCAGCTTTGCCCCATCCAGTCAAGTCTCCAATGGCTGACTCACGGCTCTTATTCTGGCATCTGGGCTGAGACGGGGTGGTTGGCCTCCCTGTTGGTGCCCATACAAACCCACAGTAAGGCCTCCAGTGGGCACAGCCTGCCCATGTCCTTGGGGCCCTGGTCAGGCCAGAGGGCCAGGTGATGTAACACAGAGGGCGAGGGAAGACCGTCCTCCATGGGGTTCTCCTGTTTCTGCCCATCTTGCTGAGTGAGCCAAGAATGCAAGTCCTGACCACTATTTAGGGCTGTACTTGTGGCAAACAGCCTTGAGGAATGAGGTCATGTCTGCTTCTGGCATAAGAAGAAGTCTTGCTCTCTGGTTATGATAAAACCGAAAGAAGGTTCTCCAAGTTCAGTGTCCCTCTCTGTAACACAACCCACTGTGTGTGCAGATGTTTGCCTAGGCCCATGGGCGTGGCTGTGTGCAAACGGGCCCGGCGCTGACACCAGCTTGCTGACACTCTGCTTTTGTTGTGTGTAAAAAAAGTCTTGCACCTTGACCCAGCAGTCCTGTGTCTCCTGTTAACCTGTAACCTGGCAAGTAGAGTAAAATCTCAAACCCCTCACAGTTCTTGACATGAGGCTACCATTGTTTGTAGGTGACATGACGTGTACAAAGAAAGTCCAAAAGAATTTACAAATTATTAGAATAAATAAGGGAATTTAGCAAGGTTACAGGGTCAATATAGAAAAATCAAATTTATTTCTATATACTAGGAAAAAAAAGAAAAAAATCTCAGGAATACCATGTAAATAGCACAAAACCCCATCAAAACCCAAGGAAAATGACTAACAAAATCTTTTATAATTCCATTACATGACAAATCACAATTTATTTACCTGTTACATTGTTGATGGACATCTGGGTGGTTTCCAGTTTTTGCCTGGTATGAACAATCCTGCTATAATCATTCTTGAACATGGTTTTTTATGGACATGAACACTCATGTCTCTTGGGTATATAGTAAGTTCAGTTTGTTAATCTTTTTTCTTTTTTTTTTTTGTCCTTATAAGAAATCTTTATCTAGACAACATGAAAATGTTCTCTGGTGTTTTCATATTACATGACTTTACATTTTCTTTTCATATTACATTTATATTTTCTGTTCTGTATTATATAACTTTATGCACAACTTCTAAAAATCAGAGAAAAAACTTTCTTTAAAAAAAGGAGAGGAAAACGACAGAGAAATGTTGCCTAGTTTTCCAAAGGAAAAGAAATGTCTAGACTAATTTTAACAGAAATCCTCCAGAATTTGCAGAATGGCCATGGTAAATTGTGTGTCTTACAATAAGAGACATTGCCTAATTTAGATTTAATGATAGCTTAGTTTACATCATCAGGCCCTAAGAAATCAATAATTTTATTTAGGGTTAGTGGATGAAAGGTAACAATTCAACTTTATTCAGCAACCTTACAACAAAGTTGAGAAATTTTCACTTTTTTGAAAACACCATCTCCATGATTAAAAACTTTCCCATTAAATGAGTTTTTACAAAATTAAACTAAAAAATACCATGTCACCTTCAGGAAGCTAGGAAAGAAAATTGTTTTCAAATTTAGAAACATTATCACTCCTATGTGTATATACATGGTGTTTTAATTGCTGCTTTCCATATAAAATTCATTTTTAAATATTCACTTTTTATTGTCCTTCATAAAGAATTCATTGTATTTTAGCAAAAAGAGAACCGGTGAATTAATGAGATGCATGATTCTCATTTATCCATTTGGTCAATTGTCTACAGTACTATTAGAGTATAGAAATTATTTTGATTTGATTTGATTTTTCACACACACACACACACACACACACACACACACAAAGACTATTTGGAAAATCTTCCGGGTGATGTTTCTTCAGTGTGGCTCAAGATCACTGAGTCGGTTGAAATGCTCTTAAACATGCCCAGCCCTGAGCCCCCTCTTCAATCTCCTTGATGCACATTTGAGAAATGTGGCTTTGGGGTCTTTTTCCATGAGAATTCTAAGGAGGTACAAACTGAGCTGACTCAGAGGCCATTCAGGAGGTAGAGTGAATGTGAGAGGGAGGATAAGGCCGTGTGGACTGGGATTAACTGGAAAATGTGCATTCCACTTAGCGTTCAATCATATTCAATTTTTTAAAAGAATACCGACTTGGTCAAACCAAGCACCCTGTAGGCTATAGGTTAACTTTCACTATCAGAGAGCCAGGCACCAGTTTTAGATGGTGAACCTATTTGTTATCTTAAATCATTGGTTTTCCAGGCACTCCAGCTACTGTTGTGACAGATGGATTTCCTTAGTCATAGGTTTGTCATTGATTGGTATTAATTAAATACCTCTTCGTAATTTGATGAAAAATCAAAATGCAGAGAAAAAAAAAATCAAACAAAAAGAGAAGAGAGATAATGCCTGTAGAGGCAAAAACGATTTGTTAAAAAACGGAAATATCAGCACTGATTAAAACCAAACTGGGACTACAGTCTGAAGATTTTCTGTCTCAGAAGTCTAAGGAAAAGTATGCAGTGTATTCTAGTTTTAAGTAGAAACCCAGAGAGGATTGCTATAAAAACTGAAAATAGTAAGAAGCTTGGAAGGACCCAAATGTTTGTTTAGGCTTCTCTGATCTTCCCAGAGCCCGGCTCGGATTTCAGCAGGCGAGCACGAAGCGTCCTTGGTCTATGGCCACTGTTTGCATCACACCCAGGCAAGCTTGGATCAGAGTTTGGCCTGACAAACATTTTGTTAACTTACAATTTATTTAGAGACGTTAATTGAACCAGGGTGACTAAAACATTTTGCATTAGCAGAGTTTAGGATGGGTAATTGAATATCTCTGCAATTTTCTAATATGTCTCAATGTCTGTTGGAGCTTAAACTTCTGTTAAACTTCTATCCTCTGTTTTAGCTTATTGATAGAGTTAGCTAAATTTAAGTAAAAATTATTCAGAAACCAACACACAAGCTGTCTCATGTGGTAACTTTAATCTATTAACTCTAACCTAAATTATAATCATATTCCTTAATCCCTAATGGGACATTTTATATGTATGTGGTATTTCATGGCAAAGTTCTTCTATGAAATAAAACATGTCTTTAGGATTCAATATATCTTAGAATATAATTTGCTGTCATTATGACTCCAATTAATATAATACACCTCAATAAATTATGAAGACTTAACAGGTATACCAACAATCATATGTCATATGACTTATATTACAATACATTATGTATATTTACCATGCCAACACTTTCTTCTTGTGCTCTGAGAAGCAGGATAAAAGTCACAGACTTAACAATCAAATCAAATCAAAGAAGATTTTGAGCTCAAATACCTGACTCCCTTCCCTTTTGATTCCAAGGCCACTTGGACAGCTGTCCACTATTGTAGCCTGGAGGAATGCTCAAATATATCTGAGGTCTTGAGTTCTGGGGCAGAAGTTACAGGTTCATAACATCACTGTTTAAAAAGTTAGGACTCAAAAGCTTTGAAAGAGGCATGTTTCTACGGTGGGCCAGAAGTAAAGACAGTAGATCCCATTGTGCTTGGGGTGAGGGGCACTAGTTGTCTTGAGTATAAGCCTAAGCAATGGCTTGTCACATCACAAGAAGGCAGCCCGTTTTGACAGAATATTCTTGCAAAAAAAAATCAATCCTAAATATGAAACCTCCATCTCTAACTAGCAATTTAAAGGAGCTCTGATGAATGAGGAACATGTTAAACAACACCACTGAGGATGCAATCAGCAAAATCTACACTGTAGGAAGTGCTTTACACCAAACAACCCCAGTTTATTTAATAAATAAGTTTCAAGGAAGAAAAGAAGGGGGATGTGCACAGTGAAAAGGGATTAAAAGTCCTGTCAAGCTATTGTGACGTATGGACCTTTTGGTATTCTGATTTGAGCAAACTCTAAAAAGTAATTATGGACTGAACAATGACTAGACTTTGGTTTATGTTAGGAAATACCATCCAAACAACTGGGAAAAGTGATATGGTGGCTCTCAGCCTACAGGAAATGGATGATAGTACTTGACATGCCTATAGTGCCTGCCATTCCATGAACACACCACACATTCCTGCCTTAAGGCCTTGGCACAGTGGCTTTCACTTCCTATAACAGCCCCTTCTCCCTCCCTTCATTGACTTAGCTGATTCCATGGGAATTCCTGTTTAGAGATTTTCATCCTGTGTTGACTTCCCTGCTTCCTAAGTGTAGAGGCCCTCTGATGAGAAGCTCATTTTTACATAAACAGAATTTTAAAATCTTTGAGTTCCTCTAACCAAGAAAAATACATTTCACAATTTACACTGCCTATTTTTACCAGCCTTTTAAAAACTCTGGATGCCCTTTTCTTCCCTTTCATTCTTTGATTCTGGGTGTTTTCCTCCTCTGCCATACATATCTGGGTAGGTGACTTAGGTAAATAATGTTAAGTGGGTAAAGAAGGAAGAGAGAAGCAAGACATGGAAATGAGCTTAAGGGTAGTAATAATAACATTTTAACTTGAAAATTTCCTAATAAAGGCTCTGTAATTTATAATGGCATATATAAATCAAAAGGCTTCTGGTTCCAGGTAAGATGTAGTAAACACACTCTACTCTGTCTCCCACTGAATACAACTATGAAACTTGGAGAGTATGCATGGAGAAGCTATTTGGGCACTCTAAAACATAAATCATAGCAGGTAAATTGGATAAAAAGACAATACTTCAAAATAACACCAGAATGACAGTGGATTTACCATTTTTCTCCTTCACAATGTCTCAGCCTAGACTTAAGGCAGCCTGAAACCTGGAGGAAGGTATTGGTGCAGAAGAAAAATGTCCCTGTTAGTAGATGATGTGATTAAGTAGAAAATACAAATTTACCAAAAGACCTCTTACAACTAATAAGTGAGTTTAGCAAAGTAGCAGCTTACACAAAGTCAACATGTGTTGACTACAAAAATCAATCATGTTTCTACACTCCAGCAATGAACAATTGGAATTTGAAAAACATACCATTTACAAGAGCTCAAAAAAATATTTAGGCATAACTCAACAAAACATGGACAGGATCTGTATTCTGAAAGCTACAAAACAAAAAAATTGTATATGACCCAGGTAAATGGAAAGATATATTCTATTCATAGATTGTAAGAATATAGTAAAGAGTGATTTCAATTAGTAAATATAGTAAAGATGTCCATTCTATAGATATAACACAATTCTAGTCAAAGCCTGACAAGGATTTTTGTACATTAAAAACAAGCCGATTCTAAAATTTATATAGAAGGGCAAAGAATCTAGAATAGCTGAAACAATTTTTGAACAAAATAATGTAGTCAGAGAAATCACTCTAGAGCAATAGATCAATGGAGCAGAATAGAGTCCAGAAATATACCCACATAAATACATCCAGTTGTCTTTTTGACAAAGGTGCAAAGGCAATTTTATGGGGAAAATGCTAGTCTTTTCAATAAATGGTACTGGAACTGTCTAGACCCCAGTATATTTGCCCAGAATGTTTATGGTATTTCAAAGTACACTTAGGACTCTGAGCTACAAGTATAATGAAGAAATGGGAGTGAAATTCCTTCTTTGGCCTCACTTTGAAAAGATCATTTGACTAGAGATGAGTTTGAGGAACAGCCAGAGTTGAAGGTGATTCTAGGTTTCTTGAAGAAAATCTCAGTATTTTGTGACCTTTCACAATATAGAATAGGGATTCTGAGGGAATGAGTAACTAGAAGGAAGATTCAATCATGATAAAACTAACCACATTCTTATTTGTAAAAGATACCTCTGGTAAAGGATTGTTGTACAAAATATACAAAGAACTCTTTAAAACTACACAACAAGACAAAAGTCCAACTGGGAAATGGGCCAAAGACCCTGACAGACACCTCACCCAAGGAGATATTCAGATAGGAAAGAAGCATGTGAAAGATTCTCAACATCTTGTTTCATCAGGGAAATTCAATTTAAAATATGAGATACCACTACCCACCAGTTAGAATGACCAACATTCTAATGGTCACCAGAACACTGACAACATAAAATGCTGGCATGGATGTGGAGTCACAAGAAATTTCATTCATTGCTGATGGGAATGCAAAATGGTACAGGTACTTTGGAAGGTGATTTGACAGTTTCTTACAACACTAAATATATTCTTCCCATATCCTTGGTGTTTATCCAAAGGAGTCAGAAACTTAAACCTGCAAAAATACTAGCACATGAATGTTTATAGCAGCTTTATTTATATTTGTCAAGCCTTGGAAGCAACCAAGATGTCCTTCAGTAGGTAAATGGATAAATAGACTGGTACGGGCAGACAATAGAACACTATTTAGCACTAAAAAGAAATGAGCTATCAAGCCATGAAAAGACATGGAGGAACTTTAAATGTATATTACTAAGTGAAAGAAGCCAATCTGAAAAGGCTCCATAATGTATGATTCCAACCATATGACATTCTGGAAAAGGCAAAACAATGGAGACAATAAAAATATCATTGGTTGAAAAAAAAAATGAGTGGTTGCTGGGCTGGGGAATGGACAGACAGAGCACAGAGAATGTTTAGGGCAGTGAAAATACTCTGTATGATATTATAATTGTGGGTATATGTCATTATGAATTTGTCCAAACCTACAGAATGTACAACACCAAGAGTGAACCCAAAGGTAAACCACAGACATTGGATAATGTGTTGATGTAGGTTCATTCTTGGTAACAAATACACCTTTCTGGTGAGTGATGCTGATAATGGGGAAACTTTGCATGTGTGGGGACAGGGGTTACATGGGAAATTTCTGTTCCTTCCTCCCAACTTTGTTGTGAACCTTAAATTGCCCTAAAAATCATAGTCTTTTTAAAAGAAAAGAAAGAGAAATAAAGGCTTTCCCAGATAAGCAAAAGCTGAGGGAGCTCAGATCACCACTAGACCTGCCTTACAGGAATGGCTAAAGGGACTGCTTCAAGCTGAAACTAAAGGATGCTATACAGCAACATGAAAGCATATGGAAATATAAAGCTCTCTGGTAAAGGTAAATATGTAGACAAATGCAGAATTCTATAGTACCATAATGATTAATTATACACTTATTATGTTAATTATAAATGCATAAATTATAAAATTACAGAGATTAATTATAAAATGCAGAAATCATTTCCAATTCAGGTATAGAATTTAGAAGAGAAAGCATAAAACATAACTACAAATATGAAACTTATTCTTGGATATAAACACAAAAAGATTTAATCTGTGACATCGATAAGAGAGAGGAGATATAAAGGAGTAGTTTTTTGTATGTGATTCAAGTTGTTATCAGTTTAAAATAGATTGTTATAAGATATTCTTTGTAATCCCCTTCATAACCAGAAAGAAAAAACCCTATGGAAGATACACAAAATAAAATGAGAAAGGCATGTCACTACAAAAAAAAAATCAACAAAACACAAAGGAAGGCACCAAGGGAGGAAAATAGGGCCAAAAGAACTGCCAGGTATTCAGAAAACAATGAACAAAATGGTAATACGAAAGCTGTCTTCCTCAATAATTACTGTAAACACACTAAATTCCCTGACCAAAAGACATAGAGTGGCTGAATGGATAAAACAAAACAAAACAAAACAATTCAGCTATTTGCTGTCTATAATAGACACTTAAATATGAGGACATATTCAGACTGCAAGTGAAAGGATGGGAAAAAACATTCCATGCAAATGGTAACCAAAAGATAGAAGGGGTAGCCATACTTATATCAGACATAATAGACTTTAAGTCAAAGACTGTCACAAGAAACAAAGGATAATGTATAATACATAGTATAATATATAACATTAAAGGGTCAAGTCACCAGGAAGATGTAACAATTCTAGGTATATAGTCACCTAACAGCAGAGCAGACAAATATATGAAGCAGACATTAATGGAATTGGTTGGTTTTTTGAAAAGATCAGTAAAAGTGACAGACCGTTAAAAATGGTTAAGATGGTAAATTTTATGAGATGTGTTTTTGACTACCATTAAATAAATCCACCTCAAAGAACAACAAGTTATATGATTCCATTTACGTGACACCCTCAAGAAGGCAGCACTATAGTAACGGAGACAGTAAGTGGTTGCCTGAGGTTAGGGGTGGGGGTGGGGGGCTGCAGAGGAAGTGTCTGGGGCCAGTGGAACTCTTCGGTCACCTGAGTGTCGTATGGTTGCCTGAATCTATACATGTGATCAAATCCATACTACTGTTCACCCTCCAAAACTCAATCTTTCTATGTTAATTTTTAAACAAAAATTTAAGTACAAAATGCATGAATTTGTACATATGATTTTATAACTAGCATAAAAATCTTAATAATTCTGTATCATATTAGCATTTAGGTCAGCAAATTATATGCACGCTTGACAGAAATCAGAGCCCTTTGAAGAGAACTCTGTGTAATAAATGACCATGCCCTGCAGTTTCTATCCCATGCCACAGATGGCTATTTGTGAACTCTTTCAACATAGCTCTTCCTTTACTAGTGTTTTTTTCTCTTAATAACTTGGCTTGAAATTGTTCTCACACTAAGCTATCATTTTATACTTTTCTTGATTAATGGGGGGGAAAGCCATTTATTATTCTATTTGCCCACCTCTTCTAGTCTTTTTCTTCATATCATGTTTAACACCTCCCAGCTTGAAGTCACTTAAACATGTAATTAAAGGGTTTTTTTAAATCTGTCTCCAGATTATTTATGAAGATGTTAAACAAAGCTGGGTTTGACCTTAAATTCTACCAGGTCTGCTAATCTAAACCAAGATCATTCACCCACATGCTGCTTCATTTTAAACTGTCCATTGTTTACAGTCCTATCTAAGATCCATTTTGTGGTATCAATAACCAAAGGAATTCATTTCCATTTCTCTAATGCGTATGCTACCAAATGCTTACCCAAAAGTCCAGGTGTTTTATATCCTTTTGTCTATTCATTTGATAATTGCATGAAAAATTTGATCTCACATCCTCTTAGTGACCACCTACAAGGAAGCAAAGAGCAGTGTGAGTCCATTAGAATCAGTTTGTTCCTAAGAGTTAGATAATAAGTCAGTAAGTAAACAGAAGAAACCAATAAAGACAGATGCCCTGTACAGATAAACAGATCTTCTTCAGCTTAGAGTAACAGCATGTGAAAAAGAGGAAGGAAGGAAGAAAAGAAAAAACAGGCAGAAAAATTTCTTATAATGCAAAATAACAATACATGAGTTCACAGACCCAGTTAGAGTAAAGCAAAACCTGTGATGAAAAGTCCTAATAATTTCTGGAATATATGACACAATGTGGTGTTTGGATGTAGAGATGGCAACAGAAAGATCGAATCAAATGTGGACAATTAAAGCTTTGAGCAGATTCACGGAATGATGAAAGAAAATAGTTGAAAAGAGAAAGCATTTGGACCCATTCAACTGATATACAAAAAAACAGTCCATGATAAAATGGGGGGAGCTCAAAAAACAAGATCTAGAAAAGTGAGAAGATGCTTAAACAAACAAAATTTTTAAATAACTATGTAGAGACTATAAACAGGTCCGAACACAGATGACGAGGCACAATATCACCAAAGATGCCTTCAACCTGTAAAGAATAATAAACAAAATAACATTAAGCCATATTTCTAGATGTGAGATGCTGGTGAGTCCGTTTATGGGAGGAGAATGGTAAGCTCAGTCACCCAATGGTGATAAGAAAGAAGTACATCTAGTTATGGTACTTGTAAACCAAAGAAAAATCGCACTGCTCTGATTATGTCATTTTTATATAACCCTGGCTGGGTGCCCTTCAAGGCCCTTTGCAAAATGGGCTCACCCCCTCTAGCATCTTCTTAGACCTAACAGCCGCTGTCCCTGTGCCTCATAACTACCTTGCAACATTGCTGCAGGAGAGTTAATGATACAAAGAATCTTGTGCCTGGCACATCATAAGTGTGTCACAAATGCTAATTTCTTTACTTCCCACTCCTCTGCATAGCTATCTGTGAGGATGGGCTGTGTTCCTGACAGTTCTGTGTCTTCTTCCATATCCACCCTGAAGTATTTTCTCACCCTTTGCTTTTAACTTGTCAAAACGCACTTCATCAGAGACGACCAGCTTCATTGTCGGTCTTTTTACGCTACCAGGCGGAAATGATCCCTACCTCGCATCTGACCCCGTGGCCAGAATTTCACTTATGTCATTGTTTTTCCTCCCACTGACTGCGGTTCCTTGAGAGCAACACATTGTCTGATTATTCTCGGCATATCCAAAGTGTAGCAAAGGGGTCATTCATTCCAACACTAAATACTGATTCAGCAACTTTTATATTCTGAGCACCAAAGATACAAATTTATGGAGAAGCTGCTCTCGAAGAAGTGTCTATTGTGGGATGTTTCAGAGCACATGTTTAAAATGAGGATTTTGTAAAATAAAAAAAGTTGATCTGCTATTTTCACTTGGAATTGTACGTATGATGACAGAATTCTACAAGGCATACTGGGAGCACCAAAGGGGAAACCAAGGAAAGATGGATCAAGAGAAGCTTCTTAAGGAGCTCAACAAAGGAGTCCATCCATCAGAATTGCTGCAGGTGAGGCTACAGAGCCAGGGTCTGGCTTAATTCCCTACCCAGGGCTGTGCTAAGAAGGCTGACCTATGCTCAGAAAATTATTTTCTGGCTTTGCAGTACTTTGGTGTCTTCATTCATATCTTCTAAATTATGTGCTTTAAAAAGAAAAAAAAAATCTCACATCTCATACCCACCAAAAAATAAGTCCTCACAAACCACCCAAGTCACCTCTAGCATTATTCCACAGGGCTGTTCAGATTATTTTATTGTATCTGATATTTCCTCACTCATTCATTTAAAAATACTTACGGAGTACCACCTGCAAAATATACTGGTCTGTGATCAGCAATGGCTCACTGATTTCCATTACTATAACTAACTTTTCAAATAACTTGTATATTTATATTTTAGACACAAGTTTCTCAACTTTTTTTCCTCTGATTTGCCCACAGAATTGTATCCTAACCATTCCTTCCAATCTTCTCCTGGCTCTAGGCCCTGCCACTTGGCATCTCTGAGTTCCCAAATAGATCTAGTTCATCTGTTACTGATGACCAGGATTCTGGGGATAAAAAGTGAACCAGGCAGAGTCGCTGCCTTCAGCGGACTCATATTCTAAGCAACAGAGGCTTAAGTAGAAGAATGATTTCAGGTCTCCACACCACCATACAATAGTTTCTCACATGATGTAACAGTGAAACTTGTAAACATCAAAGTTAAAATCAGACATGAATGAAAAGGAGCTAATATGCATGAGTTAATAGTTCTTAAGATAAATATTTTTAAAGAGAACAGATTTCCACATAATGAAATAGAAACCTGTGGACATGACAGGGAGGAGATCCCATTAATTGATATCATTTATTATATTGATACCATTTTGTATGCGTTTTTCACATAAATTTCACATGCTTTGATACTAAAGTCACATACAATTTTATCACTTTCATAATGAGGTTTGTAATATTTTGAAAGTGTATGCTTACTTTGTTTTTCTTACACTTTGATTTATTTTGAAATATTACTATATTTTTGAAATATCTAAATGAGTGCTAAGTTTTTATTTTTAAAGCAAAATGCATAAAGCTTATTTTTAAAGTGAGCTTTTGCAAGTTAGCTTTGTTCCCAATCTTTAAAGTAACTGCTTCTGGATAGGAAGGGCAGAAGTTCATCTTGTATAGGTTGTTGTGATATTGTGATTTATGAGGACAAATATATATTTGGTCTTCATCCCATTTCCACCACAGAGCTCCTAAAACCCTTGGAATTTCCTAAGTGATAAGAGCAATAAAGTTGTCTTAATATTCATAACAAATCCCTTTCAACCACACCTGAATTTATATTAATGAGGTAACTTTTGGACAGCACCTAAGGATGGGGGCTGGCTGCCAGGGGACCCATGTTGAATAGAGGGTGGGAACTTTTAGTTCCCACACCCTGGTTTCTGGAGAGGGAGAACTGCTGGAGGTTGAATCAGTCACCAAAGGCCAATGATTTAATCCATCATGCCTCTGTAATGAAGCCTCCATAAAAACCCGAAAGGAAAGGTTCAAAGACCTTTTATGTAGGTGAACCAGAATGCTTCCATGTCCATCACAGTAGGCCCCAAACTCCACAGGGACAGAGCCCCTTTGTTCAGGACCTTGCTCTATGAACCTCTTCATATGGTTGTTGATTCCTATCCTTTAAGTAATAAACCAGTAATCTAGTGAGTAAACTGGTGTCCTGAGTTCTGTGAGCTGCTCTAGCAAATTAATCAAACCCAAGGAGAGGGTCATGGGAACTTCCGATTGATAGCCATTCTGTGACTGGCATCTGAAGCGGGGGGCAGTCTTGTGGGACTGAGCCCTCAACCTGTAAAATCTGATGCCATCTCTGGGTAGCTAGTGTCAGAATTGAGTTGAATTGTAGGACACCCAGCTGGCTGGTGCTGGGGTTACCTGGCAGTGTGTGGAACCCACCCCCCTCCCCAACCATACACAGCCATTGGAATTGGTGATCAGAAACTTAGTTTCTTAACAATAATGAAGAAGGATGGCATAGTATTTCAGCTACCAAATTGTACCTTCCTATTTATTTTACTTAAAAGGAAAATATATAACTTTAATATAAATTTATCCAATTTTTAAAACATCTTACACACTAAAGTCCTCTCAGCTGATCACATAGCTGTCAACTTAATGAAACTACCTATAATCCTTGGGTAATTTTCTTACAGTACTCAGTTCTTTTTGTGTAACTTCTTCCAACAAGCATTCGGCTGTGCTAAAAGAGAAGGCAAGCTAGTCCTCATATTAGACTTGATCAGGCAAAGTGTGATTTGGGACAAGCAACTTATTGTTTCTGAAGAAAAATACATGGCAATGCCTTCCAAGTTTCCCTACCCACTACTGCAGAGGAGCCACCCTAATGGGTTCAGGTGAATGGAACCTAATAGAAAGGACACTGGAGGAGGGATTAGAAAAGTGGGTTCTGGTCCCTGTTGCCTGACACTAACTAGATTTAGACAAGTCATTTTACATTATGGGTGCCAGTTAACTTATTCGTAAAATATCAGAGTTGAACCATAACTGTAGTTTTCAAGGCACTCTCCAAGGATGTGTGGGAGAAAGGGAATATTGGCCAGCCACGTCCTGATCTGCCCACTCCTATTTCATCCACAGCAGCTTTGCTTGCATGTTGGGTTTCCACTTACACTTTCTTTCTTTTATTAATAGATATAATTGACATATAACATTATATTAGTTCAGGTGTATAACATAATGATCTGATCTTATGCTTTCTTTGGAAGTGAGGTTTCTAAGGCTAAAAATGCTTGACCTTCCAGATGCTTTTTAGTCCTGTGATTCAAAGATTCTGTAGTCTATAGGCCAAGGTTTTGTATTCTTCTGTCCACTTGCCGTATTAAGAAGGCCCTCTCAGGTTGGAAGGGAGAAAGAGCAATGAGACTGATCTCAGATGACAGGGAAAGTTGGAAAGCCCCAGAGACTCTGTCAACATAGTCTAGTCTCACTGGAGAGTTGGTCATGAAGATTTCAAACTAATTTACAAAGCTCCAACAAAACAGGATGATACTGGCATGAAAACATGCACAGAGGCTAATAGAAAAGAACTGAGCACTAAGAAGTAAACCCATGCATAAAGGTCAACTAGTATGTGACAAGGGGGCCAAGAATACCCAGTGCAGAGAGGACAATCTCCTCAATAAATGGTGTTGGGAAAGCTGGACAAAGAATGAAACTGGATCATTATTTACACAACTCACAGAAATTAACTCAAATTGGATTAAGGATTTAAATGTTAGGCCTGAAACTGTAAAACTACTAGGAGAAATCAAGGAAAAATCTTGATATCATGACATCATGACATCAGTCTTGGCAATGATTTTTTGGATATGACAACAAAAGCACAAGCAACAAAAGCAAAACTCTTCAAGTGAGACTATGTCAAACAGAGAAGTCAACACAGTAAAAGAAACCATCAACAAAATGAAAAGCCAACCTACAGAATAGGAGAAAATATTTGTAAACCATGCATCTGGGCAGGGGTTAATACACAAAATATATAAAGAATCCATGTCACTCAATAACAGCAAAAACAAACAAACCAAAGGATCCGATTAACAAATAGGCAAAAGACCTGGAAAGACACTTATCAAGGAGGGCATACCAATAAGTAATGAAAAGGTGCTCAACATGCCAGGCATCAGGAAAATGCAAATTAAAACCACAGCGATATCCCTCACCCCTGTTAGAACAGCTATTATCAAAAAGGCAAGAGGTAAGTGCTAGCAAGAATGTAGAGAAAGGGGAACCCTCGTACACTGTTGCTGGGGATGTAAATTGGGGCAGCCATGGTAGAAAACAGTATGGTGGTCCCTCAAAAAATTAAAAATACAACTTCCATATGCTCCAGCAATTCCACTTCTGGGTATATGTCTAAAGCAAATGAAATCACTCTGTCAAGCCATCAGTTGATCAATGGATAAAGAAAATATGTTACACACACACACACACACACACACACACATGCACATACACTGGACTATTATTCAGCTGTAAAAAAGAAGGAAATCCTGCCATTTACAGAAATATGGATGAACCTCAATGGTATTATGCTAAGTGAAGTAAGTCAGACAGAGGAAGATAAATACTGTTCAATGTCAATTAGATGTAGGATCTAAAAAAGCAGAACACATAGAAGCAAAGAGTAGAATGTGGTTGCCACAGGCTGGAGGATGAGGTAAATGAGAAGATGTTGGTTAAAGGTTACAAGTTTCCAGCTCTGTGGAATAAGTGGTGAGGAACTGATGTAAAGCATGGAACTATAATTAACAATATTGTGCTGTATACTCAAAAGTTGCTAAGATAATAGATCTTAAATGTTCCCACCCTAAAAACAAAAAAATGGTCATCCTTTGAGATGAAGGAGGTGTGAACTAACCTACTGTGGTAATCATTTCACCATATATATGTGTATCAAATCATCATATTGTGCACCTTAAAACTACACAGTGTTATATCTCAACAAAGCTGGGGGAAAAGACGTGAAGGTCCCTCCTATCCCAGTGATGACTCCTGGTGTTTCATAGTTCTGGAGACTGGGCTCCCAGTGGGCCTCAGGGTCCCCTTTTTGGGAGGCTCCACCATACTCAGGACACAGCTTAACTCTCTACTGCTTCCTCTCCACTTCTGGTCTCTGGGCATCTAAAGCACATGTTCCCAGAGAGAGAGAACCTAACTGAGCTGATCAGTCTCCATCCAATGTGGAAGGCCTTTATTGACTGGTGTTTTGCAGATTTCCAGGGTTTAATCAATTTTGGCCAAGGCAACAGGATCAGATGACGTGAAGCTTGGCAACTTAAGCAAAGCCAACAGCTAAAGCTGCTTCATCCCAAGGAGTCTATAAGTGCTCAAGTACTGGAGTTTCAAGGGTACTGAATCTTTAGGATAACTCTGGAAGTAAAGATGATAACACAAGGTATTATTACAAAACGAGGTATCAGAACAGAAAGATCAGCCTCAGTACCATAAAATGGGGTGTCAGATTCTAAGTCTAGGTCTGAGGGGAAGGTAAAAGTAATTTACAGCATTAATAGTAAGTGTAAACCCTTGCTTAAGCCTGTAACATCCGGAGGGGTGTGAAGGTACTATTCCTTCGTAGAAAGAAAAATCCCATTATTGCACAATGAGACCACAAATACACAAAGCCTAAATTAAGTCCCAAAGCAGATGTTTGCTTTTTGCATCAAGTTCCTCTCCAGACTTAGGGGCCACATCAGAGGGTGTTGTGGTAATCTCTTTGTTGCCTCAGAGTTCTCACCCCTCGCCGGGACTCTCCCCTCCACCCCGATCCCAGTCAATTGATCACTTTGGTTTCTTCCTCAGTGAGACTGGTGGGCAGCATCTGTGTTTGGGGAGAGGCTTGTAGGTCCCTGCAAGAAGGAGGCACCTCCACCCAGCCAACTCTTCTCTCTTTTCTTCCCGATATTGATCACCTTTAGAACATAAATGCAAAGGGTTGTTACGCTCTGCTGCTTTTCTCTCTTTTTAACAAAGATTTCCTCCCAGGATGGAGGGCGGGGAGTGAAAGGGGAATAATGGGAAAAGAAAAGCATGGCTGCCACACAATCTGAATGAAAATTGATGGAGACTAGAATCTGTGAGGCCTCGGCAGTGCTCTAGCTGGCTTTCACATTAGATTAGTTTGCTCTGCCTCGGATGCATGTAATTTCCATTCAAGCTGACTCGGTCCCAAACAGGAAAGGAAGAATAGATTACATTATGCTGAAGCTGGTATTCAGGAATGACACGGGAGCTGCTGTAAATGCATTTGGAGTTTTGGGGCTTAAAGAACAAATCCACTGGGGAAGTTTCTACAGTTTTATGTATACTGGTGTAAATTTAAGTCAAAATGAATACCTTTGCCTTCATTTGATGGGATTTGTGTTTAATTGACTGAAATGTGGATTATAATAGAAGTTGATAAAAGCAGTTTATACTTAAAGAGCTAAATAGGAAAAGTATAATCCTAGAGTTGCTAATGTTTTCAAAATCTATCACTGACAAACACAAATGTAATGATACTGATTTTAGTTTTAAACGAAACCTGTAGAAAAGAGGGAAAAAGGCCAGTCAGTATGGTAGAGGCAAATTTTCTTTAATAAAAGCCCTGTGAGCTCTATACTGTGCGGCCAAAGTCATTTTTACTGAAATAATGCCATCTCATGTAGTTATTGAGCCTTCCATTATTAAGATTTATGTGTACTCATTAGACTTAATGTGATTTCACTGTTCGCTTTAATTCTGTAGTTAATTATACTTCATTATTAACACTTTTGACCACAAATCCAATCCAGATTTGTTATTACCAATCCATCACAAAGTCCTATAAATTCCAACTCCAAAGTATCTTTATTTCTACCACTAACACCACCTCCACCGTCATGCCTCACCCAGACGATTGGCATAGCCTCCTAATTGGTCTCCTGCCCCTGTCCACCCTGGTCCCTCCCTAGTCTGCTCTCCACATTGCAGACAGGAGCGTTTGCAAATGCATACATGTGAAGAGAAAGACAAACTCTTTACAGTGTCTACAAAGCCCTTATGATCCGGCCCTTGCCTACCTCCTGGGTCTCATCTTGTATGAGTTACTGTTTATTCTGTGTCTTTCAGAATCACATACTGGCCTCCAGCCACAGAGCCCTGGTCATGCACCTGGGACCCCCTCATCCCTCCTCCTTTCTCTTCTTGACCTGATTAACTCCATGCATCTTTTAGGTCTCAACTCAAGGGCTGCTTCCTCCCAAAAGCCCCCCCTGATCTGCTTCCCTGACTAGATCAGTCACCCCCCCCTCCAAGTAAGGCATATGATTAGTGCTGTATACCTCTCCTTCCTAGCTCTTGTCACAGCTGTACTAATTTATTGGCTTGTTAATTATTTAACATCCCTCTTTCCTACTTGGCTAGCAGTTAAGTGAGGAGAGGAATCATGTCTGTATTTGCTCACTCCAGAGCGTAGAAGGGTACCTGGCATATAACTGGCACCCAGTAAGTATGTATTGTATGAATAACATGAAAATAACAAGCCAAAAATAAACATAGGTACATTTAGTACATGGATGGAAATGGGTACATGCAAAATTATTATTATGTCATTAATCCTACTATTTTAACAAGAGGAAAAAAGAAACAAAACTGAGTTTAGGTTTTTGTTGTTTGTTGAAGGATATTAAATCACTCAAAGTGTTTTACTAAAACAGTTTTTCATGCCATCTGTGACTATTAAGTGATCAAACTATGTATGTAAACCTCAAACTCCTATGGCATCCTTTCTACCCTCTGAAGTTAAAAATTTGACTGGCTCATTATTTTGAAACATTGAAGTAATTTTCAATTTTAGCTTTGATTGAGTTTTACAGCTTTTTAAAAAAAATAAAGAAAATACCACAAAAAAAACTTGAAATGGAAAGTGTTATGATGGAATAGCAACAATTTAAGAAAACTAGGAATATTGTGCTCTATTTTAAGGTGTCTAGGTGGCTTCTCATAATTTGTTTCTACTTCAATAAATACTGCTGTTTATGAATTTTTCCTTGCCTGGACCTCATGCAGTTTTAAATGTGTTTAAAGATTTGGATAATTAACTTTTATGGTCAGAAATACTTGATTCTAAATTTATAATCCTTGGTCCTTTCAGTGAAATAGACGTGTGAACAGCCTGGAAAAAAAAAATTCCATTACCACGTCGAATAGAAATGGAATTAGCTCCTTAATTTTCCGTGCAATCTTTGAGGGGGCTTTCTCCCCACACAGTGTACTATATTAGCCTCTCAGAGCTAGACTATCTAAATAGAAATAGTTTGCCTGAGTCAGACATTAGCAATTAGATACTTCAGCGATGTAAAGAAGTACTCCTAAAACAAATCACGCTAATGATTTAAGAGCATTTTGGTTTCTTGTTGGTGGCTTATCCATGTCATCTGAAACTAGTGCCTGGCATAGAGTAGGCATTTAATATTTGTTGAGTGATAAAATGTATATGTAAGGCTAACTTTAAAAGCTTGATTAATATATAAAATACACATCTTTCACTTTTGGAGAGTAATTCTGAATTCAGCTAATCTTAATGGCTTTGCAGTAAGGGGACTAGTAAATCGCATGCTTTAAAGAAAATGGAAGCATATTTCATTTGTAAAGAGGAAACAGTGTTTTCAGTGAGTTTTTAATGTCTAACAGAGGCTGTGGGCCAGAATAAAGTTGCTTGTAATTAATTAATATTATTTATTTAAGCCTGTAGATATAAGCCAATATTATAGACAGAAGCCAACTTATAGATATTGATGTTTTGTTTATAAATCTAGTACTTGTGTATTAAAATGACTTTCTCTTTTTCTTTGATTTCCAAGAGATCATAAATCTGACTATTAAATTTCTCCTAACCTTTAAAAAAATTTTTTTAAAACTAAAGGTTCAAAGAATGATATAATACATACAATGCTTACGACTTTGGCTTAGGAATCAGAGTAACAACATGTAACAAACAGGAATAGAAGAAAATGTCCTTCAAAGCAATGAAAACAAACAAACTAAAGCCTCATGCAACAATCGCAGAGTTTTGAAAGTGAGCAACACTAAATGATATTGTTCATGGATACATACCTAAGTGACGTAAAGAGAAGCTAGGAACTGGCCATCACATTCATCAGGATTGTGCTGCCTACGGGAGTGTTAGGGTGGCAGACTTGACAGGGAGAGACTCAGGAACTTCCATGGGGAACAACACTGTTCTGCTGCTGGCCCCAGAAGGGGATTACACTGGTTTTTGTTTTATAATTATTTTAAAAATCATACACGTATGATTAATGTACTTTTCTCTACAGGTGTTATTTCCCAAAGTAAAAAAAAAAGTTGATGCAGAAAAATAGAATGTATTAGTGTACCATATTAACAGATTAAAGGTGGAAAATCATATTATTGCAGTAGATGCAGGGAAAAGCATTTGATAAAATGAAATTGCCATTTCCTAATAAAAAGACTTAGGAAGTTAGTATAGAAAAAAAAGGAACATCTTTAACCTGATAAGGGGTATATACAAAAAAATCTACAGCAAACATCATACTTAACAGTACAACACTGGAAGCAGTCCTTTTAAAATCAGTATGAGGTAAGAATACCTGTTTTTGTTGCTTCTCTTTCACCTTGACTGAGAGGACTAGTCCTTGTAGAAAGACAAACAAAAAATACGTAAAGATTGGAAAGAAACTTTGAGAAACATCTGACATGAGTCACAAATGTCTCCCCCCAGAAATCCCAGAAATATCAACAGGTAAATTATTAGACTTAATAAATGAGTTCAATAGGTTTCCTCTTTTTTAAAAATCAATGGCATTTCTACACATCAGCAACAAATGGAACCTTGGAACCAAAAAATAAAATAGTACTTATGGATAATATTAAAAACAGATGTGTAAGAACTTCATGGCCTAAACAAATTTAGGAATAGGATAATTTAGTAATATAAACATGCCAATTCTCTCCAAGTTAATAATATGCAATTAAAGTGACAATTTTTAGTGTACTTGATAAGATGGCTGTAGAATTTATACGAGGGAAGAGAAAAGAGCCGCAGAGAGCCAGAAGAAAAGGGGAGCAGAGATCTTGTTCTCTCAGATATCAAGACTCATTTTAAAGGCACATTAATTAGGACACTGTGCCCACTTACGACAGGTGATATTCACAGTCATGGGTAAAGGATGAACTCTTTAAAGAATGGTGATGGAACACTTGGTTTTCTGTTTGTACAAATACAGTATGGAATCTTCACCTCCCATACATACACAAAACTTATTTCCGGGAGGTTGTGTTAGTTAGGGTTCTACAGAGAAACAGAACCAATTTTTGTTGAGTGGGCAAATGGAGAAAGGGTGAGCACTGTTTCTGAGTAAGCAGAACCTTAACATAGTTCCCCTGGTGTCAGAATTATTGCCAAAAGTAGTTGTATGGTGGTTTTTGCCCACCAACTGCTGACATGGCTGGTGGCACAAGGACAGCCAGCACCTAGGTGGCCCTCCTCCCAGCTGGCAAAGAACTCACGTACAGCTTGCTTAGCCCACCAGACCTCTAGCATGTCTGCGTGGGCACCAAGGGGGGCGCTAGCTGCCGTGTCCACCCCCTGGGATGCTTCTCTCAAGATATCTTCTCTAACATGTTTGTTATGGGGTAAACCTAAATGAAAGCTGCTCTGAACTTGGAGAAGTCATCATTCTCACCCACTGTCATTTTAGAGCCAGATCTGAGATCTGGCCCCGCCATTCTTTCATTTAGAAACCCTAAACCGCACAGTGTGGGGCTGCATTGTGATGTGACTCCTACCGCCAGGCAGGTCTAAGTCGGTCTGATTCCACCACATACTGTTTGAGTGATCTACGAGAATTACTTAATTTTTATGAACCTTAGTGTTCTTGTTTATAAATTTGGGACAGAAATGCTTACTTCATGATACGGACATGAAATTAAATATGTTTGTGTAAAGTGGGAGGCCCTTAAGTACTCAATATCTCAATATTTTGTTACTTTCCCAACTTGTAGTTAAATTGTAGGGCATGGTAGAATCTTAATTATAATATTTGTATAATAAATATATATATGATATGTAAATGAATGTATTTTTTCCAAAATTGAAACTGAACAGTGGTAAAGTTTAGATAACTGCTACTTTCATGAAGTAAAATTCTTTTACTTTATTTGTAATTATGTTTTCACAAATCCTTATTTTAATGCTGATGGCTTTGCTTTTAAAAGTTAATAAAAGAGAAAGAGGAAGAATACATAAGGAACATTTTTATTTTCTAAATATAAGATTACACTGGCAACAAGTGTTAAAACTGGGAGTTCTGCATTTTATTTGTTTTCACATTTTCCAAAAATACTCTTCTATTGTGATGTGAAACAACAACAAAAAAGTCAACCCAAAATTATCTCTTCCTGTAATCAAGTAAGTAAAACAGTCCTTTGACTGACATACAACAACATATTAAACTATTTATAGGATCTGGGTCTTCAAAAGCTGACTGAGGCAAGTTCCCTGGAGAGCAGACTCTGAGGGGAGAAGGATGTGCACTAGATCGCAGGCAGGTGCTGGGGGACTCAGCACCTGTGGGGCACGGGGAGGAAGGAGGGTTGAGGAGAGGGAGAGCCTGAAGTGAGGTGTGATCCTGCGGGGAGCTCAGGAGCCGGGGGTCCTCGAGGAGACCTGGCCTGAGGCAAGGGAGGCGGTCGCATGACCCCACATCTTCCGGTCCTCATGGTGCGCTGTTCCAGGAAGGAAGGGAGAGTGGCTCTCTCTGGCTGAGGGCAGTTCCCAGGGAGGGTTTGGCTGAGAGCCTGGGGTGGGAGGTGAAAGGGTTCTTTAGCTACCCACCTCACTCGCTCCCAAAGAAGGACACGAGAACTCCGTTAGCACGGTTTTATTCCCTGTAAGACAAACAGACAGAGTGGCTGTCTCGAAAGAGAGAGAGCAGCAGCAGCAAGGGGGTGCTGCTTATATAGGAATTTAGGGCCTTGGTGAGCAGGATGGTGGCCTCGAGACTTCTGAGAAACAGAAACTGAACTTAGAAACTGCTGTGGGGGACTTAGAAACCACTGTAGACGATAAGGGATTTTGCTACCCTCGGTGCAGCTGCTGTTAAGGCTGTGTGTTACAGGGAACCTAACAGGAGGCAGGCTAGGGATGCCTGAGTCACTCACTGCAGCCTTCCCTACATACTTAAATCAAAATTTATCCAGACTTTCTTAACGAAGGCCTATGAATAGTTAACAACAACCAAATTCGGGGCATAGTACCTTTTACAATCATCTAGAAGAAAAAATGAAAACAGAATAAAGTCCTCATTTGTTTGAATAGAAACAGCCCGGCAGTGAGCAACCTAATTGTTAAACATGCCAATTATCTGTTCATTGTTTACTAAATTATTAATTAACTATCTTTACAAAAAAACAACCCACCACCCAGAAGACTATTTCCAAATATTCAGCTCTCTGACTGGGTATTATTCCCTAGGGCTGCCCTAACATAGATGACTTACAACAAAAGGAATCTATTCTTTCATAGTTCTGGAGCCCAGAAGTCTGAAATCAGTGTGTTGCAGGGTTGATTCCTTCTGGAGGCTCTGAGTGAGAACATGTTGCTTGTCCCTCTCCTGATGGTGGGGCGCTGCCAGAAATCCTTGGCTTGTAGCTTCATGACTCTCATCTCTGCCTGCATCTTCATATGGTTTTCTCCTGTTTTTTCCTCTTCTGTATGTTTTCTTCTTTTTATAAGGACATTTGTGAGGTTTAGGGCCCACCCAGACAATCCAGGATGATCTCGTCTTGAGATCCTTAACTTAATTGCATCTGTAAGATCCCTTCTCCAAATAAGGTTACATTCAAGTAAGGTTTTAGGGGTTAGGGTATACATATATCTTTTTGGAGGCCACTTTTCAATGCACTGTAGACAGATTCAAGAAAGGTTAAGATTTTTGCAAATTATCTGGCTTTTTCCTCTCTCTCTCTCTCTTTTTTTTAACTTTAAGTGTGGTAGCAATGGTCTTCCTAGCTTTCTATAGCCTAAGCGGAAGCTGGGTGTCCACCATGCTGATATTAAGTAATCAAACATGTCAAAACTTTTAATACAGATGCTGGATTTTGTGACTTGCTCACTCACATGTCTGGTACCTATGCTGGGAAAACAAACAGCAGAGGTTTGCCAGAATTTCTAGGGCTTCTCAAAAGCCTCTGTCTCTGCATATTTCCTCCATGTGATCATTCTGATGTGACGGCTTCAGGGAGCTGGATTTCTTATGTGGGATCCCAAGGCTCCATAGCGTGTCTTAAAAGAAACTGTGTTGCTTTTTATGACCTAGCCTCAGAAGTCACAACTTTGCTTTTGCCATATGCTGTTGAGAGAGCCACAGAGGCCCCTGTGGATACCACAGGCAGGGACATAAACTGCTCTTGATGGGAGAGTGGCAGAGTTCTGGAAGAGCCTGTCAAACCAGAATACTGTTATTTTGGATAAATGCAACCTGTTACAATTAATATAGTTCTTTACATTGTATTTCTTTTTATTGCATTGGCTAGAACCTTTAGTTCATACTTGAATAGGAGGTGGAAGAACAGGCAGCTTTATCTTTTTATGACTTTAATGAGAACGTTCTATACATTCTCCCTTAAAGTCTCGTTAAGTATGACGTGTGCTCAAGTTTTCTATAGTTTTCATTTATACCTCTATCAAGTTCATCGTCATCACCTCACCTGGGCACAGGGGTGCTTCTGGATCCCTGTGTGCACCGAGCAGGCCACAGGCAGCCAGAGAGCTTGCCTGAGGCTCATCTACACAGTCTCCTCCTTCCTGCCTCTGGGTCTTCACTCTGCAGGTACTCACGTCTTGCTGCCCACCCCTACTATGCCAGGCAAAGTAGCCACTAGCTTCAGTTCTTCTCCAGGTCTCCAAATGAGGGTGCTTGTGTAATTTATTATCAAGTTCAGGACACTTTTAGAAGTGAATAGGAGAGCTATTAATAATCACACTGGGATAACAAGCATAAATCAGGACAGTCCTGGGCAAACTAAGACATAGGGTTACCCTACCCATAACAATCTAGATACTTTAACCATATCTCCTGCCCCCAACTAGGATGCTTTCCAAGAAAACCTTGAAATAAATACCCTAGAATCTTGACCTGCTTCTACACCTTCCTTCTCTCAAGCTATGGTAGCCAGAAAGGTATGCTTTTCTTCCACACTTTCTGTCTGTGTAAGACTTTCTTGCCCATGTAATTTGTAGTAATTGGTCCTATTGTGTGTTCAAAAGCCTGGCATTAAGTTTCTCTCTCTGATTCAAAGGAGAAGACATTCCTGGGACATGAAGTTGGGCAAATGACCTCCTTGCTCAGTACCTGTCTACTCCTTCCCTGGACTATGATTAGGTTCATGGTTCAGACTAGGACATGGGATGTCATTTAGAGAGGTCTGGTATTCTTAAGGATTCCTATTATAATCATCATATAGAAAAGTAAGCAAGGAAAAGAGAAAAACTTTGCATCAACAAGATGAACAATTAAACTCTTCGAAAGCCAATAAATGAAAAGATAATGCACTACTGAGTTTGGATGCAATAGAGAGCTTGGGAGTAGCCAGAATATTCTAGAACAACTCTCAATTCAAAGCAATAGACTTTAGGACATCCCAGGGATCAAATGACCAGAAAAAGAAGAGGGGCTTAAAAAGGGTAACACCTTGGCTGTGAAATAAATAAATACACACACACATATGCACCCCACATCTTCTTTATCCATTCAAATATCTGTTGATGGACACTTAGGCTATTTCCACATCTTGTCTATTGAAAATAATACTGCAATAAGCATGGGTCGCACATATTTTCCAAATTAGTGCTTTTGTTTTCTTTGGGTAAATACCCAGAAGTCAAATTACTGGATTGCATTCCTGGATCTATCAGTTTAGAGTAGAGCTGGCAAACTAAGCCCCATAAGTCTGGCCCTTCACCTGTTTCTGTACAGCTCATATGCTAAGAAATTGTTTTGAAAGAAAAAAAAATTTGTGACAGTTGTAAATTGTATGAAATTCAAATTTCAGACTCCAAAAATAAAGTTTTTTGGGAACACAGTCACATTCATTTGTTTATTCCTATAGCTATTTTCATGCTACAATGGCAGAGTTGACTAGTTGCCACAGAGACCACTTGGCCTGGAAAACCTAAAATATTTACTGTCTGACCCTTTACAGAAGTTTATCAACCCCTGGTTTAAAGAGTGAACTCTATTCTAACATTTATGAAATGCTACACTTGTGAAACATTTCAGTTGTAGTTAATTTCTCTAGTGTCAGAGAAGGTACTCCTCTGTGGAAGTTTTTTCAGCCAGTTAAAGATTAATTATTCATGTAGTTTTGTTCCACAGTAAAAGTGCAGTGTCAGAAGAATGGGATAACCTAGGATGGCTCACCCACTTGGTAGCTCCCTCTTTCTCAAAAAAGAGTTCAACACCACTCAAATAAACTGTTTTTCAGGAAGAGGGGCGTTCTTGTTATTTTGGAATTATCAAACGATTTTCCATTAGGGGCTCTTTTTGAAAATTTTATGTTCCCAAATTTCAAGCTTTGAAACTATATGACACGCTGATATATAGACCAAATCAGATTCACTTCTACTGAATGCCAATGACGAATAATGGTGATAACATTGATCAAGGGACAGCATTCCATAGATGAATGAGTCACTTTATTTCAACTCAAAAAGAGTTATGTGAGGTCCACAAACATGGCTCTCCCAGTAGAAAGCTTTGTAATGATCTACTGTGGAGGGAAGTAGGAACAGAGAAAACAAGATAAGAGCTACATATAAAAGGAGAGTGTTCAATCTCTGTACCAAGTGCAGAAAGGCTCCCATAGCCACAGTTTTTAATCTGTGAATCTAGAAACAGCAGACATTGTGAAAGTCAGTGTGCTTGTGGATTGCTATCATTGCTGCTGGCTTTCACTTCCAATAAAAATCTGTTTTATCTGAATTGAGCTGAAACAGCTTATTTCTATCCATCGCATTTTTGGCTCAGAGAGTGGAGATCCCATCCTTGGAACAGACATGAAAAGAGACCCCCCTGAGTTGCATTTGTATGTGAATGGTAATGCTACTCGCATTCTCCAGAGAGCAAGGGCACATTCTCTCCTTTCTGGTCAGGCCCATTTGCCTCTTGTCATGCTCAACTATAATATCTTCTACATAAGCTTTTCCGTAATGTGGATATATGTATCTACTGCTTCTGGTAACAGATATTTTCTTTGGGACCAAACTTTTGTTTAAAAATAATAAGACCAGTCTCGGGGTAGGGGGCGGTTTGTGTACTTGGTGACTCTATTTATTTACCATTCTCTTTTTTTTGGTAGCTTTATTGATACGCAAGTCACATGCCATACAATTCATCCACTTCAAGTGTAGAATTCAATGGTTTCTAATATATTCACAGAGTTGTACAACCATCCCCACATCCACTTTTAGAACATTTTCATTAACTCCCAAAAAGACACCCTGTACCTTTTAGCCATACCAACCATTCCCCCCAATCCTACCAGCCCATGTCAAGCACTAATCTCCTTTCTGTCTCTATAGATTTATCCACTGTGGACATTTCATCTAAAGAGAATCACCCAGCACACAGTCCTCTGTGGTTGGCTTCTTTCCTTTTGAATATTTTCAAGGTTCACCCATGTTGTGGCATGTGTCACTATTTTATTTCTTTGTATTGCTGAGTAGTATTTCATTGTATGATATACTCTGGGACACTTTTGAAATGACAAAATTACAGACATGAAGAAAAGATTAGTGGTTGCCAGGTGCTAGGAGCAGTGGTTGTGGGGATGGGGTGGAGGGGACGTGACTATGGCTACAAAGGGGCAGCATGAGGGATCCTTGTGTAGAACTATTAGGTATCATGACTGTGCTGGTGGTCACACAAATCTACACATGTGACACAATTGCATAGAACTAAATACACACACACACACACACATGCACACACACAAATGAGACGTGTAAATAGTAAAATCTGTATAAAGCCAGTGGATTGTAGCAGCAATTTCCTGGATAGGATACTGTACTCTAGTTATGCAAGATGTTACCATTGGGAGAAACTGGGTAAAAGGCATGTGGGATTCTTGTATTATTTCCTAACACTATATGTGAATCTGTGGATCATGTTGGGCAGTATGGACATCTTCACAGTATTAAGTCTTCCAATTCATTCGTGTCTTTTCATTTATTCATGTTACCTTTAATTTCTATCAGCAATGTTTTGTAGTTTTCAGTGGACAAGTCTTTTACCTGCTTGGTTAAGTTTATTGCTAAATATTTTATTCTTTTTGAGGCCGTTGAAAATGGAATTATCTAAATTTCCTTTTCAGATAGTCCATTGTTATTGTATTAAAGCACAACTGATTTTTATGTGACAATTTTCTATCCTGCAACTTTGCTGAATTCATTCATTAGTTCTAAGGGGTTTTGGGTTTTTGTTTGTGGAATTTTAGGTTTACACTTATCTTGGATTCTTTTCTCTCATTCCTGTACATGCAAATAGCCACCAGCTCATTTCTGTTTGTTTTGATTTCACAATGTTTCAGATCTTTGACACTTTTTTTAGTCTCACTGTAATCCAAAGCAATTGAATGAATATTTGTATCTACAATATCTAGGACAGTGGGTGAAGAATTTGTTTTCTAAAAGAGTCTTTCAATCTTTCTGTGCCACTCCAACCTCCAGGCTCTCCACCTGCTCTGCCATCATCTCAGTAGTTAAAGCTTAGGCTCTGGGTCAGGAGGACTGGGGTGGAAGCCGATAAGCAAGCAGTATAGACCCTTTCAGTTTCTTTTTTCTTTTTCAGCTGGAAACTGGTGATAACAGTAATTTCTACCTCATAGGGCTTGGGGAGCTGTCATAACCCATTTGGGCTGCAGTTATGAAATACCACAGACTGAAATGTATCGCTCACAGTTCTGGAGGCAGGGAAGTTCAAGATCAAGGCGCCAGCATCATTGCATTCTGGGGCAGGCATTCCTCCTGGCTCATAGCCAGCATCTTCTCATTGTGTTTCACAGGTAGAAGGGGCCAGGGTCTCTCTTATAAGAGCGCTAAGCCTCTCCTAAGGACTCCACCCTCATGGCTTAATCATCTCCCAAAGGCCTCACCTTCAAACACCACCTCTTTGGGTGCTATGGGCCCAACACGTGGCTGTCTGGAGGATGCAAACATCCAGAGTGTGTAGCAGGAGGCTTAAGCAGGAGGATGGGTATGAAGCCCTTCGTGAAGAACTTCCTCGGAGGTTCCCCGCAGACACAGATGGGCCTGATCTCCTGACTCCTCTTGTCCCTGTGACTCCTTTGGCGCTTCCCATCAATGGTCTTGGGCTGTTTGTTCTCTTTTTAGTGTCTCCATGTTATCTTCCTTCCCAAATTATAAGTCCTCCAAGGAGAGAGAGCTTGCCTTTTTTCTTTTGTCGTTCTCTTGCACTTGTGGCAAGTGTAATACAATGCCTTGTCCATGGTAAATCCTCTGTCAATATTTGCTTTTTATGTTTGACTTAATGAAATCCTTCATTGCGTGACTTCCAATGTCTTGAGATGATGTTTCATTTATTTTATGTGTTTTTGTCATTTTTTTCCCCACTTGGACTTTAAAACAACCAATAACATTTTAAAATAGCTAACAAAGTAATGAAGACATCACTGCTTCCTAGAAGACCATCTGAGTGTATTTTAATCTATGTCTCTATCAAAGTGGGAAAAACACAGACTGACCAAGGTTGTCAAATAACACGACCAGTTAAGGTCAATTGTCAGAAAAACAAAAAATAATTTTTTTAGTATAAGTATGTCCCCTACGATATTGCTGTTTATCTGACACTCAAGTTTAATTAGGTGTCCTGTATTTTTATTTCTTAATTCTAACAATCCTACTGTGAAGGTTTTAGGTTTCAAAAAAAAACTGTGAACAAGCCTTATTGTCTCTGGAAATGACAATAGTCCCCTGTGCCTAAAACAAAGTGTTTTTGTATCAAAAGTATACAGCTTGAGATATCATTATGAAACAAACCTTAACCACAACTGACCTTACATGCAAAAGTATATGATGAAAGCTAATGAAGGGTAACATTACCTAAAATACCAACACACATTGCTTTCGAATATAAATGAAATGCAGTTCTGTACTAAGTGAAGTAATTGGTTGGGCTTCAGAGTCTTTTAAATATTAGTATTTGCATTTCTAAGTCTTTCTGGAAACTGTTGCTTTATATGTATAAGACATGGCTTAGAACTTATAAGACAGAGCTTGAGAAAAATTAGAATTATCTGGGGCATGGCCTATTGTAAATGAGGAGAATATACATGTAAATCATACCTCTCAGCCATATTTTTTCAAGATATCAAGGAGAATTTTTATGTGACTAAAGAACTTTTGGACATATCTTCATTTTGGCACCATATTAGAATCTGATTTGTTATTACAAGTCATGATAGTTTAATAAATAATGATCAAAATGAGTAAGAGTATCTACAAACAGTGACCCTTGAGTCACTTACCTCAGACTTGTTACATAACCAAGTATAATGCAACCAGTAATTTGGTGTCAATACAGCTTGTCGGTCATTTCATCACATCCCTCCCTTGAACCACTTGGTTTTATAAGGTGACACACCAAATGTGTAATACAGTTAACAGCTTATCCTATGAGCTAGATACTCTTGCATGGCTTGAATGTGGACGATCCTCCAGTTTACGTGATTGTTTTGTTTGAGGGATCTGATCCATAATACAGTAGGTTATTACCCCCAGAGAGGGAATGGAGTTCTTCCGTTAAAATGCAAAAATATTTATTGAAAGCCTAGGTCTAGGTACAATTTGGAGAAATGAACAAGATAGACAAAGTCATGCTTTTGTAGAGCCTGCATTTTAATGAGTAGAGTCACATAGTAAACAAAAAATGAAAAACCAAGGAGAAAAAGCAAGAGTGAGTGGTAAGTGCTAGGCAGAGAACTAAACAGAGAGCGACAGGGTGTCCTTTCAGGTTAGGAGACTGAGAAGCACCTATAAAAGGTGGTGGCATTTCAGGGCAGGCCTAAATGGAGGGAAGAAGCCAGCTGTGTGCAAATCTGGAAGAAGAGTATTGCAGCAAGACAAGCACAAAGGTCCCGGAATGGGAGGAGTATGGTGTGCCCTGAAGGAAGCCAGCACAGGGAGAGGGAAGCAGAAGCCAGACTGTGAGGACTTGAAAGGACAAGAAGTTATTCTAAGTGTCATGGGAAGCAGAGAGCTTTTCAATCAGAAATTAAGTTAAAAACACAATATATTCCTTTCAGGTAAAGGCAGTGTCTTAACAATGAGGAAAAATTAAAAGCTTTGAAAGAAAGGTAAGCAATGGATAAAATATTTTAACACATTAACCCTAAAACCAACCTTCCAATTATCGTATCTAATTATTGTATTATTGAAGTATTTATTAAACCATGATTTCCCCCCACCAAAGAAGAGTATTATCTCTATTTTTACTGAGGGAAATATGACTAGCAATGATGTGTTCATTTTGAAATTTGGTTTAATGTTTTGTGATGAAGGGAAGGTCTGATTCTAACTTGAATTTATATAGCTGTTCAGTTTTAATGGATGTCATAGATGAGAAGACAGCCTCACAAAGAGGATCTATGTCTCACAAAGAGATATAGATCCCAAAGGAGAAGTGTATGGTTGGCTCTGGCACTAAATGATAGATTCATTTTTCAGTTTAATTCAGCAACTGTGCAAAAGTTTTTGCTAAAATTTAGCTTAGTAATTTTCCATCTTCCCTGACTTCAAATAATTGTTCTTGCAAACAAACTGAAAAGCAAAAGGTTATTATATTTTTAACAAATGGATTTTAGATCCACTGAAAATCTTCACTTGACAGATTTGAAACAAGTTTTTTAAGAGTCCAGATAGAAAGGTTTTAATTAGTAACACATTATTATTGGCAAAAGAAAAAAATCATATTCATATAAGGAGGGAAATATTTCCAAACACCCATTTCCATGCTCTCTCTAGAGTATAAGCTTCTTTCTCAGTCATTGTTAAAATACTGTTTTTACCTTTTAGAGATTCTGTATATGTTTAAAAAATTTTTTAGAAAATGCTAGATAGCATACTATGGACAATCACGTGCCATACAAAAAGAACTCAGAAAAGTGGGCTCAAAGCAAGTGTTGTCAGAGAACACCTGTGGGGGGCTGGGTAAAGCCAGTGTGGGACTGGTGACTTGGCTGTGGTTGGTTTACATGTGAGTGGGAGAGGATATGAAGAGATGCACCAAGGTGTCTAACACAGGTTTTTATGTATCAAAGTGAAAAGCTTAGCCATTGAGCAACTAGTGGCTGGACACAGCTCGAGGGCACAGTAAGAAAGAAGGGGCTGATTCTGTTAATTCACACTGAAACAAACACAAAAACCAAATGGACAACATAACACACACAAAAACACTGTAATCTCTAAATTTCCCTTTATCACTAATCTAAAAGGGGTGAGTCATAGAATACTCTTTAGTGTGCCTCCGAATAAGCCCTTAATCCTGACTTTTTTTGCAACTTCTTTTTCTCCTTAAGGTTGCTTTCAATATTTATTTCAATATGATTTGTACTAGACAAAATGTTCTTTAGGTGAACACATGGTGGTCCTGGCCCAATTCTGTACCCGCTGGAGAGAGCCCTGGTGCTGGGGAAGCTGACAGCAGAGGTATTGACCAGAAGTGGAAGGAGCAGAAGAGAGAAGGAGCAAGTTGCAGATCATGCCAGGCCACTGTAGTGTTTTCGTTCTACTCCAGGGCTAATTTGAAATAGTGGCATCATTATAATTGATTCAGGGAAATATGGTCTCGGCAGGTACTTAGAAACAGGAAGAGGGGAAAGTATATAAGCCGAGAGGAATAAAATGTGGTTGCTGTCCTAAACCACAAATACCTTGATTTTAAAACGCTCAGCTTTGCTTCCAATACCAGAAGTTTTACCAAGTTACAAGATGGAAATAATCAAATATTCTGTAATGTCAGAATACAGGACTATATAGAAAACAAATTCTTCCCCCCTCACCAATAATTTGCTATGCCAATAATTTTGTCCAGCAGTTATTCACAACTCTGGTACTTCACCACAGTAAGTTCAGAGATATCAAGGTCTCAGAAGAGATAATCTGTGAGTTTATGTGCTTATCAGTTATTGATATAACTTCACAGTTATAAAATTAACAAATGGCAAAACATTAAGCAAAGCAAAAGTCACCTGATTTTTAGAAAGAGGTAAAGATCTGAGTGTAAGAGTTAATCACATTAAGTTAAACAAAAAGCAGAGCTGAAATATGTGCTTTGGAAACCACTGGTCAAAAGATGGCATGTGCTAAAAGCAATGTAAAGGCCAGCTGAGACAAAGGCTGGATTAGTATTTCAAAGGTTCAGATTCTATTTTTCTTCCTATGTGCAAACATGCGAAAGGAGAGGAAAAGAGAGGCAGAAAATTTCTTTTTAAGCATCTAAAAATCATAGTAAGTGAATGGGTACCTGATTAATGGTAACTTGTACAAGACAATTCTCTCTTTTATAAATATGGTTCTTCCTTAAATTTATAGGTTTAGGTTTAGAATCTGTATCTCTTAATTTGGATCCATTAAAATTCTAAACAACAACAACAAAAACTATGTTACCCTAAGGTAATTCCTTTAGAATGTTTAAAATAACCTTTGCCTGTAAAAATGTTCCTTGCCCCCTGGTGGTGAAATTATTATTATTAAAATTTTTTTTCAACTTAAAAGACTTTAATTATGGAGTCTTGGCACTAAAAATCCTTCTGTGGTGAGCAAAAATAATAATAGAGAATTCCATATCATAAATGAGGAGAGATGAAACTGGGCCATAGGTGTGGCAAAAAAATTAAAAATTTCCATATCTTACCATTTGGAACTAAGTTTTCCTTACTCTGTTTCCATGTTAGTCATATTGCTAATTCAATGTTACTTTAAACCGTTGCCTCCTTTTAATAGATTTAATAATAGGCATTTAGGAGGCATGGAATTTTTGTTCATAAACTAATGCCTTCTCTTTGGCCTGTTGACTGAGGTGAACAGTGACTTTGGACTGTTTACCTTTGTATGCCAATTTAGCATCACAAATGATACTAAGGCTTAACAGCAGAATGCCAGACCCAAGCTGTTCAGCTGGAAGGAGTAGATGATGAGGGGGTCTGTTAAATTTTTTGTTTGCAGACTAATTGGAGCCTTTGTATATGAGGAAAATGCAATGATTGCCATACTCCAGCTGAACTGAGGAAGTGGTAGGAAAGAATATTCTCCTTGGTTGATTAAAGGAAAAAGGAGAAAAACTAATTTTCGAATTTTAAAAAGTGATTCAAGTGAGTTACTAGAAACATTTGAAAAATTAATGATCATCTTGGAATTGTGGGAGATGTTAGAAGGAAGAAATTTTAACATGGACTCTATTGAGACACACTAAAATCTATGAAAAAGGGAAAACATTATCTGGAAATACAGAGCTACTTCAGGATAAGACAATGATCAAGGAGTCATTAGTGCCTAAATCACTGCAAGTGAATATTTCCCCTTTCTTTTGTTCAGTTGGGTTACATGCTTTTAATTGTACAAACTTAAGCCAAATTTAACAGAAAAAATTAAACTGGCTTTAAGAACCAGTCATTATTTTGCAAAACCAGTCTAGTCTCCTATGTATTGAGCAAACCAATGATTGGATAAATTTCTGGTGAAGTGGGCAATCACAACCTAAGTTTAATAACAAATGACTTAAAGACCCATCTAAACATTTAAGAATAGGTAAGATTTGGAGAATATATTCATAAACAATTTATCTGATAAGGGGTTAATATCCAAAGCATATAAAGAATTCATATGCCTTGACACCAAAAAAATAAATACCTGATTAAAAAATGGGTAGAGGACCTGAACAGACACTTTTCCAAAGAAGAAATACAGATGGCCAACAGGCACGTGAAAAGATGCTCCACATCACTAATCATCAGGGAAATACAGATGAATACGACAATGAGATATTACCTCCACCAGTTACAATGGCCAGTATTCAAAAGACAAGAAATAACAAGTGTTGGCAAGGATGTAGAGAAATGGGAACCCTCCTGGTGGAGGAAAAGTGGAGTAGAAAGGCAAGACAGAAACCTCCTCCCAAAAACACGTAAAAGAGAAATGGGAACCCTCCTACACTGTTCTTGGGAATGTAAATGGGTGCAGCCACTGAGGAAGGCAGTATGGAGGTTCCTCAAAACATTAAAAATAGAAATCCCGTACACCCAGAAATCCCACTTCTAGGAATTACCTGAAGAAAAAAAATTCCTGATTCGAAAAGATACACACACCCCTATGTTTATTGCCACATTATTTAATAGATAAGATTTATTAGATTGAGACTTCTCATAATAGTAGTGTTTAAATAGCAATTACTATGTACCAGGTACTAATTATCTTACTGAATTCCCACAATTTTATGATTTGGGTAGTATTATTATCTTAATCTTACAGATAAGGAAACTGAAACACAGGAATTACCCAACTAGTAAGTAGTAGAACCAGGATTCAATTAATCAGTCTGGCTCTAGAACCTATGATATTTTTTGAGTAAATAATACATTATTCAGAGAAGTGAAAACCATAGTGTCAGCATGTTAAAAACATATTATTATTTATAATATTAAGAATGTCTGTATGTATTAATCTTCAAAATGATTAAAATTCACTACCTCAATAAAAAGGGATTATTTTCCAAGGACGTGCTTCCCCAAAACAATATTTTCCTAACCTTTGTCAACCCAATATAAGCTTGTGAATAGTGTTTGGACAAATAAATACTGAGTGAAGATAATGTTCCATTAAAGAACAATGATATCTTAAGAACTTCAAGTCTACTTATTTGAGAAACAGCCATAAAAGGAGCAAAAGAGAAAATTTCAAGACTTAATGAGAGCCAGACATTTCTAAATCATAGGATGAATAGACCACTTAATGATGATTTTAAGTTTGTACTTTTGCTATAATAGTTATATTCAATTCTGTTTGATATAGTTAAATCTGATCTTACCCAAAAGTGAGGGATAGTTTACCAATGCTTATTTAAACCTCTCTGAGTCTGATTGGTCTATGAAATTACCACTACTCTTTCACATTCCCCCTCTTGAAAGTAGTGATCATTATAGTGTTCAAGTTCATATATAACAACATCAAAACTCTTTCCATCAACCTGTATGTGGTTGACCCATCCAACACCCTAGATTTTCTCTGCTCTCCTCATTGCCAATGGCATATTCTTCCAAAATACCTTAGCCACATACTATCACAGTCACACACCTTGGACCTCTTCAACACCAGAACCTACAAATTAATGAATTAAAAAAATTATTTATATATAAGGTAATATACTCACAACTCCTTTGCATAAGTACCATGTCATTGGGATTTGTTTTAGGAGGTATGAAAATTTTCTAACATCAGATTGTGATGGTTGCATAACTCTGCAGATATACTAAAAAACATTGACTTTTACACTTTTTTTTTCATTTTACATCCTTATTATGAGTTTATTTTATCCTATAAGTAATTCAAATCTTTACATGATTAAGGGTTTTTTATGGCTATCAGAAGAGGACTTAGGCTGAAACTCCCTGCAGTCACCTCCTTCCAATAGTCCTTCAAATTTTTGGTTTTACCCACACAGTTACCATCTTCAAGTAAGAATTCTTCTAGCTGGCTATTTTCTTAGCTTGAAGCTTTGAGAAAAGCATCATTAGAATTGCTGGTCTTCAGAATACCTAAGACAGAGCTCTGGAGCCAGGATGAGTTCTGGGAGCAATTTCATGTAGAAAATTTCTAGTGTAGTTCCGATGTTCCAGTAAGTTTGGTCAGATAACTCTGAAGAAGGAATCTATTGAGGCATTCTGGGATTCATATTGGAAGTACCTCGTAGGGATTCCTGCTCGAAGGCCTTCTACTCAAGGGGCTTATGTTCTCCTGCAGGTATATGAACTATTTTGTGGAACTAGCTACAGGTATCAGTGGCTCGTCTTTTGCTTCAGTGGTTTCCTGTATGATAAAGTCAGTGAGCCAGGAACTCTGTTGGGTGGCTGGGTGAAACCTTTGCCACCTCTACCAGTGCTTGGGCCATGCACTTTCCAAAGCACCTCTTCTGATAGTCAGTTTCCATTCCTGTAGGCCCTGGGATCAGATGGAACAAGGTCCCGTGCTGGTTCTACCATTTGTCAGCTGTGTGATCGTCAGCAAGGCACCCAGTCTCTTGGAGCCTCAGTTTTTTCATGCATCTGCGTGCCCCTTCCTCTGCCGCGCACCCTCTGGGACACCAGAAGTGCCTGACTTTTATGCATTAAATGCATGAATGTCTCAAAAGTCTGTTTTAAAAAGAAAAAAAATTTAGAAAACCAATAGGTGTCACTGAGACCTTCACTGTGGGTTTGTTCTGTGGTTATTTATGTTCACCCTTATGTTGAACATGCAGTTCATTAATTTTGTCTTCCTAAGACATTTGAAGCTACAAATGGTCTTTGAAGTCACTGCCTTCACTACTTCCCTCAAGCTTTTCTACAGTTTGACTATGATATAGTTAGGCATTGTTTGCTTCCTGATTTTTGGTTTTTCATTTATCCTATTTAGGATTTGTGCTTTTTGCATCTAGGGATTCCTTTTTTTCTTTTTTCTTTTGAAAACAGCCTTATTGAGACATTATACCCATTTAAAGAGTGAAAGTCATTGTTTTTCAGTATGTCCCCAGAATTATGCAATCACCACAATCTAACTTTAGAATATTTTCAAACCCTCTAAATCCATAGAAATCCCATACACATTAGTAGTCAATCCCCAACCTCCCCACCTGCAGTCCTAAGTAATCACTAACCTACTTTCTGTCTTTGTGTCTATTCCGGATGTGGCATATAAATGGAGTCATACAATATGTGGTCTTTAGTGACTGGGATCTTTCACTTGGCATAATATTTTCAAGGTTAATTCATGTTATAGCATGTATCAATACTTCACTTGGTTTTGTTGCCAAATAATATTTCATTGTATGGATATGCCACTTTTGTTGATTCATTCATCAGCTGATGGACATTTGTTTTCTTTTTGTGACCTTTTGGTTATTACGAATAATGCTGCTATGAACATTTGTATACAAGTTTTTGTGTTGCCATATGTTTTCCTTTTCCTTTTCCTGTGTATATACCTAGGAGTAGAATTGCTGGGTCATATTGTAATTCTGTATTTAGTTTCTTGAGGAGCTGCATCACCCAAGCAGCTGCATCAGTTTGCATTCCCACCAGCAATATGTAAGGGTTCCGATTTCTCCACATCTTCACTAGCACTCTTTTCCATCTGTCTTTTTATTTTAGCCATCCTAATGGTTATATCTTTTTGCAGTCTTGATTTGCATTGTCCTAATGGCTAATGATGTTGAATGTCCTTCCACGCACTCACTGACCGTTTGTATACCTTCTTTGGAGAAATGTCTATTCAAATCCTTTACTCATTTTGAAAAATGTAGAGTTGTAAGAATTCTTTACATATTCTGGATGTAAGTCCTTCATCAGGTATATCATTCACCAGTATTTTCTCTCATTCCATTTGTGGTCTTTTCACTTACTTGATATTGTTTGTGATGCAAAAGTTTCAAATTTATAAGTAGTCCAATTTATTTTTTCTTTTGTCACACGCTTATTGTATCATATCTACGGAACCATCAGCTAACCCAAGATCACTAAGATTAATCCCTACTTTTTATCATAAGAGTTTTATAGTTTTAGCTCTTACACTCAGATCTATGATCTATTTTGAGTTAATTTTTTCATCTGTGGTTTTGTCTTTCATTAGTTTTATAAAATTCTTGGTCATTATATCTATAAATATTTCTGCTTCATGTCTCTCTCCTCCTTTTCTAGGACTCCAGTTACACACATACTAGATTTATTCACTGTGTTCTGCATGCCTTTTCACCTCTGTTTGTTTCTCCATTCTTTTTGATGTCTGTGCTTGTTTGTGTAGTTTTTCTTGACCTGTCTTCAAATTCACTAATCTTCTGTTTTGCTGTGTCCAGTCTGCTGTTAAACCCATCTACTGAGCTCTTGATTTCACACATTATATTTTTCAATTTGAGATTTTCTATTGATTCAATTTTCTTTTGAAATTCTGCATATTTTAATCCACTTTGTCCACTTTTTCTTCTATCTTATAATCTATCTCTGTTTTATAATAGTTAATATTAAAGTCCTTTTATGGACTTCAACATCTGGCTCATCTATGTGTCTTTTATTAACTTTTTGTCTCTTGATACAGGTCAGATTTTCATGTCTCCTAATTTTTTTTCACATGGCAGTTGTCCTGCCTATGGGTTTCAGCCCTGGGCAAGTTTGCTATGGATTCAATGCAACCAAAGAAATTGACAGCAAAACGTTCTTTGGTGTGAAAGGGTTTATTACTCGGCTTGTTCTCCTTGCAATAGGTCGAGCACTAGTGTCTCTATCTCCACGCGGACCACTGGAACAAGCTCTCTCTATATAGTACAATAATAGCTTACTGCCTAAAGGTGTGGAAGCAGTAGCCTAGCAACAGGCCAGTTACATCATCAGATGGTTTAAGTTCAATGAGGATTCCAGCCATAGGAACCCGAACTTCCCACACAGTTTTTTTAAGTTAATTAACTAATTTATTTTTATTTTGCTATCATTAATGTACAATTACATAAACAACATTATGGTTACTAGACTCTCCCTATTATCAAGTCCCCACCACATACCCATTACAGTCACTGTCCATCAGCATAGTAAGATGCTATAGAATCACTACTTGTCTTCTCTGTGTTATACTGCCTTCCCCGTGTCCCACCCCCTACATTAAACGTGCTAATCGTAATGATCCTTTTCCCCCCTTATCCAACTCCCTTCCCACCCATCCTCCCCAATCCCTTCCCCTTTGGTAACTGTTAGTCCATTCTTGGGTTCTGTGAGTCTGCTGCTGTTTTTTTCCTACAGTTTTTGCTTTGTTCTTATACTCCACAGATGAGTGAAATCGTTTGATACTTGCCTTTCCCCATGTGGCATATTCCACTGAGCATAATACCCTCTAGCTCCATCCATATTGTAGCAAATTGTAGGATTTGTTTTCTTCTTATGGCTGAATAATTTTCCATTGTGTATATGTACCACATCTTCTTTATCCATTGATCTACTGATAGACACTTAAGTTGTTTCCATTTCTTGGCTATTGTAAATAGTGCTGTGATAAACATAGGGATGGATATGTCTTTTCCAAACTGGGGTGCTGCATTCTTAGGGTAAATTCCTAGGAGTGGAATTCCTGGGTCAAATGGTATTTCTATTTTGAGTTTTTTGAGGAACCTTCATACTGCCTTCCACAATGGTTGAACTATTTTACATTCCCACCAGCAGTGTAGGAGGGTTCCCCTTTCTCCACATCCTCGCCAACATTTGTTGTTGTTTGTCTTTCGGATGTTGGCCATCCTAACTAGTGTGAGGTGATATCTCACTGTAGTTTTAATTTGCATTTCTCTGATGATTAGGGATGTGGAGCATCTTTTCATGTGCCTATTGGCCATCTGAATTTCTTTGGAGAAGTGTCTGTTCAGCTCCTCTGCCCATTTTCTAAGTGGATTATTTACATTTTGTTTGTTGAGGTACATGAGCTTTTATGTAATTTGGATGTCAACCCCTTATCAGATATGTCATTTATGAATATATTCTCCCGTACTGTAGGATGTCTTTTTGTTCTGCTTATGGTGTCCTTTGCTGTATGGGAGCTTTTTAGTTGATATAGTGCCATTTGTTCATTTTTGCTTTTGTTTCCCTTGCCCAGAGAGATATGTTCAGGAAGAAGTTGCTCATGTGTATGTCCAAGAAATTTTTGACTATGGTTTTTTCTAAGTCTTTTATGGTTTCACGACTTACATTCAGGTTTTGATCCATTTTGAGTTTACTTTTGTGTATGGGGTTAGACAGTAATCCAGTTTCATTGTCTTACATGTAGCTGTTCACTTTTGCCAACACCAGCTGTTGAAGAGGCTGTCATTTCCCCATTGTATATCCATGGCTCCTTTATCGCATATTAATTGACCCTATATGCTTGGGTTTATATCTGGGCTCTCTAGTCTGTTCCATTGGTCTATGGGTCTGCTCTTGTGCCAGTACCAGATTGTCTTCATTACTGTGGCTTTGTAGTAGAGCTTGAAGTCAGGGAGCGTAATTCCCCCTGCTTTATTCTTCCTTCTCAGGCTTGCCTTGGCTATTCGGGGTCTTTTGTGGTTCCATATGAATTTTAGAACCATTTGCTCTAGTTCATTGAAGAATGTTATTGGTATTTTGAAAGGGATTTCACTGAATCTGTAGATTGCTTTAGGCAGGATGGCCATTTTGACAATATTAATTGTTCCTCTCCATGAGCACAGGCTGTGTTTCCATTTATTGGTATCTTCTTTAATTTCTCTCCTAAGTGTCTTGTAGTTTTCAGAGTATAGGTCTTTCACTTCCTTGGCTTGGTTTATTCCTAGGTATTTTATTCTTTTTGATGCAATTGTGAAATGGAATTGTTTTCCTGATTTCTCTTTCTGCTAGTTCATTGTTAGTGTATAGGAATGCAACAGATTTCTGTGTATTAATTTTGTATCCCACAACTTTGCTGAATTCAGATATTAGATCTAGTAGTTTTGGAGTGGATTATTTAGGGTTTTTTACACACAATATTATGTCCTCTGCAAACAGGGACAGTTTGACCTCTTCCTTACCAATCTGGATGCCTTTTATTTCTTTGTGTTGTCTGATTGCTGTGGCTAGGACCTCCAGAACCATGTTGCATAAAAGTGGGGAGAGTGGGCATCCTTGTCTTGTTCCCAAACGTAAAAGAAAAGTTTTCAGCGTCTCGCTGTTAAGTATAATGTTGGCTGTGGGTTTGTCATATATGGCCTTTATTATGTTGAGGTACTTGCCCTCTATACCCATTTTCTTGAGATTGTTTATCATGAATGGATGTTGAATTTTGTCGAATGCTTTTTCAGCATCTATTGAGATGATCATGTGTTTTTTGTCCTTCTTTTTGTTGATGTGGAGGATGATGATAGATTTTCGAATGTTGTACCATCCTTGCATCCCTGGGATGAATCCCACTTGATCATGATGGATGATCTCTTTGATGTATTTTTGAATTCGGTTTGTGATATTTTGTTGAGTATTTTTGCACCTATGTTCACCAGGGATATTGGTCTGTAATTTTCTTTTTTTGTGGTGCCAGTTTTGGTATTAGAGTGATGTTGGCCTCGTAGCGTAAGTTTGGGAGTATTCCCTCCTCTTCCACTTTTTGGAAAACTTTAAGGAGGATGGGTATTAGGTCTTCACTAAATGTTTGATAAAATTCAGTAGTGAAACCATCTGGTCCAGGCGTTTGGTTCTTAGGTAGGTTTTTGATTACCAATTCAATTTCCTTGCTGGTAATTGGTCTATTCAGATTGTCTGTTTCTTCCTGGGTCAGAATTGGAACGTTGTATTTTCTAGAAAGTTGTCCATTTTTTCTAGGTTATCCAGTTTGTTACCATATAATTTTTCATAGTATTCTCTCATAATTCTTTGTATTTCTGTGGTGTCCATAGTGATTTTTCCTTTCTCATTTCTGATTCTGTTTATGTGTGTAGACTCTTTTTTTCTTGCTAAGTCTGGCTAGGGGTTTATCTATTTTGCTTATTTTCTCAAGAACCAGCTCCTGCTTTCATTGATTCTTTCTATTGTTTTATTCTTCACAATTTTATTTATTTTTGCTCCAATCTTT
>JAVSCE010003043.1:0-41164 GCA_032199065.1 Smutsia gigantea
GCATTCTCACTGAGGGTCTTGCCAAGACTTCAAGCAATGAGAGAAGGGAACATAGGTCCTATTATCAAATGAAGGGGTACAGATTCTGGGCCAGGCAGTCAAAACCAAGGCTGTGAGCTATAACAGTTGTGGCAGAGACTGCTACTTGCCCACCAACAGCCAATCTATTTCTTTCTTACTAAAAGACATTAATTATATTCAGGCGACACAATGCCTAGCTAAAAAAAACTTCACTTTCTAAGTTTCTTTATAGCTTGGCGTGGCTATGTGACTAAATTTGATGTAAGTACCAAAGTTAGATGTGACTTCATCAAAAGCTCTTTCTGAAGGTAGGTCTGCAATTGGCAGGTACCTTTTTTCTTCCCTTCATTCCCTCTTATCTTCTTCCTGAAAAGATGCCTGGAGCTCTAGCAGCCATTCTGTGATTGCAGAGCAGAAAGATAAAAGCTTGGGTCCCTGATGACACTTGGAGTGGCTATATTACCACTGGACTGGCTACCACTGGACTTCACTTATAAGACAGAGAAAAACACTCTTATGTTTTTAAATCCCTCTTATTTCCAGCCTTTGTTACTAATGACCTTAGTATAATGATAAATACTATGACTTTCACAAAAGCTGAATTGAAGGGGGTGCATAGATAAAAGGTGAATGACACCAAACAAGAATCACTAGAGCAATAGCAAACCAGCAGAGGACAAGGTTATGGAAGTCAGGGAAAGGGAGAATTTCAAGAGTTCGAGGTGGTGAGGGCCAGAAGTAAGTCATTGGTTTAGATGATTTGTACCCATTGGAAAAGTAAATTTGGTACTTGTTGGAATTGTTGACTGTTTGGAAACAAGTGGAGGATGAGGAAGCAGAGGTGAGGTATGCATCCCTCTTTAGAATTCCATTCCCAGTTAAACTATCAAGTATGAAAATAAAGGCATCTGAAGCTTCAAAATTTTTACCTCCTGTGCACCTTTTCTTAAGAAGTTACTAGAGCAGGTCCTTTGTTAAAATGAGGAAGAAATCCAAAAAAGAAAAAAATATAGAAACAGGATATGTGATACAGAAAAGATAGGAAAAGAATTCTCAGAACATTAACAAGAACAGTAAGCATAGTGCAGTCAGCACAGGGAGCTATATACAGTCCAGACTGGAGCAAGAGGACAAAAGAATTTTTAAAGAAGAACGAAGAAGAAAAGTAGATTTCTATATGAACAACCAATAGTGTTTAGAAGAGAAATTAATATAGGTACATAGAAAACTAAGCAAATGGAAATATAATTTAATTATTAATTCAGAACAATCAATAGTTTTGCAGGAAAGGAAATTATTACAGTGTTCCATGTGGCTCATCAGGAAGGAATAGTTACATTGTCATAATGTAAAGTCCATACTTAAAACATGATAAACTATTATTTTGGGAGGATTATGAAGTGTATGTATTTGTGATGATGTAAGAAAGACTAATAGTCATTGATCATAAAATCTGAATAAGGTTGGCAGATTGCATCTATGTTGATATCCTGGTTGTGATACTATACTGTAGTTTTGCAATATGTTACCACTGAAACTGGGTTAAGTGTACACTGAATCTCTCAGTATTATTTCTTATAACTTCACGTGAATCTATCACTATCTCAACAAAAGTTTCAATTAAAAAATGTATTGCTCATTTTGCAGATTCAAGATCACTCAGGTTGCAAGAAACACGGGCACATTCAAAGTAGCTCATGTAATAGGGAAAAATTAGGGGGAGAGAAAAGTGTCTCAGTATCAGAGACAAGTGGCTTCAAAGGAAATCAGAAGAGTGCTCAAATCACCTGATGGCAACTCAGAAGAAACAAAAGCAGAGGGTCTGTTGTCCCCTGTGGACAATCATCAGGGTCTGCCACTACTGATCAATCAACTCGCTGAGCTTTGCCATTTCAACTTCCTGAGAAGACTAATTAATTTAGCCTCCCACTGTTCAGTAGAGGGGGCTCATGGTAGTGAGAATTCCTGGTTGCATGTAATAAACTGTATTTTCTAGGGTTGCCATAACAAAGCACTACTATCTGGGTGACTTACACAACAGAAATTTATTGTCTCACAGTTCCTGAGGTTAGAAATCTGAGATCACGATGTTGGCAGAGTTGGTTCCTTTCAAGGGATGCCGGGGAAGGTTCCAGGCCTCTCTCCTTGGCTTGTTCATGGCTGTCTGCATGTTCTTCCTATATGCATGTCTGTGACTGAATTTCCTGTTTCATAAGGACGTCAGTCATATTGGGCATATTGGGTTTAAGGCCCACCCTAATGACCTCATCTTAACTAATTACATCTGCAGTTCTGAACTTCTGGGAGTTTGGGTTTCAACATAATACAAACCCACCAAAATAGTTTAAGTTAAAAAGGGACATTATTGCACATAGGCAGGAAGAGGTCTCAGGAATAATGGGAACCAGGGCATGGAAGACCACCTTGACTCTTGTCCTTACTTCTGTGTAATGGCCTCATTTACTCTTTCACACAGGCTACTTCCACAGGGCAGGGAACACGATGACTGACAGCTCTAGAGATCCATGTTTCCAACATTAGAGAGGAGGTGAATCATAAACTCTCTGGCCCCAAGTTAAAACATTTCAGGATTATGGCTGTGGTTGGTCCAACATGGTTTCAGAATCCATCCTGAGGCTAATTTCTGTGGTCACAGTTCTTTCCAAATGTGTGCCACATGGTCAGAAGGAATGTTTCCAAGAAGAAGGGGTGTATTTTTCTTGTGACACTAAACTGAAATACCTACTACCTTGTTTCTTGTGGGTAGAGTTCTCACAAAAAGCTACCTCCAAAACTGCTTCCTGCTGTTGGACCAGGACGCTGATAACGGTCTGAGCAATGTGGCTGGGGTCAAGGTGTGCTGTAAAATTGCATGATCCCAAGCATGGCATCCCATATTTAGGGAGCTCTTTAGTAAGGATCTGAGGACAGGCAAGCATTTGAAGTTTTCTCAGAATTGGCCAATGTAGCTAGAAGGACTATTACATAGATGTAGACATAGATATAATTGCAAATATAACCTTCAATATCATTTTCTTTTAATTGAAGTATCACTGATATGCAATCTTATATTGGTTTCAAGTATACAACACAGTGGTTCAACAGTTACCCATATTATTAAATCTTTACCCCCACTAGGGCAGTTATCTGTCAACATAGGAGGATGTTAGAGAATCACTGGCTATGTTCTCCATGCTGTACTACTATCCCTGTAACCAACTAATATTATGATTGAGAATTTTTGTGCCCTTTTATTCCCTTCACCCTCTCCATTCCCCTCATCCTGCCCTCATGGTAACCACTAGTCATTTCCCAGTGTCTATGAGTCTACTATACTTGCTTCTTTATCTATTTGTTCTCACTACTTAAAAGTCAAATGTAGAGGAAAATACGCTGGCTAACTGAGCATTGTGCATGCTAAATTCTCTGGATCATCAAGTCCTTATCATTTTTATTTAACTTATTCTAGAAGTGTACAGGTAACTTAAGATTTGTTAGGTAGAGAAGCAAACTGAACACTACATTTCCAGGAAACTTATGTCCACACAAAAATCCACACCCAGGATGTTGACAGCAGCTTTATTCATAACTGTCAATACTTGGAAGCCCCCAAAATGTTCCACAATAGGTAAATAGATAAATAAACTGAGGTACATCCAGAAAAAGGGATATTATTCAATGATAAAAAGAAATGAGGAGAGGGGCTCTCTTGTCCCCTCCTGGTGTGAGCCAGGAGCTCTCTCCTCTCACTTTATTTCTAAATAAAATCCTCTGCCCTGGCTCTCCTAGAAAAAAAAAAAAAAGAAAGAAATGAGGAGAATAAAAGATGGTGGCGTGAGAGGTGAGACAGAGGTTTCCTTCTAAAACCACATATAATATGAAAATATAATTAATACAACTAATCCTGAAAGAGCAACAGGAAAGAGAACTATGCCAGATTGCATACACCTGGAGAAAAGAATAAACTTCATGGAACAGGGTAACGTTCCAAAGCAATGACCTGGGGGGGATCTAAGCTCTTTCCCCACCCCAGCTCACTGGTGGGAGGGAGAGAAATGGAGCAGGGAGGGAGTAGAGGCCTGGGACTGCTGAACACCTAGCTCTGGAGATCTGTTATGGGAGCATAAACCTACATTACATGGTGTTCTTGTGATTAGGGGGTTGGAAAGCTAAGACAGGCAGAATACCTGGAGAGACTGAGATTCTAGCTGCTTGTGGAAAGCAGGGATCCATATCCAGCTGCTCTGGGACAAAGAAAGGAGGGCAATCTGAGAGACTTCCTAACAGCGGGAGGGCTGCTAAAGGGGCAAACATTTCTGCTGAGGGCTTACTGCTCAGGAGAAAGGACAGGTGGACAAAATTGTCTAGGTGCACTCTGCCCAGCAGGTTGGGAACTTTCACGATCTTCAGGCACTCCAGCCCCCTGGCTGGCTAGGCAGCTCAAAGGCCCCCCTCCATGGTACACAGCCTGCTGTGCCTTCCTCCCGAACATTTGGCCCCTGGCTCACAAACCGGCAAACCCTGCCCTGGCGTTAGGCCAGCCAGAGGGAAACCCCGCCTACAGCAGTTACAAATGCAAAGCATAGAGGCTTATGCCTGTGTGCTCAGCACACTGGTTCTGGCAGTGGAGACAGGCATAGCAGCTGGAAAGTAGGAAACAGTTCTTTCCTCCCTCCAGGCACCAACACCGCTCCCCTGTGACTCCCGACATTGCTTCAGGGGCTGAGCAGCTCCAGAGAGTGGAGCTTCTGGGCACTAGAGGGCGCCACACTCAAATATGAAACGCCAAAGGAACCTGGTTCAGAGTAAAATTATAAATACATAAGAGAAAGTCAAAGGAAATCGAACTCATGAATCTCCCTGAAAGAGATTTCAAAATAAAAATCATAAACATGCTCATGGAGGTACAGAAAAATATTCAAGAACTGAGGAATGAATTCTGGTTGGAGATCCAATCATTATGGAACACAGTATCAGAAATGAAACATACAATGGAAGGTTTTAAAAGCAGATTAGATACGGGGCAGGAGATGATAAATGAAATAGAAATTAGAGAAGAGGAATACAAAGAAGCTGAGGCACAGGGAGAAAAAAGGATCTCTAAGAATGAAAGAATATTGAGAGAACTGTGTCACCAATCCAAACGGAACAATATTTGTATTATAGGAGTACCAGAAGAAGAAGAGAGAGAAAAAGGGATAGAAAGTGTCTTAGAGGAGGTATTTCTGAAAATTTCACCAATCTGGGGAAGGAGATAGTCTCTAGGCCAGGGAGGTGCAGAGTTATCCTAACACAAGGGACACAAGGAAGGCAACACCAAGACATATAATAATGAAAATGGCAAAGATCAAGGATAAGGACAGATTATTAAAAGTAGCCAGAGAGAGAAATAAGATCACATACAAAGTAAAGCCCATCAGGCTATCATCAGACTTCTCAGCAGAAACCTTAAAGGCCAGAAGGGAGTGGCATGATATATTTAATGCAATGAAGCAGAAGGGCCTCGAACCAAGAATACTTTATCCGACAAGATTATCATTTAAATTTGAACGAGGGATTAAACAATTTCCAGATAAGCAAAAGCTGCGAGAATTTCTCTCCCACAATTCTACAGTGTATTTTGGACGGATTGCTATAGATGGAAGTGTTCCTAGAACTTAATAGCTGTCACCAGAGGTAATTAAACCACAGTAAATATATAAAGGATGGAGGAGGAAGAAAAAAGAACCTTTAGATTATGTTTGTAATAGCATACTAAGTGAATTAAGTTATACTCTTAAATAGTAAGGAAGTTAACCTTGAACTTTGGTAACCATGAATCTAAAGCCTGCAATGGCAATAAGTAAATACCTATCGATAATCACCCTAAATGTAAATGGTCTAAATGCACTAATCAAAAGACATAGAGTCACTGAATGGATAAAAAAAAAACAAGGCCCATCTACATGCTGCCTACCAGAGATTCACTTTAAACCCAAAGACATACAGAGTCTAAAAGTGAAGGGATGGAAAAAGATATTTCATGCAACGAATAGGGAGAAAAAAGCAGGAGTTGCAGTACTTGTATCAGACAAAATAGACTTCAAAACAAAGAAAGTCACAAGAGACAAAGAAGGACATTACATAATGATAAAGGGGTCAATTCAACAAGAGGACATAACCATTATAAATATCTATGCACCCAACACAGGAGCACCTACATATGTGAAACAAATACTAACAGAATTAAAAAGGGAAATACAATGCAATGCATTCATTCTGGGAGATTTCAACACTCCACTCACTCAAAAGGACAGATCAACCATACAGAAATAAGTAGGGAGACAGAGGCACTGAACAACACATTAGAACACATGGACCTAACAGACATCTACAGAACTCTGCACCCAAAAGAAGCAGAATACACATTCTTCTCAAGTGCACATGGAACATTTCCAAGAATAGATCATATACTAGGCCACAAAAAGATCCTTGGTACATTAAAAAAGATTTAAATTGTACCAACCAGTTTCTCAGACCACAAAGGTATGAAACTAGAAATAAATTACGCAAAGAAAATGAAAAATCCCACAAACACATGGAGGCTTCACAACATGCTCCTAAATAACCAATGGATCAGTGACCGAATAAAAACAGAGATCAAGCAATATATGGAGACAAATGACAACAATAATTCAACACTGCAAAATCTGTGGGACACAGAGAAGGCTGTGCTAAGAGGAAAGTATGTTGCAATACAAGCCTACCTCAGGAAAGAAGAACAATCCCTTATGAACAGTCTAAATTCACAATTAACGAAACTAGAAAAACAAGAACAAATGAGGCCCAAAGTCAGTAGAAGGAGGGACATAATAAAGATTAAAGCACAAATAAATAAAATTGAGAAGAATAAAACAATAGAAAGAATCAATGAAAGCAGTAGCTGGTTCTTCGAGAAAATAAACAAAATAGATAAGCCCCTAGCCAGACTTATCAAGAAAAAAAGAGAGTCCACACACATAAGCAGAATCAGAAATGAGAAAGGAAAAATCACTACGGACACCACAGAAATACAAAAAATTATGAGAGAGTATTATGAAAACTTACATGGTAACAAACTGGATAACCTAGAAGAAATGGACAACTTTCTAGAGAAATACAACCTTCCAAGGCTGACCCAGAAAGAAACAGAAAATCTGAAGAGAACAATTAACAGCAAAGAAATTGAATTGGTAATCAAAAAACTACCTAAGAACAAAATGCCTGGACCAGATGGCTTCAGTGCTGAATTTTATCAAACATTTAGTGAAGACCTAATACCCATCCTCCTTAAAGTTTTCCAAAAAGTAGAAGAAGAGGGAATACTTGAAACTCATTCTATGAGGCCAGCATCACTCTAATACCAAAACCAGGCAAAGACACCACAAAAAAAGAAAATTACAGACCAATATCCCTGATGAATATAGATGCAAAAATACTCAACAAAATATTAGCAAACTAAGTTAAAAAATATATTAAAAAAATCATCCACCATGATCAAGTAGGACTTATTCGAGGGATGCAAGGATGGTACAATATTAGAAAATCCATCAACTTCATCGACCATACCAACAAAAAGAAGGACAAAAACCACATGATCATCTCCATAGATGCTGAAAAAGCATTTGACGAAATTCAACATCCATTCATGATAAAAACTCTCAACAAAATGGGTATAGAGGGCAAGTACCTCAACATAATAAAGGCCATATATGACAAATCCATAGCCAACATCATACTTAACAGCGAGAAGTGGAAAGCTTTTCCTTTAAGATCGGGAGCAAGACAAGGATGCCCACTCTCTCCACTTTTATTCAAAATAGTTCTGGAGGTCCTAGCCACAGCAAACAGACAGCACAAAGAAATAAAGGGCACCCAGATTGGTAAGGTAGAAGTTAAACTGTCACTGTTTGTAGATGACATGATATTGCACATAAAAAACCCTAAAGAATCCACTCCAAAACTACAAGATCTAATATCTGATTCACAAAGTTACAGGATACAAAATTAATACACAAAAATCTGTTGTATTCCTATACACTAACAATGAACTAGCAGAGAGATAAATCAGAAAAACAATTCCATTCACAATTGCATCAAAGAGAATAAAATACCTAGGAATAAACCTAACCAAGGAAGTGAGAGACCTATACTTTGAAAGGTACAAGACACATATGAGAGAAATTTAAAGAAGATACCAATAAATGGAAACACATCCCGTGCTCATGGATAGGAAGGATTAATATTGTCAAAATGGCCATCCTGCCTAAAGCAATCTATAGATTCAATGCAATTCCTATCAAAATACCAAGAGCATTCTTCAATGAACATGAGCAAATAGTTCTAAAATTAATATGGAACCAAAGAAGACCCAGAATAGCCAAAGCAATCCTGAGAAGGAACAATGAAGCTGGTGGATTACGCTCCCCGACTTCAAGCTCTACTACAAAGCCACAGTAATCAAGACAATTTGGTACTGGCACAAGAACAGACCCATAGGCCAGTGGAACAGACTAGAGAGCCCAGATATAAACCTAACCATATATGGTCAATTAATATATGATAAAGGAGCCATGGACATACAATGGAGAAATGACAGCCTCTTCAACAACTGGTGTTGGCAAAACTGGATAGCTACATGCAAGAGAATGAAACTGGATTATTGTTTAACCCCATACACAAAAGTAAACTCGAAATGGATCAACGACCCTAATGTAAGTCATGAAACCATAAAACTCTGAGAAGACAACATAGGCAAAAATTTCCTGAATATAAACATGAGCAACTTCTTCCTGAATGCATCTCCTGGAGTAAGGGAAACAAGCAAAATGAACTCATGGGACTACATCAAACTAAAAAGCTTCTGTATGGCAAAGGACACCATCAACAGAACAAACAGGCATCCGACAGTATGGGAGAATATATTTGTAAATGACATATCTGACAAGGGGTTAACATCCAAAATATATAAAGAACTTATATGCCTCAACACCCCAAAAGCAAATAACCCAATTAAAAAATGGGTGGAGGATATGAACAGATAGTTCTCCAAAGAAGAAATTCAGATGGCGAACAGGCACATGATAAGATGCTCCACATCACTAATCATCAGGGAAAGGCAAATAAAAACCACAATGAGATATCACCTCACACCAGTAAGGATGGCCAGCATCGAAAAGACTAAGAACAACAAATGCTGGCGAGGATGCAGAGAAAGGGGAACCCTCCTACACTGCTGGTGTGAATATAAGCTAGTTCAACCATTGTGGAAAGCAATATGGAGGTTCCTCAAAAAACTAAAAATAGAAATACCATTTGACCCAGGAATCCCACTCCTTGGAATTTACCCAAAGAATACAACGTCTCAGATTTAAAAAGACATATGTACCCCTATGTTTACTGCAGCACTATTTACAATAGCCAAGATATGGAAGTAACCTAAGTGTCCATCAGTAGATGAATGGATAAAGAAGATGTGGTACATATGCATAATGGAATACTATTCAGCTGTAAGAAAGAAACAAATCCTACCATTTGCAACAACACAGATGGAGCTGGAGGATATTATGCTCTGTGAAATAAGCCAGGCAGAGAAAGACAAGTGCCAAATGATTTCACTCATTTGTGGAGTATAAGAATAAAGCAAAACTGAAGGAACAAAAGAGCAGCAGACTCACAGACTCCAAGAAGGCACTAGTGGTTACCAAAGGGGAGGGGTGTGGGAGAGCGGGTGGGGAGGGAGGCAGAAGGGGATTGAGGGGTATTATGTTTAGTACACATGGTGTGGGGGGGTCACAGGGAAAACAGTGTAGAATAGAGAAGGCAAATAATGAATCTGCGGCATCTTACTATACTGATGGACAGTGACTGCACTGGGGTATGGGTGGGGACTTGATAATATGGGTAAATGTAGTCACCACATTGTTTTTTCATGTGAAACCTTCAAAAGGGTGTATATCAATAATACCTTAATAAAAAGAAATGAAAAAAAGAAATGAGCTGTCAGGCCACGAAAAGACTTGGAGGAATTTCAAATCTATACTGCTGAGCAGAAGAGGCCAACCTGAAAAGGCTATCTACTGTGTGATTCCAACTATGTGATATTCTGGAAAAGGCAACACTACAGAGACAGTAAAAGATCAGTGGTGTCAAAGACGAACAAAGCCGGATGCTAGTTAGAGTGGTAAGGACAGATTTCAATCAGTGGCAGTGGGGACAAGAATTCAGGGGGTACTGAACTCAACCTTAACCTGTGGAGAGGTGACTGGGCATTTTCAAGGGAGAAGAGGGGGATATAGCAGCGTTTGAGAATTGTGGGGAAGCGAAAAATTACAAAAAGCAGGAAGGACAATTGGTGCCTGTGAAACCGTGTGGGTTGCTAACTGGAGCTTATGAAAGTGAAGCTCTTCTCCCCCAGGCACTGGGAGACAGGGGCCTGATATCAGGTATGGCCGGAGGTAATCTGTGTTTCTGCAGGCAGCCTTGAGTTCTCCCAGGCAGGTACTTCAAGGCAAGCTAGTCACCCGAGGGATGTGCCTTGAGATGTTACAAGCTGTGTTAGTGTTTTTACAAGTTCTTATAGGCCAAGGTTGAGGTTAAGTCCAGGAGGGGCTCCAAGCGTCCTAGCTAGAGTTTGGAAAGGATTATTGTCAGAGGTCGCCAGGGATTCAGGTGGAGGGAGGGCTGAACAGGTGGGCACAGGGTATTTTTAGGGCATGGGAACCACCTGCATGATAGTGTCAGATGGACACATGTCATACATTTGTCAAAAACCACAGAAGGTGACGAACTTCTGGGAAGATGGCAGTGTGAGCAGGGCGGCAGAAATCTCCCAAAACTGTACATATGTGAAAATACAGCAAATACAACTATTCCTAAAAGAGAGACCAGAATATGCAGGAAAGCGCACAGCGTGCAGCTATACCTGAGAGGACACAGCACCCCGCGAGGTGGGTAAGATATGGAGCCGCGACCCAGCGGGACCCGAGCACTCACCCACCCCAGCGCACCAGCAGGAGGAGGATTCAGAACCGGAAGGGAGTGCAAGTACACCCCGCGAAATAACCAGCCCCGGTGATCTGCTCGGGGAGCGCTGACACACACATAGCACGGTGTAGCGGAGACTGGAGAGACAGAGGGGCAGGACCTGAGCGGGGAACACGCCAGGGTGCTTGCAGCTGGCTCCCGGAAGGAAAAAAAAAAGAAAAGCGCGCACTTTCTTCAGCGGTCTTAAAGAGACAGGAGCCCAGCAGAGGAGCCGGATCGCCCCAGCACACTCAGCCCAGCAGGATGGGAGTCAGTCCAGGGGAGTTTCGGACCCATTAGTTGGCGACTGAGAAAGGGTGGCCGCACTTAGACTTCCCACAGAGATCAACAGGCTCCCATTCGTTCCCACCCCGGCCAGAGCTATAAAGGGCCCTGCAGAGTGGCGCAGCCATGGCTGTGAAATAGTGGGGCAACAGCGCCACCTACAGCATCCCCACAGAATCTACTCCCGGTGGGTGTTTTTTTGTTTGTTTTCTTTTCTTTTCTTTCGTTTTTTGTTTTCTCTTCTCTTTCTTTTTTCTTTTATTTTCTTTCTTTCTTTTTTCTTTTTTCTTCTTAAAGTCTTAAAGAACCCAGCTGACATATGTGGCAACTACCAGCAAACACTTCTGTAGCCATGAAAAGACAGAGGAATATGGTCCAGACCAAAATCAACCAGACAACCCCAGAGAGGGTGCCTGAAGGGATGGAAATGCACAGTCTTCCTGAAAAAGAATTCAGAATAAAAGTCATAACCATGCTGATGGACCTACAGAGAAATGTGCAAGAGCTGAGGGAGGAAGTGAGGGAACTGAGGAAAGACAATGTAGAAATCAGACAAGCGATCGACGGGCTTAACAGCAGAATGGATGAGATGCAAGAGACTGTTAATGGAATAGAAAACAGAGAACAGGAGTACAGAGCAGCTGAGGCAGAGAGAGATAAAAGGATTTCTAGGAATGAAAGAATATTAAGAGAACTGTGTGACCAATCCAAACGGAACAATATTCGCATTATAGGAGTACCAGAGGAAGAAGAGAGAGAAAAAGGGATAGGAAGTGTCTTTGAAGAAATAATTGCTGAAAACTTTCCCTCGCTGGGGAAGGAAGTAGTCTCACAGTCCACCGAAGCTCATAGATCTCCCAACACAAGGGACCCAAGGAAGACAACACCAAGACACATAATAATTAAGATGGCAAAGATCAAAGATAAAGACAGAGTATTAAAGGCAGCTAGAGAGAGAAAAAAGATCACCTACAAAGGAAAACCCATCAGACTATCATCAGACTTCTCAACAGAAACCTTACAGGCCAGAAGAGAATGGCATGATACATTTAAGGTAATGAAACAGAGGGGCCTCGAACCAAGAATATTGTATCCAGCACGATTATCATTTAAATATGACAGAGGGATTAAACAATTTCCAGACAAACGAAAGTTGAGAGAGTTTGCCTCTCATAAACCACCACTACAGGATATCTTAAACGGACTGCTCTAGAAGGAAGAACCCCTAAGGCTAAAAAGATGTCACCAGAGAAAATAAAATCATAGGAAAGAAAGCAGACCATCCAAATACTAACTAAAGGCAAAGAATAAAACACCTAGTATATATTATAAAGAATGGAGGAGGAAGAATAAGAAGGGAGAGAAATAAAGAAACGTCAGATGGTGTTTCCAATAACTTAACAAGAAAATTAAGTTAGATTGTCAGATAGTAAAGAAGCAACCCTTGAACCTTTGGTAACCATGAATCTAAAGCCAGCAATAGCAATAAGTACATATCTATTGATAATCACCCTAAATGTAAATGGATTGAATGCACCAATCAAAAGACACAGAGTAATAGAATGAATAAAAAAGCAAGACCCATCTATATGCTGCTTACAAGAGACTCACCTCAAACCCAAAGATATACACAGACTAAAAGTGAAGGGATGGAAAAAGATATTTCATGCAAACAACAAGGAGAAAAAAGCAGGTGTTGCAGTACTTACAAGAGATAAAATAGACTTCAAAACGAAGAAAGTAGCAAGAGATAAAGAAGGACATTACATAATGATAAAGGGGTCAGTCCAACAAGTGGATATAACCATTATAAATATATTTGCACTCAACACAGGAGTGCCGGCATATGTGAAATACTCACAGAATTAAAGGAGGAAACAGAAAGCAATGTATTCATTGTAGGAGACTTCAACACACCACTCACTCCAAAGGACAGATCAACCAGACAGAAAATAAGTAAAGACACAGAGGCACTGAACAACACACTAGAACACATGGACCTAACAGACATCTACAGAACTCTGCACCCAAAAGCAAGAGGATACACATTCTTCTCAAGTGCACATGGAACATTTTCCAGAATAGACCACATACTACGCCACAAAAAGAACCTCAGTAAATTCAAAAATATTGAAATCCTATCAACCAACTTCTCAAATCACAAAGGTATAAAACTAGAAATAAATTTTAGAAAGAAATCAAAAAGGCTCACAAATACATGGAGACATAACAACATTCTCCTAATTAATCAATGGGTTAATGACCAAATCAAAACAGAAATCAAAGAATATATGGAGACTAATGACAACAACAACACAAAGCCACAAGTTCTGTGGGACGCAGCAAAGGCAGTACTAAGAGGAAAGTATATGGCAATCCAGGCCTATTTAAAGAAGGAAGAACATTCCCAAATGAATAGTCTAAAGACACAATTAATGAAATTGGAAAAAGAAGAACAAATGAGGTCCAAAGTCACCAGAAGGAGGGACATAATAAAGATCAGAGAAGAAATAAATAAAATTGAGAAGAATAAAACAATAGAAAAAATCAATGAAACCAAGAGCTGGTTCTTTGAAGAAATAAACAAAATAGATAAACCCCTAGCCAGACTCATTAAGAGAAAAAGAGAATCTACACACATAAACACAATCAGAAATGAGAAAGGAAAAATCACGACGGACCCCACAGAAATACAAAGAATCATAAGAGAATATTATGAGAATCTATATGCTAACAAGCTGGAAAACATAGAAGAAATGGACAACTTCTTAGAAAAATACAACCTTCCAAGACTGACCAAGCAAGAAACAGAAAAACTAAACAGACCAATCACCACTGACGAAATCGAATTGGTAATCAAAAAACTACCCAAGAACAAAACCCCTGGGCCTGATGGATTCACCTCTGAATTCTACCAGACATATAGAGAAGAAATAACACCGATTCTCCTTAAAGTTTTCCAAAAAATAGAAGAGGAGGGAATACTTCCAAACTCATTCTATGAAGCCAGCATCACTCTAATACCAAAACCGGGCAAAGACCTCACCAAAAAAGAAAATTACAGACCAATATCCCTGATGAACGTAGATGCAAAAATACTCAATAAAATATTAGCAAATCGAATTAAAAAATACATCAAGATGATCATACACCATGATCAAGTGGGATTCATCCCAGGGATGCAAGGATGGTACAACATTCGAAAATCCAGCAACATTATCCACCACATCAACAAAAAGAAGAACAAAAACCACATGATCATCCCCATAGATGCTGAAAAATGCATTTGACAAAATTCAGCATCCATTCCTGATTAAAACTCTCAACAAAATGGGTATAGATGGCAAGTACCTCAACATCATAAAGGCCATATATGACAAATCCACAGCTAAGATCATACTTAACAGTGAGAAGCTGAAAGCTTTTCATCTAAGATCGGGAACAAGACAGGGATTCCCACTCTCTCCACTGTTATTCAACATAGTACTGGAGGTTCTAGCCACAGCAATCAGACAAAGCAAAGACATACAAGGCATCCAGATTGGTAAAGAAGAAGTCAAATTGTCACTATTTTCAGATGACATGATACTGTACATAAAACCCTAAAGAATCCACTCCAAAACTACTAGAACTAATATCTGAATTCAGCAAAGTTGCAGGATACAAAATTAACACACAGAAATCTGTTGCTTTCCTATACACTAACGATGAACTAACAGAAAGAGAAATCAGAAAAACAATTCCATTCACAAATGCATCAAAAAGAATAAAATACCTAGGAATAAACCTAACGAAGGAAGTGAAAGACCTGTACTCTGAAAACTACAAGACACTCCTAAGAGAAATTAAAGAGGACACTAACAAATGGAAATGCATCCCATGCTCTTGGCTAGGAAGAATAAATATTGTCAAAATGGCTATACTACCTAAAGCAATCTACAGATTCAATGCAATCTCTATCAAACTACCAACAGCTTTCTTCAATGAACTGGAACAAATAATTCTAAAATTCATATGGAACCACAAAAGACCCCGAATAGCCAAAGCAATCCTGAGAAGGAGGAATAAAACAAGGGGAATTATGCTCCCTGACTTCAAGCTCTACTACAAAGCCACAGTAATCAGGACAATTTGGTATTGGCACAAAAACAGACCCACAGACCAGTGGAACAGAATAGAAAATCCAAACATTAACCCAAACATATACAGTCAATTAATATTTGATAAAGGAGCCTTGGATATACAATGGGGAGATGACAGCCTCTTCAGCAGCTGGTGTTGGAAAAACTGGACAGCTACATGTAAGAGAATGAAACTGGACTACTCTCTAGCCCCATACACAAAGGTAAACTCAAGGTGGATCAAAGACCTGAATGTAAGTCATGAAACCATAAAACTCTTAGAAAAAAACATAGGCAAAAATCTCTTGGACATAAACATGACTGACTTCTTCATGAACATATCTCCCCAGGCAAGGGAAACAAAAGCAAAAATGAACAAGTGGGACTATATCAAGCTTAAAAGCTTCTGTACAGCAAAGGACACCATCAGTAGAACAAAAAGACATCCTACAGTATGGGAGAATATATTCATTAATGACATATCTAATAAGGGGTTGACATCCAAAATATATAAAGAACTCACGCACCTTAACAAACAAAAAGCAAATAATCCAATTAAGAAATGGGCAGAGGACATGAATAGACACTTCTCTAAAGAAAATATTCAGATGGCCAACAGGCACATGAAAAGATGCTCCACATCGCTAATCATCAGAGAAATACAGATTAAAACGACAATGAGATATCATCTCACACCAGTGAGGATGGCCAACATCCAAAACACAAACAACAACAAATGTTGGCGAGGATGTGGAGAAGAGGGAACCCTCCTACACTGCTGTTGGGACCGCAAATTAGTTCAACCATTGTGGAAAGCAGTATGGAGGTTCCTCAAAAAACTCAAAATAGAAATACCATTTGACCCAGGAATCCCACTCCTACGAATTTAGCCTAAGGATGCAGCCATGCAGTTTGAAAAAGACATATTCACCCCTGTTTATCGCAGCACTATTTACAACAGCCAAGAAATGGAAGCAACCTAAGTGTCCATCAGTAGATGAATGGATAAAGAAGATGTGATACATATACACAATGGAATATTATTCAGCCATAAGAAGAAAACAAATCCTACCATTTGCAACAACATGGATGGAGCTAGAGGGTATTATGCTCAGTGAAATAAGCCAAGCCGAAAAAGACAAGTATCAAATGATATCACCTATATGTGGAGTATAAGAACAAAGAAAAAAACTGAAGGAACAAAACAGCAGCAGACTCACAGAACCCAAAAACGGACTAATAGTTACCAAAGGGAAAGGGACTGGGGAAGATGGGTGGGAAGGGAGGGATAAGAGGGAAAAACGGGCATTACGATTAGCAGATGTAATGTTTGGGGGGCATGGGGAGGGCTATACAACTCAGAGAAGACAAGTAGTGATTCTATAGCATCTCACTACGCTGATAGACAAGTGATTGTAGTCGGGTTGGTGGGGGGGACCTGATGAAGGGGGTAGTTTAATAACCATAATATTGCACATGTAATGGTAGATTAATGATACCAAAATAAATTATATTAAAAAAAAATCACAGAAGGCACAGCCCCAAGAGCAAACCCTAATGTTAACTCTAGACTTAAGTAACAATATTGTATCAGCACTGGCCCATCAGTTGGAAGAAACGTGCCACACTGATACAGGATGTTACCAACGGGGGAGGATGTATGGGGAAGGTGAGGGTGTATGAGTGCTCTGAGTACTCTCTGCTAATTTTTTCTGTAAACCTAAAACTGCTTTAAAAATAAAATTTATTTATTACAAAAGGGAAGTTCCAGTGCTTTTCATTTGGTATTTTTTCATTGGGTTTGAGGGGAATCATTAAATGTGAGGTGAATAACGCTAATTGTTATATTTAATATAACACGCTACACACCTGAAGACATCTTTGGCATACTATGTGTAAAGGAGAAGTTATTGAAAGGTTGGCTTCAAATGTACCACATAATGTTAAAATGTCTAAAGTGAAACATAGCACCCTACCCCACACAGGCAGCTATCCCCCAGCTGCCCTCGTTTATTTGGTCCTCACGAAAGCTTTGTGATTAAGACTTTGATAGAGCAGGGAAGCTATTCCAGCGCCCACTCAGAGAGCCAGGGCTACGGGGCCTCCGAGCACAATGTTCAGCGTGTGGTCTGGCCGAGTTTCCATGAGAAACACCCAGAAGGCACCCACTTGATGCCTGGCACAGAAGAGGCCCTGGAGGAAAGATATGCCCCCTCTTTCCCAGGGAATGATTATTTGGAAATGTACCTCTTTATTTGAAGGAAAGCATGTTTAAATGAGCTCAAAGAAAAAAGACAGAAGGCTTTATAAGAAAAAAAGTGGTTTTCCAAAAAACGAGAGCAGTTGCCAGGAGCTGGCTGACTTCCTTCTTTATTCCCAGGGACCAGCTTTATGAAGGCATTAGCAAACTCAGTCCCAGGAAAACATAGCCTTTTGAATGAAAAGCCCCAGTATTCGGAGAACGTAGTGTAGGGCGCACTATTTGGGTAATGACTCAGATTAGATATCCAGCTGTCAGCAATGTTAGCATTTGCTTGTTTTATGGAATCTTTTATCGACTAGGTATTCTGGTTCAGATTTTTTTTGTCCTTCTTCACCTGTTTGTGGGTAGGTTTTTATGACTGGTATGGAATTCCTTATTTTACACATTTGCTTACATTTCATACTTGATATTTGATGAAGGAAATTGAGCTGTTCTTTCTATTGCCTTTTGAGCAGCACATCCTGGGGTACAAGTTGCTGTGTGACAAGCCAGGACCACTAGAAGTACTAGGGAAACACGCTTGGAAAAGAGAGGTAATTATCTAAAATTAGATCAAGCAAAAATCACTCTGTTCAGTAAATCCTGTTGCTAAATTGCCAACAGCTAGCTAAGTACAGGATTATACTATGTTCTATGAAAAAACAAATTTAAGGCCTTAGCAACAGGAAAGTGTGTCGAATATCTAGTGTTATCAAGCCCTCTCTTACTTTTTTAAAATTACTTTCCAACTTGAAAGAAGACATGGGGAAGCACAGAGACAACTGATTCAGGGCAGGGAAAAAGATGACCCCTTTTTAAAAAATGTGCTCATAAACAAATTAGTCACATTGAGATTAAGTGATGTTTCTGAGAAATTAGTGATCTTTTTCTAGAACTTAATAGACAGGTGATGTTTTCAAAACCAACCATTTGTTCTAGTTGCCCTACTTTAATTGTAGTCTCGGTACTCCTACAAGAAGCTTTGAGGTATCACGGGGATTGAAGTTTCCCAAGAAAAGGGCCATAAAATAAGTAATGTAGAATGAAAGAACCCAGTATCCTGGCAAAGTTGTAATTACAGCTGTTCATGAAGTTCTACCAGAATTTCTTCTCCAGGGCCATGAATTCAGCCCAGTAGAACTTTGGACTATATACTTTGTCTAGTTATCTGCTCCCTGCTGAGAAAACCTGCGGGATGTGGGAGGCTCCAGTAAATGGAGAGAGAGGACGTTGTATTGTCTTTCTTTTCTCTCTCTTCCCTCTATACCCACCTCACGGAACTTTCACAGCACAGATATTGGACTTACATCAAAGTAGGATTTGATAAATCATTAAAATACTAATTTTGAAAAGTATGTAATAATTTGGGAAAATGCTTATGACATAATGTTGCCCAGAAGAAGTAAGACACAAAGGTAAACGTCATTGTGATCGCAACGATATAATAATTATGGATATATACAAACAAGGTCTCCAAGACAGCAGATAAAAAAGAAAAACGTCTGATTTCTAGGGAGATAAAAAAAAACACCCTTTTCGTTCGGTTTGCTTTCATCTTGCTTTAGTTGGTGCAAAAAAAAAGAAAAGGAGAATAAAAGTGGGGTGACATTCGAAATACTGAATAACCCATATGCCGCGGAAGCTGCTCCAACAAGCAGGTGCTCTAATTGCAGAGGGTGCCAGATGGCAACAGGTAAACACAGCCTTGCAAAGCCAGGTCAGCACTGGGCGTTGCCCTGCAGGTCTGGGGCTCACAAACAGGGTGGGAGCTGTAGCAGCCCCAGAAAGATGTTTTACCTGGGCCTAGGCTGGGTTCGAGAATTACCCAGTTACCAACCAGAGCTGTAGTATTTCCATTTCTTAACAACAGTGCAGCTGTAACAGTGCTGGCAAGCTGACAGGAGTCCTGATTAAGAAACATCCTGAAAGAGAGGGAATGAGATAATGCTTGTAAAGGCTTTACTCAAAACACCTAGTACATGGTATGTACTCTACATATGTTGGCTGTTGAATCATGTTGCATTTCTGCTTACATTTTTTTCTTATTAATATGCAAAAAGCCTGCATATGGAAAGAGAGGAGGGTCCAGTGTCTCTTCTTATAAGGGCAATAATCCCATAAAGATCTTGATGAGCTAATATAAACACAATTACCTCACAAAAGCACCACCTCCAAATACCATCACATTAGAGGTTAGGGCTTCAACATATAAATATGAGGTATATAAACATTGAGCCCCTAAGACAGATGTTATGCAGAAACCTTAGAGGGATAGCTATGCAAATAAAGTGGATTCTAACAATCTATTCACTGACCCATACAGTCTTTCACCCCCCACATACCATCCTTCCATCCAACCATCCATGCAGCCAGCCAGCCATTTAACAAACATTTACTGAACATCTATCATATGTCAGAAGAAATCACTAATAGGGAAAATAAATGACACACTACAAATTCTAAATGCTGTAACAGACTATTCTAAATGCTTAACAAAGACCTATGGGAACTCAATGAGAAAGAAAACTCACATTGATTGAGAATGGATTAAATTCTTTACCGATTTATCTGCCCTACTCTGAATTAAGAAATACATTGCTAGTTCCAAAGTGAAATTAGAAGCAGTCTCTTTTCCTTCTAAAGTGCCTTTCTTCCTTCCAAGACAGCGGGAAAGAATGGGGAGAATTTATCTCGAGCCAAAGAAGGCAGTTAAGGTTGCAACATCAGGCGCAGAGGTCTGTCAGCGCATGCCCACAGTAAGTGGGAAGGAGGGGCCTCAGGGAGCACCGGCTTCATCCCTTCTCTGGTTAGTGAGGAACACCGCATTCAACGGCGAACTTCAGCAGTTTCAAGTAGCAACACAGATGCCCTCGGGCGGTCCTGCCGGGAGAGCCTCAAGGCTTCCCTCTGAAGGGTCAGCTGGGAGGAGCCGGGGTCTTCTAAGGAGGCAGAGTGCCCAGCCGCACTACAATGCACAGAGGACAGGCAGGCAAAATACAAGTGTCCACCCAGCTTTTCAAAATACATAGCTAAAAGGTAGCCACATATTTATAGTTATGACGCATTGCTGCCAAATGCTTTATTATAATCAAGTTGCAACATCAAACTTCCTACCTGGAGACATCAGATCTTTGAGGGTTACTTTAGTAATCAGAGGAAGAAAGTCCCATTACACATGGTATTTGTTTTGTGGACAAAAGGAACCTCTTACTAAGACACTATTCTATGAAAGAGGTCTATTAATCCCATTTCATAGAGGAAGAAATTGAGGGTCAGAAAGTTAAGTAATTTACTCAGTTCTTTAAAGTCAGGTGACCCCTTCTCTGGAATAAGCCCCCCTTCTCTTTCTTATTCTAAACTTTTTACTACGAAAAAATTCAAATTACACATAAATTGGGAGAAGTACAAGAAGCTCCCATCACCCCTCACTTAGTTACAGCAGGCAGCACCTGGTGGTATCTCTTGTTTCAACTATGGTTCTTTTGATCACAGTGACATGGCAGTTTCCCCGTAATGATAAGCAGCAACCAGCCAAGCGCAGTGCTTCATGCCTTTGGTTTGCTCAGAAAAATCTACGAGTATCTACATAATTCAGCAGCCCTTTGCTCTGAGATGAATTTTCCAAATGTCGGGCATTTCTGGGACTCTGCTTACTTGATCTTAGCGGCAGACAGAAATGCTGCTTGTGACCCACAGCCAAGCCTGGTCAGGGGGCAAGGTGCTGGCTTTGAGTGGGGAGGGATTCAACTTGCTTTAAGGACCTCTCCTGGGGCAGTACCGAAGGGCCATGTGACATCCAGGCATAATTCTAAATGGGGATTTCAAGCACACTTAATGGACACCTCCTTATGAATTCCTTAATGGAAACATTAAAACAGAAAGGAAGAAAACCTTTTAGACAGAGAGGTTTCTCATAGGAGTTTGGCAAATATCCAGATTCTTTTCTTACCACAACATGTACAATTTATCCTCTGAAAAAGACACATAACTGTGACTTAATACCAATATACAACAGTGACAATTTGTTCATCCTGTTTTTTTACAAGAAAAAATCATTAGCTATATTGAATTTATAAGCCTGTACAGAAGCAACGGTCTTCCAGAACCTAAGCTTCACCCAGCCAGCAAATGGCATAGACACAATCAGAAACTGCACCGATCAGCTTTGCTGTAGTAAAAAATGGCCCTTCTAGAAAAGTTTTTCTCTATCCTCTTATGCTCTGTGACTAGAGCCTATGAATTCAACTGACAAAAGCCAGATTAAAAAGAGGAAAAAAACCCCAGTTTATTTGCACATGAGAGAACAGAGTGGTGAGTAACACAGAGGGATGGTTAGAATTTGGGGCTTTATACCATCTTCACAGGTGAAAGAAGTGGAGAAATGCTCTTATGGGAAAACAAATGTCTTGTTGGAAAGATAAACGGGTTTTCAGGAGAACAAATAGGAGACAAGAGAATCTGTGATCATGTTGTCTATGCTGGTTTGAGTGGCCATTCTGCCTCCTTCAGAGCCACCGAACTCCCCTGCAGAAGGGACGTGGGTTTTATTTGTATTCTCCCTTCTTAGAATAGATCTGTCCCAAGAAGGAATTTATTTCTTGAAAGTGGCTACTTTTGGTTGGCTTCTTACAATAATCTTTATACTGCCTATGAATTCCGAGTGGGCTCCCGCACACCCAGACCTCAGGGGCTTATAAGAACAAAGATGTATTTCTCAACCACGTTATGCACTAGCTGTACAATGCAGACAAGCCCTCTTCCATGTGTCTTCCTCGCTCCAGGATCCAGTCCGAAAGAGCCTCTACTGGAAGCAGGCCATTTAAGGTGGCAGAAGGAAAACAGAGTAGCAGAGCCTTAAGATGTCTTGGAGCGCTTCCCTTAGGGTGTGGTGTTTGTTTGCCACTTCCTTGCTCAGTCCATTGGGCAAAGCAAGCCATGTGGCCAGTGTCAGAGGGGCAGGTGAGGGACACGTCTGCTACAGCAAGGCCACTGCAAGTCACAGGGCACGAAGTCAGTGGCTCTTACTGGAAAGGTGAATGAAGAACTGGGACAACACTATTAAAACCGTTTGGCAGAGCCTGCCCAAGATGGAATCTTTCCACCCCATTCTGCTTAGAAATGTTTCAAAGAAGAAGTAAGACTTGCATTTCCCAGTATGATTCTTGGCATGGGGAAGCAGACGCGAAGGCACGAGCACTTGGGAAATGATGAGAAATCCCAAGAGGGAGGAGCCCCCATCACGTGGAGTGGAGAGAGGACAAGTGGTGACCGCAGAGCTGGAGGTGAGAGATGGGGCCAAATGACAAAACTGAGGCAAATGAGAACTTTGGCCTTCTGCTTTTCAAACATTCTCATCCGAGTCTTGAGGATTAATGCATTTTTCTCAGGTTTTGGAAAATCGTTTTTTAAGGCTTAAGCATCATCTTAAATAATAATAAGAACTTTGCATTCTGCTTCAGAAATATTCAAGTTGGCTTTATTATAAAAATAATGTTTTCCTCCCCTAAAAACCTTCGAAGAAAATTGATACACTAGGAAGTAGCGCCATGCTCAGCCATGTCTGTGTTTTGATTTGATGTGCCTCTGGCACCAACCAAGCATCCCTCTAGGCTCAACATTTTCCAAATCAAGCTTTTGGGGAAGAAAATGACATAACATCTCCTTATGACATCCAGTGCTGGTATGATTGGTTAAAAGACTAACTATATTGTTTAGATCCTTTGTTTCTTCAGTTTTCTTATTTCTGTTGCACATTAATAATCAAGAATTAAACTTCACTATTACAAGTGTATTTCTCGATATCCATTTCTTCTTACAGTTACATGTCTGTAATGTGTTTGCACAGTACCTCCGCCCCACCCCTTGTCTCCTGAACCAATCTCTACTCATCACTTAAAGCCGAGTCACCACTCTGTGAAAGCTCTCTGATCTCAGTGGTTAAAACTCTCATCCTCAGAAACAACCCCTGGGCTCTGCATACACAATTCTTTGGAGAAAAGAGAATGCAGGGTCACAGAAATAGGAGGGCCATCAAAGGAAGGTAAAGAGGCAGAGATGGCAGTGGAGGAGAGAGAGAAGAGAGGAAGAGAAAGAATTTAAAGAATGAGCTGAAGGTCAGGGTGGAACCTTGGGAAATTCTCCAGCCAAAATGGCAAAGAAAAATAGTAGAGACCCCAAGAGCAGGCACCTGCAGGGTGATGCTCCCTGTTCACACAAGTAGCTCAGCAGTTCATTTCTCAAACAGATTTCCTGAGACCATCAAACAGATGGCCTGCCCTGCAGCGTGATCTCATTCTGAGAATCTGAAATGGGGTAATTATGGACAGAGAGGAGCTCCCTTGCCTCCAGTTTCTTACTTTCTGCCACACCGACCAACTCAGGGAGGAAAGTCCAGAAAGGGTTTGTATCCTGCTCTGGCATCTGTTTTGAATTCTTGGGTAAATAAACCTGCAGACTAAGTGTATGTAGGGGTCAAGTCCCTTCTAGTTATGAGTGACAGAAATTACGTCCAGCTGTGTTAAGCAGAGAAAGGGCATTTATCGTCTCAAGTGAAAAAGTCCAGAAGCAGCCATAGTTAAGCCAGATATGAAACTGACTTGGCATGATTGTCTCCATCTCTACCAGTCTCTTATGTGGAGCCTCAGTGCTTCGAGTGGGCATAACTGGGTCCTGTGCCCAGCCCTGGAATTGAGGGTGAGGGTGAGGGGTCAAGCCCATCCAGAGCTTGAAGGGCTTTGGGGTTCTCTGGCGATACAACTCCAGTACCTGCGTGTCTTTCCATCCAATTTGCATTTCATCAAATGCTTAGACTAGTAATGCTGACTCATTCATTCCACAAATACTGAGCATTTGCCCCAGCCCTAAGGGTTGACAAAATAGCGATGAAAAGGACAAAGTCCCTGTCCTGAAGAGCCACATTCTAGTGATCTTGGGTACTTAAGTTCTCCAGTGGTCAGCCATGGTCATAGTCCTGAAATCTTGACATACACTTGATGGTTTTGGTCTTAAGAAACAGACAACTACTCCCCTGTTCTTCTAGTCCTCTAGGGCTTTGATTTCAAAGCTTGCCTCTTTTTTAAAAGATTCTACTCAAAGCCAGAAAGAGTAGCCAAGACACAGCATCCTACCTTCAAGTCCCCTAAAGCTCTAGCCACAGTAGTCACATGGACAGAATTCCAGGATGCCACTGCAGAGCCAGGAGATTTCTAACTACTTTGTAGGAATCTCTAACTTCCCAGCAAGGGATGGGGTTTCTCTTGCTTTATCTTGACTCAACCAAGACTACATGGCAGCATTTGTCCTTTGCAATATCCCACTTGGAGGTATTTGTCAGGGTTCTCTGAGTGTAAGCCATAGTGCCCAACCTAAGTAAACTAAAGCAAAAATGGAATTTATTAAAAGTACATAGCATAGCTTGCAGAGTCAGAGGGGACGCCAGGCCCCAGAATGGGTGGAAACCAAGACGGCTCTGCAGAGCAAGGACTAATGGGTAGGGTTTTGGGTTATTTTCTTTTTGTACAGGCTTTTGAATCAACTTTCATCATTTTTGGTGTTAATGTCTCAAGAGTTCCAAGGAGACAGATTTTCATTGCTGAACTTATGACAAATATTCACTGCCACCTTGGCACCCAGTCCTTCCCACGTGCAATGGGGAAGGACATTCCAGCAAAGAAAAATCAAGGTGCTCCTAAGAAAAGCAGGGGCCATGATTGCCAGGGGAGCAAAAGCGCTGTGATATTCAACACCTAGTGCTTTCAGATCTTCATGTGCACACACGTGGCTCAGGAATCTTGTAAAATGCACACTCTGATTCAGTGGGTCTGGAGAGAGACCGAGATACTGCAATTTCATAACCTCCTGGAATACACCAGTATTGCTGGTCTGAGGACCACACTCAGTAGCAAAGCACTATATCATTTTCTTTTAAGGGAAATGCCTCCGACCATCTCATACTCATTCTTTTTTGTTGGTAACTTCAGATGGTGTGAACTTGACTGGGAACAACTGATATAATTCCAAGACATCACAATGAAGAGTTTTCCTTCCCACTGAAAAAAATGGAGGGAATTTTTCTTAAAATATATTAAAATTATAAATTAAATATATTTCCTACACATCAAAAGTAATCAAGTAGAAAATGCAATGGAAAGATGCTGACTTGATAAAAAAGAGTGGTATTTCAAGCCAGTGGAGGAAGGATTACTTACTCTTTAATGATGTTGAGTAACTTTATCTATTTGGAAAAAAATAAGGTTAGAGTGCTACCTCATACTATACATAAAACAAAATAAAAATTCTCAAATGAAACAAAAATTTAATTTTGTAGAACTGTAAAAGAATCAGAAGTAAATGCAATAGTTTTTATAATTTTGTCATGGGAAGGGTCTTAAAGAAAAATTCAAAGGCCATAAAGTAAAAGTTGACAGATTTGTCTGCTTGAAAATGAACTCTCTGTATGACAAATGATATAAACTAAAAGACATGAGACTGAGAGAATATATTTGCAGCATGTAAAATGAACAAAACACAGAAGGAGAAACAGTTTTAATCAATAAATATATGAAAATATGCCTAACCTCAATTTCACTATCACTCAGGAAAGGGGATATTTTTTGCCCATTCAAGTGGCAAAAATCTAAAAAGTGACAATATTCAGGATTTGTTAAAGAACCAGTCACTCATAAACCGCTGGTGGAAGTGTATATGATTTAGCTTATGTGAAGAGCAGGATGGCAATATCTACCGACACTGAAAATGCAAATACCCTTTGATCCACCAATTCCAACTGTAGGATTCTCTTCTACAAAAATATTTGTTCAACCTGCACAAACACATATATACAAAGGATGCACAGTGGACTGGAAAACCAAGTGAATGTCCATCAATATGAGAATGGTAAAATAAGAATACTGGAATACTGTGCAGCTATTTTAAAAAATGATATAAATAAAAATATATATATTTAATTGCATTCCTTTTCCCAAAGCAACATTTACTTTATACAGATAGATAGATAGATGATAGCTAGCTAGCTAGATATAGATACAGGTATAGATAGATTTAGATACAGATATAGATAAACATGTTCAAAGATCATCTGGACTTCTGTAAGCACAAAAGGCAAGTTGCAACATATAATACCATGAAAACCACACGAGTATAAATAAATTTTAGCAGGATGCACATTAAACTATAACAGTTGTTAAAGCTGCAGCAAAAAAGACAGTTGAGATTGGTGGTGACAGTAGCAGTTAGGACCTCACTTTTCTTCTAGATACTTCTGGGTTGCTTGAAACTTTTATGAACAGAATATATTCATGTATTATTTGGCATAATTAATCAAGTTAAAATGCCTACAAGTAAAGTGAAGTAAGACAATACCAATTTGTTTTAGAATATTTGCAAATACAGAAAAAAATAAAGATGATTATAAAAATCACCAAAAGAGTCAACAGTTTCTGTAAGCCAAATAATTTGAAAGATTTCTAATACACAGGATTCTCCTATTTTGATAAACACAGGAGATAAACAATTCTGAAAATTAGACACCCATAAGATAATATTTCATGAAACCCATCTCCAAATAGCTCTAATCGGTTGACTTAATTTTGTTAGCAGCTAATAAAGTTCAACTTCAAAACACTTATAGCAACCACACTGATTCCAAAAGTACTGAAGAAAAATCATGACAGAAAACTGAGCTACTAAGAGGTCTTAATGCAAGAGGAATTTCTGGAGTGGTGCTTAAAAGGGGGTTTAACTAAAACTGATAACTGGGTGGCTTAAATCAACCAATCACATGGGGCATTCCAGCCAAGTTTATTACCTGCTTGAATCAAATCGATAATCTTGATTATATAAAGCATGCTTCAGTAGTTTCAATTTTCTTTTGTCACCAGAGGGACTGAATAAGAGTTAAAGTAACTAGTGGAGAGTTCTTTCATTCTTCATCAAGCTGAGTTAGAGGTTTCCTGAAGCCACATTTTCTATCAACCATCTATCAACCATATAAATCATTAAAAGCCTCATACCCAGAAAGCTCGCTCTCTGCCATTTTGTTTCCTGATGCACTTCTCCTTATGTCCTATGCTGTACTCTTCTTTATTAGCACTGTTACATAATTCATTTTAAAAGTCCCATCTATTTTATAAAGTGCCCTGGGGCTAGGATGCTTTTCCAACCCACTTTTGTTTGGGTGACTATTCCATTACCATATTTATGCCTCAGCATACAAAGAAATCATTTCTAATGGCACTATGTAACAAATACCATAATATCAGACTTTGAGGTACTAGGTATGGCTGTGATTTCTAGAAAACACCAACATTGCCACAAGGTGATGCAGCCCAGGGAAATTAGGTAAGTTGTCCAGCTGACAGCCCTCATGTCTCATGGATTTCCCACAGCAAAGGTGTTTCTCCCAGCACCATCCGAATTCTGACTCAGGGGCAGCAGGGTGCCTGGTATGTAGGTAGACAAAATATGAAGGCTGGCCCTGAATCCATGTGCCTGCAGGCAGTTTTAAGTCTCCATGCTCCATTCTTTAAAAACAGCTTTATTGATGTATAATTTACATGCCATAAAATCCACTTGTTTTAAGTGGACAATTCAATGATTTTTATACATTTAGAGTTGTGCAGATAAAACCACAATCCAATTTGAGAACATTTCCGTCACTGCCAAAGAACCCTCCAGCCCATTTGCAGTAATTTTCTGGTCTCGCCCCAGCCCCAGGTGACCACACATCTGTCTCTGGTCTCAAAAGATTTGCCTTTTCTGGATATCTCATGTAAATGGATGCTTTCAATATTGGTCATTTCTCTGTATCATTTTTGTCTTTTTGACCACACGTTTAGAACATCATTTGGCATGGTAGTGTATTCCACTGACTGACTGCTCTCTATTTCTGCCATGCGTTCACACCTTGCCTTGATGGGAATTAAGCACCCTGTGAGCAGGGAGCACCACCTCATACTCCCTGCAATGCACTTGCACAGTGAGCTGCACATATCTCCTTTCTCAAACCATTTCAGTGCACACCAGCCCAACCTCCAATTGCCTTTTTCTTTTCTCTGTGGAGGGCTGTCTCTGGGCAGAGAATTAATGCCTCTGGGAACAGCCTCAACCAATAGCTGATGGGAGAGGGTATATAACTACCCCAGCTCCTCCTGTCTTGTGAGACCCAAGAGGTGTGCTCTGTGCTGATTCCCAGTTTCCCTGGAGGGACCCAGCTCTCTTTGTCCACAGAAAGTCTTGGCTTGACTGCTGATCCCAAACTGGCTCCCTTGCCTTCTGGGCCTCACTTCCCTCCTCTACTTCCAGCATTTCTCTTTCCTCCAAAATAAACTACTTGCACTGGGATCCTTGTCTCAATGTCTGATTCTGAGAGAACCCAAATTAAGACACTTCCCACCACGTGTTCAATACACATTAAACCTAATGTAGATGTCTGCTCCACCCTGATCTTCTTATGTGGCACTTTCATCAAATTCTTCCCTGACACAAAAGCCAGCTGCTATAGGATAGCTATAATAAAAAAGGCAGATAAAAACAAGTGTTGGCAAGGACGAGGTGAAATTGGAACCCTCATACAGTGGTGGGAATGTAAAATTCAACTGTGGAAAACAGTCTGGTAATTCCTGAAAAGGTTCAACATAGAATTACCTTATGACCCAACAATTCCAATCTTAGGTATATACCCAAGAGAAAAGAAAACATATATTCACACATAAACTTTTACATGCATGTTCAGAGCAGCATTATTCATAATGGTCAAAAAGTAAAAACACCCTAAAAATCTATAAGTGATAAATGGATAAACAAAATGTATCATATCCTTACAATGGAATACTGCTCAGCTACAAAAAGGGATGAAGTACTGACACATGCTACAGCATGGATGAAACTTGAAAACAATATGCTAAATGGAAGGAGTTTGTCACACAAGACCACATATTGCATGCATTCATTGGTATAAAATGTCCAGAAGAGGCAAATATATAGAAGCAGAGAGTAGATTAATGGTTACCTGGTTTGAAGGAATGAAGATACAGAGTTTCCGAGATGCTGGCTAAAGGATTTGGTGTTTGTGGGGTGGTGAGAATGTTCTAATATTGGTTGTGATGGATTCACAACTATGTGCATATACTAAATTTACACTGAATTGTACACTTTACATGGATAAATCTTATAGTATGTGAGTTATATCTCAATCAACCTTTTATATATTAAAAAAACAGCTGCTAAAAAGTGTGCTTCCTTAGGAAAGTACCCAGGCTATACTCTACTTATATTTAAAATATGCTTTTGCATCTGGGTTCACAGATTTTCTGGCATCAAACCCCAAACTTCAAGTTATATGGATGGCAAATACATACAAGAGAAAAACAAACAGAAGTTTATTAACCTGTATCTCTCATGTATACATGGGAGATACCCAGGGAAAAATGAGTAACTCTCAGAGTTACTTAAAACTCAGGCTTATATATTATCTATAGCTAAAGACACAAAAGAAAGGCTGGTCATGAGGAGGTGACCAAGAAAAGCATGGTAAACATGAGTAAGGCTTGTTGCATAGATTTCAGCTGGTATCTTCCCCACTGATGAGGTTTTAAAGTTGTCTGGAGATGAACGCTGTCCTTCCTGGTAGAGAAGGGAGGAGGGGCACCTTTGTAAATTTATGTCGTGCTTTTAAGCAAATAGAGGAAAAGCAGAGAACTTTTCTTATATCTGTTCCTTCTGTATTGCCTTCAACTCAAAATAATCCTTATGCCAAAGTGGCATATGTGGAGTGGCATATTCTGCCACCCTTCAATAGCTGACCATCACTAAATATTGACAAAGTGCTGTGCTAGAGGCATGACATATATTAGGTGCCCATGAGAACAGAAACTCACTCTGTGTTGAACTGTCACACATTAGGTGATAGCAGGGCATCAGAAAAAAAAAAAAGAAGTTGGTGGTTGTCCTTTACACAAACACTGGAGACAGCAAGGGGGGGATGCGATCTAACACAAGGATGGTAACCTTGGTTTGCTTAGAGTCAAAACATTAATGCTTCCTACACATGAAAGGACAAGGGAAAGAGAGAAATCCAAGATCCTCAAGTTGGGAGCTGGTGATCCTACATGTTATTGTGGCAGAGACTGGATTATTTTTATTTTTTCCAAATTTTAAAACATTTCTAAAACTCCTCTGAAAAATTTCAAACACACAGCAAAGCTGAAAGAATTTTACAGTGAATACCTATATACCCACCATGAAGATTGACAATTAACATTTTGCTATACTCTATCAGTACCTATCCCTCTATCCTTCCCTCTAACCATCCATAACCCATCTTATTATTATTATTTGGACAAAATAAATAGCAAACATGAGTGCACTTCCCCTTAAATATTTAATTAATCAGAGTTCAATATCATTTAGGTTTTTTAAGTGTAAAATCTACTCTCAATAAAGTGAAAATCTTAAGTGTACGTGTGCTATTTTGAAAATGTGCATATACTACCCACAACAGTCTGGATTCAGAAGCACCAGTGGGACAAAATTTAAGGCACTACCTGCCCGATTTGCCTTTACCTGGGATAGATGGCAGGGCTGGCATTTACCCTCAGAGTACTATATGGATAGGTTGGGTCCTCTTTTTATTTAAAATTTCTATATTTTGTTCATCATGGATTTTTGCATTGATTTTTGCATTTTTAAAATGTCATATTAAAATACTACTTATCTTAATTATGGAATGTTTTTGAACCCTGGTGCCTCTTGAATTTTGCCCTGCAGTCAGCGTGGATGCCTCATGTGCCTCAAGTTATCCCCAGCTCTGAGCAGAAAGTCCAGGAGAAGGCCAACTGGGATCAGAGGAAGGCTGAATGGCGCTGAACCTACGTGTTAATCCACTTGCTAATCAACACAGAAGCCAGGGCGCTTAATCAGGATTCCAGATCACTTTCCTTGTGTACTTAATTACTAACACTGAGTGATAAGCAAGGCGCTGTCTGCCCAGACAGGTGCCGGCCAAATGCCCATCCACATTACGTGAAGGAGCCACTACTTGGGACTCACATTTTCATGAACCCAGGATTGGGGGTGGGAGGGTCCCAAATTGGGATGCATGGCCTTTCTGGTAAGTCTCAGGAACTGGAGAAGGTATTGGGAAAGAATTTGTTTTGTATTAATAAGCAGACCTGCAGGGCTTGAAACTGGGAGCTAGTACCGCCTCCCCTCTACCTGGGGACAGGGAGATGGCTCTGGGGGCTTCAGAGCTGCTGGCGCTTTCTCTGCAGCGATGCACGGATTTTTAGCACCCAGCTTTGTTTGGCCCTGGAGCCTGTAGCTGTGCTCCAGCTCCTGGCTCTTGATTTTTAGTGATTTCTCCAGCGGGCTTGGGCCAAGGCAGGATAGTTTCTGTATGAGCTAACTCTAGAAGTAGAAAATAAAATAGGAATCTTTAACTGTCGCACACACCTTCACTGGTAGGAGAAAGTGTCTTCCAAATGGAAAACTATGCATTCACTGTAAACACACTCTTCTGCCTTATCTGATTCTGATTTTTTATCTTCTGGTTCTAATTCCGAGCTGTTTCACAACTCTGAGAGCTGTAGATAACTGCTACCTATATCAATTCCACCACCTCTGGGAGCGATTTATGCAGACTCCACTCCAACTTTTGGAAAAAAAGTTTTGCCTCTTCCACAATTCATTCCAACATTTCCTTTACTCCATATAAATTTTTGCCTCTTGACTTCTTTATTGAACCAGTTATAAAATCTGCCTGAATTCCTCACTGAATGAGGACCTAAGTAAAACCTTTAAAATATGACCATTTTTGTATTTGAATGAGTCATGATTTGACCTTTTCCTGAAATGTACCTTTTAACAGCCCCCACCCCGCCAGTTTCTTAAGTCTTTTTAAGATGAAGAAACATTGGAACTTGGTCTGTGTGGCTCTTGCAGGAGGAAAGAATGCGTTTGGGGGGAGCAAGAAGGGATGGGGCTAACATTGAACGAGTATGTACTGTGCGTCATCTACTTGACCAACAAAATTGAATCACATTTGTACAACAACCGCATGAAAAAGCTATCGCTACCCCATTACCTGGAGGAGACAATTTATATTCGGAGATAATTTCAGAAATAAGTATCATTCAGAGAACAAGTATTATTGGTGATAAGTATTACTCAGAGATAGTGTTCAAAGACAAGTAATTTGATCATCACTTAAGATTTGCTGCTAGGATGTGAAGTCATGTGTGTCTGACCCCCAAATTATGCTGCACTCTTTACGCAGTGTGAGAGCATGGCCCTTCCTGATATAGTTTTTAGGTTTGGGGAATATTTTTCCCAGAAGCCTGGATCATGGGGATGTGGGCCTGGATAGCTTAGGAAGCAGTTAAGTTTTTAATCAGTGGCCTTACCAGGGTCGAAAGAAATAAGTGGGATCTGCCTTCTTTCTCTGATCCATTTCCTTCATTCTCTGATCCTCTTCCACCAGGAACAGCTGGCCGAGAGCTGTGTGTGAAATAGGCTGTCTGGGAAGGGTCATGAGGTGGTGGCTAGCTGATGGGAGAAAGACAACAAACAAATCCTGCCTTCAAATTGGTCGAAATTGTGTAAAATAAGCAAATGAATAGCCTGGCATCTAGTTCATTTGGATAATTTAACAAATATCAAGGTGATCAGAATATCTGAGAAAATGCAATTTTAAAGGATTTCTTTTGCCAAGAACCTACAAGGCCCTTCCATACCATTATCACTATGGATCACATTATTTTGTATATTGTGTATATTTTAATGTGGTCAGGCTACTGTTTCGACTAATGTCCATTTTATGCTCACTGCATACTTTCATGTAGTACATAGAAATTAAAGAGTATTTCCAGCTATAGGATATAGTTTAAAAATAGCTTCAGTACCAACTGTTCTTTTACACATTTAAAAAACTGTATGGAAATTTTAAGAGTCAACAAATAAATAAAAGAGCAGGCTGAAAGTAGTTCCATATTCCGAAAGCAGTGAATACATTATTAGTATTTTAAAAATAATATGAATTTAAAGGACATTTCTGCTTCTGCAGAAAAAATAGTACCGTAAAATAGCATTAATGCATATAAAGTTTTGCATAGGTGCTCTAGTGCCCTCTTCTGGGTACATTTGACTAGTGCCGCTCAGGCAGAGCTACAGGACCACAGAGTCCTTTGGCTTTCTGGGAAGTCTACCCACCCCTTCTCAGTATAGTGTTTTTTTTTTAATATAATTTATTTTATTATCATTAATTTACAATTACATGTGCAATATTACGATTATTAAACTACCCCTTCATCAGGTCCCCCACCAACCCCATTACAGTCACTGTCCATCAGTGTAGTGAGATGCTATAGAATCACTACTTGTCTTCTCTGAGTTGTACTGCCCTCCCCGTGCCCCCCCAACATTACATCTGCTAATCGTAATGCCCCTTTTTCCCTCTTATCCCTCCCTTCCCGCCCATTTTCCCCAGTCCCTTTCCCTTTGGTAACTATTAGTCCGTTCTTGGGTTCTGTGAGTCTGCTGCTGTTTTGTTCCTTCAGTATTTTTTCTTTGTTCTTATACTCCACATATGAGTGAAATCATTTGATACTTGTCTTTTTCGGCTTGGCTTATTTCACTGAGCATAATACCCTCTAGCTCCATCCATGTTGTTGCAAATGGTAGGATTTGTTTTCTTCTTATGGCTGAATAATATTCCATTGTGTATATGTACCACATCTTCTTTATCCATTCATCTACTGATGGACACTTAGGTTGCTTCCATTTCTTGGCTATTGTAAATAGTGCTGCATAAACATAGGGGTGCATCTGTCTTTTTCAAACTGGGCTGCTGCATTCTTAGGGTAAATTCCTAGGAGTGGAATTCCTGGGTCAAATGGTATTTCTATTTTGAGTTTTTTGAGGAACCTCCATACTGCTTTCCACAATGGTTGAACTAATTTGCAGTCCCACCAGCAGTGTAGGAGGGTTCCCTTTTCTCCACATCCTCGCCAACATTTGTTGTTGTTTGTGTTTTGGATGTTGGCCATCCTCACTGGTGTGAGGTGATATCTCATTGTGGTTTTAATCTGCATTTCTCTGATGATTAGCGATGTGGAGCATCTTTTCATGTGCCTGTTGGCCATCTGAATTTCTTCTTTGGAGAAGTGTCTATTCATGTCCTCTGCCCATTTCTTAATTGGATTATTTGCTTTCTGTTTGTTAAGGTGCATGAGTTCTTTATATATTTTGGATGTCAACCCTTTATCAGATACGTTTTTTATGAATATATTCTCCCATACTGTAGGATGTCTTTTTGTTCTACTGATGGTGTCCTTTGCTGTACAGAAGCTTTTCAGCTTGATATAGTCCCACTTGTTCATTTTTGCTTTTGTTTCCCTTGCCCGGGGAGATATGTTCATGAAGAAGTTGCTCATGTTTATGTCCAAGAGATTTTTGCCTATGTTTTTTTCTAAGAGTTTTATGGTTTCATGACTTACATTCAGGTCTTTGATCCACCTTGAGTTTACCTTTGTGTATGGGGCTAGACAGTAGTCCAGTTTCATTCTCTTACATGTAGCTGTCCAGTTTTTCCAACACCAGCTGCTGAAGAGGCTGTCATCTCCCCATTGTATATCCAAGGCACTTTTATCAAATATTAATTGACTGTATATGTTTGGGTTAATGTTTGGATTTTCTATTCTGTTCCACTGGTCTGTGGGTCTGTTTTTGTGCCAATACCAAATTGTCTTGATTACTGTGGCTTTGTAGTAGAGCTTGAAGTCAGGGAGTGTAATTCCCCCTGTTTGATTCCTCCTTCTCAGGATTGCTTTGGCTATTCGGGGTCTTTTGTGGTTCCATATGAATTTTAGAATTATTTGTTCCAGTTCATTGAAGAAAGCTGTTGGTAGTTTGATAGGGATTGCATTGAATCTGTAGATTGCTTTAGGTAGTATAGCCATTTTGACAATATTTATTCTTCCTAGCCAAGAGCATGGGATGCATTTCCATTTGTTAGTGTCCTCTTTAATTTCTCTTAGGAGTGTCTTGTAGTTTTCAGAGTACAGGTCTTTCACTTCCTTCGTTAGGTTTATTCCTAGGTATTTTATTCTTTTTGATGCAATTGTGAATGGAATTGTTTTTCTGATTTCTCTTTCTGTTAGTTCATCATTAGTGTATAGGAAAGCAACAGATTTCTGTGTGTTAATTTTGTATCCTGCAACTTTGCTGAATTCAGATATTAGTTCTAGTAGTTTTGGAATGGAATCTTTAGGGTTTTTTATGTACAGTATCATGTCATCTGCAAATAGTGACAATTTGACTTCTTCTTTACCAATCTGGATGCCTTGTATGTCTTTGTTTTGTCTGATTGCTGTGGCTAGGACCTCCAGTACTATGTTGAATAACAGTGGAGAGAGTGGGCATCCTTGTCTTGTTCCCGATCTTAGATGAAAAGCTTTCAGCGTCTCGCCGTTAAGTATGATGTTAGCTGTGGGTTTGTCATATATAGCCTTTATGATGTTGAGGTACTTGCCCTCTATACCCATTTTGTTGAGAGTTTTAATCAGGAATGGATGCTGAATTTTGTCAAATGCTTTTTCAGCATCTATGGAGATGATCATGTGGTTTTTGTTCTTCTTTTTGTTGATGTGGTGGATGATGTTGATGGATTTTCGAATGTTGTACCATCCTTGCATCCCTGGGATGAATCCCACTTGATCATGGTGTATGATCCTCTTGATGTATTTTTGAATTCGGTTTGCTAATATTTTGTTGAGTATTTTTGCATCTACGTTCATCAGGGATATTGGTCTGTAATTTTCTTTTTTGGTGAGGTCTTTGCCTGGTTTTGGTATTAGAGTGATGCTGGCTTCATAGAATGAGTTTGGAAGTATTCCCTCCTCTTCTATTTTTTGGAAAACTTTAAGGAGAATGGGTGTTATTTCTTCTCTATATGTCTGGTAGAATTCAGAGGTGAATCCATCAGGCCCGGGGTTTTGTTCTTGGGTAGTTTTTTGATTACCAATTCGATTTCGTCGCTGGTGATTGGTCTGTTTAGTTTTTCTGTTTCTTGCTTGGTCAGTCTTGGAAGGTTGTATTTTTCTAAGAAGTTGTCCATTTCTTCTATGTTTTCCAGCTTGTTAGCATATAGATTCTCATAATATTCTCTTATGATTCTTTGTATTTCTGTGGGGTCCGTCGTGATTTTTCCTTTCTCATTTCTGATTGTGTTTATGTGTGTAGATTCTCTTTTTCTCTTAATGAGTCTGGCTAGGGGTTTATCTATTTTGTTTATTTTTTCAAAGAACCAGCTCTTGGTTTCATTGATTTTTTCTATTGTTTTATTCTTCTCAATTTTATTTATTTCTTCTCTAATCTTTATTATGTCCCTCCTTCTGGTGACTTTGGGCCTCATTTGTTCTTCTTTTTCCAATTTCAGTAATTGTGTCTTTAGACTATTCATTTGGGAATGTTCTTCCTTCTTTAAATAGGCCTGGATTGCAATATACTTTCCTCTTAGAACTGCCTTTGCTGCGTCCCACAGAAGTTGTGGCTTTGTGTTGTTGTTGTCATTAGTCTCCATATATTCTTTGATTTCTGTTTTGATTTGGTCGTTAACCCATTGATTAATTAGGAGAGTGTTGTTAAGTCTCCATGTATTTGTGAGCCTTTTTGATTTCTTTCTAAAATTTATTTCTAGTTTTATACCTTGGTGATCTGAGAAGTTCTTTGGTAGGATTTCAATATTTTTGAAATTACTGAGGTTCTTTTTGTGGCCTAGTATGTGGTCTATTCTGGAAAATGTTCCATGTGCACTTGAGAAGAATGTGTATCCTGTTGCTTTTGGGTGTAGAGTTCTGTAGATGTCTGTTAGGTCCATCTGTTCTAGTGTGTTGTTCAGTGCCTCTGTGTCTTTACTTATTTTCTGTCTGGTTGATCTGTCCTCTGGAGTGAGTGGTGTGTTGAAGTCTCCTAAGATGAATGCATTGCTGTCTATTTCCTCCTTTAATTCTGTTAGTATTTGTCTCACATATGCTGGTGCTCCTGTGTTGGGTGCATATATATTTATAATGGTTATATCTTCTTGTTGGACTGACCCCTTTATCATTATGTAATGTCCTTCTTTATCTTTTGCTACTTTCTTCGTTTTGAAGTCTATTTTGTCTGATACAAGTACTGCAACACCTGCTTTTTTCTCTTTGTTGTTTGCATGAAATATCTTTTTCCATCCCTTCACTTTTAGTCTGTGTATATCTTTGGATTTGAGGTGAGTTTCTTGTAGGCAGCATATAGATGGGTCTTGCTTTTTTATCCATTCTGTTACTCTGTGTCTTTTGATTGGTGCATTCAGTCCATTTACATTTAGGGTGATTATTGATAGGTATGTACTTATTGCCATTGCTGGCTTTAGATTCGTGGTTACCAAGGGTTCAAGGGTTGCTTCTTTACTATCTAACAATCTAACTTAACTTTCTTGTTAAGTTATTGTAAACACAGTCTGATGTTTCTTTCTTTCTCTCCCTTCTTATTCCTCCTCCTCCATTCTTTCTATAATAGGTGTTTTATTCTTTGCCTTTAGTTAGTATTTGGATGGTCTGCTTTCTTTGCTATGATTTTTTTTTTTCTCTGGTGACATCTTTTTAGCCTTAGGTGTGCTTCCATCTAGAGCAGTCCATTTAAGATATCCTGTAGTGGTGGTTTATGAGAGGCAAACTCTCTTAACTTTCGTTTATCTGGAAATTGTTTAATCCCTCCATCATATTTAAATGATAATCGTGCTGGATACAATATTCTTGGTTCGAGGCCCTTCTGTTTCATAACGTTAAATATATCATGCCATTCTCTTCTGGCCTGTAAGGTTTCTGTTGAGAAGTCTGATGATAGTCTGATGGGTTTTCCTTTGTAGGTGATCTTTTTTCTCTCTCTAGCTGCCTTTAATACCCTGTCTTTATCTTTGATCTTTGCCATCTTAATTATTATGTGTCTTGGTGTTGTCTTCCTTGGGTCCCTTGTGTTGGGAGATCTATGAGCTTTGATGGACTGCGAGACTACTTTCTTCCCCAGCGAGGGAAAGTTTTCAGCAATTATTTCTTCAAAGACACTTTCTATCCCTTTTTCTCTCTCTTCTTCCTCTGGTACTCCTACAATGCGAATATTGTTCCGTTTGGATTGGTCACAGAGTTCTCTTAATATTCTTTCATTCCTAGAAATCCGTTTATCTCTCTCTGCCTCAGCTGCTCTGTACTCCTGTTCTCTATTTTCTATTCCATTAACAGTCTCTTGCATCTCGTCCATTCTGCTGTTAAGCCCGTCGATCGCTTGTCTGATTTCTGTATTGTCTTTCCTCAGTTCCCTCACTTCCTCCCTCAGCTCTTGCACATTTCTCTGTAGGTCCATCAGCATGGTTATGACTTTTATTCTGAATTCTTTTTCAGGGAGGCTGTGCATTTCCATCCCTTCAGACTCCCTCCTTGGGGTTGTCTGGTTGATTTTGGTCTGAACCATATTCCTCTGTCTTTTCATGGCTGTATAATTGGTCACTGATAGTTGCCACGTATGTCAGCTGGGCTCTTTAAGACTTTAAAAAGAGAAGAAAAAAAAAGAGAAAAAAAAAGAAAAAAAAGAAAAAAAGAAAGAAAAGAAAAAACAAAAAAAACAAAAAACAAAAAAATGCCCACCGGACGTAGATTCTGTGGGAATGCTCTAGGTGGCGCTGTTGCCCCACTATTCCACAGCTGTGACTGTGCCGCTCCGCAGGGCCCTTTATCGCTCTGGCAGGGGTGGGAACGAGTAGGAGGCTGTTGATCTCAGTGAGAAGTGTTAAGTATGGCTACGCTTCCTCAGTCGCCAGCTAAGGCGTCTGAAACTCCCCAGGACTCCCAGCCTTGCTGGGCTGAGTGTGCTGGGGCGATCCGGCTCCTCCGCTGGGCTCCTGTCTCTTTAAGACCGCTGAAGAAAGCGCGCGCTTTTTTTTTTTTCCCTTCCCGGGAGCCGGCTGCAAGCACCCTGGCGCGTTCCCCGCTCAGATCCTGCCGCTCTGTCTCTCCAATCTCCGCTGCACTGCGCAATGTGGGTCAGCGCTCCCTGCGCAGATCCCCGGGGCTGGCTACTTCGCGGGGTGTACTTCCACTCCCTCCCGGCTCTGAATCCTCTCCTCCCGCCGGTGCGCTGGGGTGGGGGAGGGCTCGGGTCCCGCCGGGTCGCGGCTCCGTATCTTACCCGCCTCTTGGGGTGCCGAGTCCTCTCGGGTGTAGCTGCACGCTGTGCGCTTTCCTGTGTATTCTCGTCTCTCTTTTAGGAATAGATGTATTTGCTGTGTTTTCCTAGATAAATATAGTGTTGGGAGGAGATTTCTGCCGCCCTGCTCACACTGCCATCTTCCCGGAAGTCCCATATAATGTATTCTTAACAATAAAGTAAGCTAGAGATAAGAAAATGTTTTCTCAAATTGTTTGCAGATGTCCAAAAAATTTCTCCAATGTATGTATTGAAAAAAATCTGTGTTTAAGTGGACATGCACAGTTCAAACCCATGTTGTTCAGGGGTCAACTGTAGTTGGAAGATAATGAGTTGGACTTTAGCATGCTCCCGCACCGAACAAGCTGAACAACCTTAGTTAAATTACTTGGACAGTCTATAAGGTGGGCCATAATAGGAACTATCTCCTAGGACTGTTCTCAGAAGAGAATTGAGTGAGAGCATACCCTTGCATAGCCCCGCAGCTCATACAAAGTAGGCATTCAATAAATATCAGCTATTGTTCGGAATTGCATTAGAAGCTATAGCATTCACAAGCACCCCTCAAGCCTCCTTCAAAAAATATATACTGAATATTCTTCTATGTAGGGGGAATAGAGCAGTAAACAAAACTCCTTGCCCACATGCGGTTTGTATCTTGGCCAAAACAGAACATGTTAGTAGAATTGTTCATTTTAACAGTTTCTGCACACTTTCAGTAAATTTATAATAAAAGCAAGTGGCACAAAATTAAAATTGGTCAACTAGATCAGCTCTGCAAAACCAAATTAAATAATTCTTCCTAGACATACATCATTTATTTATCCTCAGACATTTAGAATTAAGATTTTTAGACCTTAACAGTTTCTCTTTAAAAGATTTTGATGACATAGATTCATGCCTTGAATCTAGGGTGGCTGAGATAAGACAAATAATAGAATGTTAAGATACTAGGCTTAAAAGCTCAAGTAATTCACTCACTTTATTTTTCCCTTAAGAGACTGAAGCCCAGAGTCGAAGTAAACTAAACAGTGCCCCATCAGAATATCTAGAACAGGTGCCTCTTAGTCGTGTTCACTTTGTTAGGGGAACAGGCACCTCTTGTGTCCTAAATACCATGTGATTGGTAAGAAGATGTACTGATTTGAATGGCTGCTGTTTTTGCTAACAGCTGGATTCCAATGGGGAGCTGCTCATCCGAAAT
>JAVSCE010003044.1:0-18753 GCA_032199065.1 Smutsia gigantea
ATGTATTTATGTGTATGTGTGTCTTATTTATAAAAAAGTGATGATATGCACAACTATTTCTTTTACATATTGTAATATCTGTCCAGGTATGCCATTAGGTAGTATCTACAGCATTATGTTTAGTGAGTGCATAATATTCTATTGTATGTATAAATCATAATTTATTTCACCAGTCTTCTGTTATTGGGCATTTAAATCACTTTTCATCTTTTTTTTTGCAATTGTTTTGTAGAGATTTTTGGCTATTCCAGGAATTTTAAATCATTTCTGTTCTACTACTCTCTGGGTTAGTTTAAACATATGACTGCTTCCTCAGAATAATGATTTTTTTTGTTTTGTATAAAAAATATAGGGTTACAGAAGAAAGTAATTATACTGATTGAAAGGCTTATCGAAGTATTTTTAAAATTTGTGATATATGTGTTTCATTATATGCATATTAATTAACACAATCTAAGTCACATCTAAAAACTACCATAATTTTAACTAGTGGCATAATGAATTCTGAGATACCTAGAACAATTAGAATGCAATATAAAAGTAGCAGCTGTGTTCCATTTATTTCACTGTTATTGGTTGCTTACATTAACAATGGAAAGAAATGCTCAGTTTCAGTTACAGGTTAATGAAAATAAAGATGTGAATTTTTTTCCAGTCCAAACTCATGGACAGCTTGAATTTTATCCATGAACCTTCCCAGCCACAGACATCTGGTTAAGAACCTCTGTGAATCATATCTAATTAAGTTGGAAGCACTGAAAAATAATAATAAGGGAGAAGTGTGTATGTTCCTCAGAGATTAACAATATGGACTTAAAATAACAAAATGGTACTAAAGTTGGTTGAGCCAATGGGGGTTGAGAATCATAATCTGCAACACAAATAGACCAGGATGATGAGTAATGCTGGAAGAAACCTAGGAGGAGTTGTGGGAAACTAATTATGAGTAAGGTTTCAAAGGAATGGGAGAGCAGAGAAAAACCCTGCTCTTTCAGGCTTCTAGTGAAAAGACACTGTGTTATTGAGGAGGGGATAGTGAGCTTTTCTCTTAACTTAGTGAAACCCAAACGTCTCAGCTTCAACAACCAATGACTACAAAATATTATTTTATTTCCTCCAAACACCCAAGTGATGTGAGCTCCAGTTTCACACACCAGTCCAACTGCCCCAAATTGGCCCCTCCCTTGAAGGTTCCACCAACTTTTCCTGCATTTCCAGGGGTTCTGTGTGAGGGGCTGCAGGATGGAGCAGGTCTTCTGTGTTCTTCATTTGGGCTTTCCACAAAGCCACTGCCCATTGCCTCTGTTGTCAATAACTCTTGTGAAGTAGATGCACAAAGACATCTTTACTATCTCTCCGACCTGGTGATGTGGGACAGGGGTCCTCTCTTTATCCTTAGCTACTTAGTCCAAAGCCAAAACCAGTTATTCTAATTGCATACAGCAGAGAATAGTTCCCACAGAACTTCAGCCAATGTGGTAGTGGGTTGAGGTGATGATGGAAAGTACCACATGTGTAACTACATCCAGGACAGAGCCTGTGTGACTAGCCCATCTCAGGGAGGATAAAGGGATTTCTCACTCTCTAGCTCAGTCTGGAAGTGTTTAAATCCTTCCAAGAGGTGTCTAGAGAGAAGAGAAATTTTCTTCTCTCTGGTGAAAGTCCCACTCCTCAGAGTCTCTTCATTTCCAGACCAGACCCCTACTGGGACAGTGGGAATACCATATGGCAAAGACCTCAGCTCTACCCACAGACGTTGGTCTATAATTTATTAGTTCAGTATCTATATATTCTGGGTTATTTAATCCTAAATAACATGAGTAGGAATCACAAAGTACAGATTATTTCTTTTTTGGATGTCTTCTCCAGCATGGAAAGTTCATAGCTGTGTATCTTTATTATAGTCTTTAAATTCTGCAAACAGCTGCTGTGATAAAGGTAAACAGATCTTCATGTCTTTTACCCATTTTCTAATTGGGTGGTTTGTTTTTTTACTATTGAGTTTTAAGAGATCTTTATACTTTATACATCCTAGATAGTAGCCCTTTGTTGGATATCTAATTTGTAAATATTTTCTTCCAGTCTATAGCTTGTCTTTTTATCTTTTGTGGTCTGCTGCAAAACAAAGTTTTCATTTTGATGAAGTCTAGTTTATCAGTTTTCCCTTTTGTGAATTGTGCTTTTTGTGTCAAGTCTAAGAACTCTTTGCTTAGATCCCAATCCTGAAGATTGGCGCCTGTTTTTTTTTTCCTAACAGTTAGATGGTAACATAGTTTTACATTTAAGTCCATGACCCATTTGGGGTTAATTTATTTTTACATAAGATGTGAGGTTTAGGGTCGAAGTTCTTATTTATCTATTTTCCTATAGCTGTCCAATTGCTTCTGCACCATAGTTTGAAAAGGCAATCCTTTCTCCATCAAGTTGCATTTGGACCTTTGTCAAAAGTCAGTTTGACCGTATTTGTATGGGTCAATTTTTAGGTTTTCCATTTGCTTCCATTGATCTGTGTCTATCCCTCCACCAATACCATACAGTTTTGATTACTCTAGCTATACAATAAATCTTGAAATTAGATAGACTAATTTCTCCCCCATTATTTAAAAAAACTATTCTACTTCCTTTGCCTTTCCACATAAATTTTCAAAGAATAATCTTGCCTATATACACAAAAATTCTGGCTGGGATTTTGATATGAAGTGGATTAAATCTATATATCAAATTTAAGGATAATTAATATCTTTAATATGTTGAATCTTCCAGTCCATGAACATGAATATCTCTCTCCATTTATTTAGATCTTTCATTTCTTTCATCAGTATTTTGTAGTTTTCAGCATTTATATCCTATATAAGTTTTTTTTAGCAATCCTGTACTAATTTCTTTTCTCAATGATTACAATTGGTATTGTATTTTTTATTTTGGTGTTCATTGCTAGTATGTAGAAATAGAATTTATTTTTTTAATGTTTATTTTGTGTCCTTGGTTGGCCTTGCTGAATTCATATGATATTTCCAGGAATTTTATTGTAGAGTCCTTAGGATTTTCCATCTGGACAATCATGTCATGTACAAATAGGTCTAGTCTCTTTTTTTCTAATCAGTATGCCTTTATTTCCTTTTCTTGCTTTATTGTACTGAGTAGAGCTTCCAGTAGTATGTTTATTAAGAGTGCAGATGTCTTTGCCTTGTTCCTGATCTTTGGGGGTTGTCATTTAGTCTTTCATTATAAAGTATAATAATACCTTTATTAAGTTGAGAAAGTTCCCCTCTATTCCTAGTTTTCTGAGAGTTTTCCATAAATGGGTGGTTACTGACTTTTTTCAAATGCCTTTTCTCATCAAGTGATATGATCATGTGATTTTTTTCTTTAAACTGTTAATATGATAGATTACACTGACTGATTTTCAATTATTGAACTAACTTTGCATCCCTAGAATAAACTCTTCTTGATCATGGTATATAATTCCTTTTCTTTATTGTTGAATTCTTTTTGCTAATGTTTTCTTAAGGACTTCTGCTTGTATTTTTATGAGTGATATTTGTTGTTTTCTTTTCTTCTCACTTTGACTGGTATCAGGGTAATAGTAGCTTCATAAAATGAATTGGAAGTGTTCTCTTGTTTTCTGTTGTCTGGAAGAGATTGTGTAAAATTGGTATTAATTCTTCTGTAAACATTTAGAAGAATTCTCCAGTGAAACCATTTGGGCCTTGAGATTTCTTTTTGGAAGATCTTAAATTATGAGTTCAATTTCCTTAATAGTTTTTGGACTACACAAATTATTTATATCATACTGGGTTAGTTGTAGTACTTTGTGCTTTTCAGTGTTGGTCCATTTCATCTAAGTTGTCAGACTTAGGTGTAAGATTGTTCACAGTATTCCTGTATTATGCAGGATCTGTCATGATATCTCTTGTTTAATTTTGGGTATTGGTAATTTGTAGCTTCTCCTATTTTCCTTTGTCAGTCTTGTTAGCGGTTTGTCAGTTTTATTGATATTTAAAAAAAACAGATTTTAGTTTCATTGATTTCTGCTCTTTATTATTTCATTCTTCTATTTGTTTTGGGTCTTTCTCTTCTTTTAGTAGGTTCTTGAGGTGGGAGCTTAGATTATTTATTTGAGACTTCTTTTTTCTAATGTAAGCATTTAGTGCTATAAATTTTTCTCTCAGCATTGCTTTAGCTGTGTCCCATAAATTTTTATGTTGTAATTTCATTTTCATTCAGTTTAATATAGTTTTTATTTCTCTTGAGACTTCCTATTTGACTCATGGATTATTTAGAAGTGCATGTTATTCTTTTGCTATAATTTCTAATTTGCTTCCATTGTGGTCAAACAACACACTCTGTATGATTTAAATTCTTTTAAATTTATTGAGGTTGGTTTTATGGCCTAAGATATGGTCCATCCTGGTATGTCTCCTATGGTTCTTGAAAAGATATGAGTTCTTCTGTCATTGGTAAACTGTTCCATAAATGTCAGTTATTCTCTGTTCATTGATGGTGTTAACTGAATTTTCTGCTTCCTTGCTGGTTTTCTGTCTAGTTGTTCCACCAACTGTTGAGAGAGGAATCTTGAAGTCTTCAGCTATGATTGTAGATTTGTCTCCTTCTCCTTTCAGTTCCACCAGTTTTTGCTTCAGGTATTTTGTAGCTCTGTTGTTTGGCACATACTCATCCAGGACTGTCATGGTCTACTGGTGGGCTGACCCTTTTATTGTTGTGTCATGTCACTCTCTGTCTCTGGTAAATCTCTACTCTCAAGTCTACCTTATCTGCTATTAATATAGCTACTCCTGCTCTCTTTTGATCAATGTTTGTATAATATATCTTTTGCTTTCAACCTACCTATATTATTTTTGAAGTGAGTTTCTTATGGACAGCATATAGCTGGATCATGTTTTTTAATCCACTCAGCTAATTTCTGTCTTTTAATTGCTCATGTGAACACACTTTTATCTATAAAATATACTTCCTTAAACTTAAGTAATTCACTTAGTGTACAAAGTTCAAAAGATACCAGAGGACATATTAAAAAATCAGTTTCTTTCCACCCTTTCCCCCAATCCTCCCATCCCCTTCCGAAGAGGCAAAAATGTTCTCCAGTTTTCTGTTGCCTTCTTTCAGAGCCAATCTATATACCTGCAAATATTTAAAGGACTATATATCTTTTCTTGAAAAAAAAATACAAATAACAACAAAGTGTATATGTATTCTACCTCCTGTTTTATATATACTTAATAGCATACTTGGAGATCTTTATATGTTGGTACATATACAGCATGCTGAACATTTAAATAAAAATATTTTCTTCTAGTTTCAAAAGTCTTAAAAGTCAGTCTTGGGAAGTATACTCTTTTATACAAGAAGACTGCATCTGAAAAGCTACATGCGTTGAAGACATTTAGATCAGAATGGAGAATGTAATTTATAATGAAATTTGTAAATTGCTAACTATATAGCACTTACATAGGAAATAGATTTCAAAGAAACATGATGGAAATCTATTTATAAGTCATAAATTTCCAGGGAGTTGTGAAATTATTCAGCAGCAACTGTTTATATAGCTAATAATAATGGGATGAGACCAAGAAAAGGAAAGGTAGTATTTTAAGTAAAAATGTAGCTCCTGGAAAATACTTTATGCCATTATTTGTTTATATACACAAATGGGGGAATGTTTATTTCCATGAAATAAAACAGAATTCTGGATCTTGGAATATTCCTTTGTTTTTTAAGAATTGTAAAATAAACAGACTTCTGAAGAAGGAATGATTAATCTATTCAACAAATATATATTTGGTACCTAATGTGTTCCAGACACAGTTCTAGTTAATGAAAAAGACAAAGTTTCTGCAGTCTATGAGCTCACATTCTGGGAAAGGCAGTGGGATAAAAATATAAATAAAGGAATTAAAAACCTTTAAGAAGAAGGGCAGGTAGTGATAGGCGTAATGATGAGAATAAAACAAGATTATGTGCTGCAGAGACACAGGGTGATTGTGTTATATTTGGTGTTAGAAGATGCTGTTAAACTGAGAAGCCCAAGAAACCATGTTCTTAATCCAAGAAAAAGTCTTTTGCTTACATTGCTGTAGTTTGCTCTGTCCTCCTCTGACCTCCTTCTGGCCAAATCCTTAAAGCCACAGCACAGTCCTACATTCTTGGTAAAGCCATCTGGGATATTACTGCCAGGAGGCACAAAGTGCACCTGATGTAACAGCCACTCTAAGTACTGGACTGGAGAGTGACCTGATTGGCTCAGTGCAGGAAGGGTTGGAAAGAAGAGAAAACCACAACCAGAAAGGCCAGTTGAAGAAATTAGTTAAATATATACTATCTCGAGAATATTCCCAGAAGTTACTGTTAAAATTAAATCACTGCTTACAATAGAATACTGTATAGTAAGGATTCTCAAACTTTTTGGTCTATGCCCTTAAAACATTATTGAGGACTTTAAAGAGCTTTTGATTATATGGATTATAACTATTTATAGTTACCACATTATGATTTAAAATTGAGAAATTTAAAAAAATTTATATATAAAATCATTTAAAAATAACAATACAAAACTCACTGTATACTATCATAAATAATATATTTTTATAAAAATGACCTTTTCCCACAAACAAAAGAACTAACGAGAATAGAGACCTTATTTTCTATTTTGTAATCTCTTTAACAATGGGTATATGAGAAAATAACTGGTTTCTCATCTCTACTTTTCGATTTGACTTACTGCTATATGTTTTATTTAAAGTATATGAAGAAAATCCAGCCTCACCTAGATAAGTAGTTTTATTTTAATGTTTAAACAAATGTGGTTATATCCTTATTTGATACTACACTGACTTGACAAGTGGTAGTTTCTTAAAAGTTAATCGTAATGTATATTCTGAAACCATTTCAATGAACTTTTCATATTCTGTTATATAAAAATTCATTAGTCTGTAATGAACATTGAATGGGTCTTTTACCCATGTGTGATGCTGTATCATGCATTAGTTATTGGAAAATATTGGTTTACTGAGTTTTGCAGATCCTCTAAATGTTTACATATTTCCCTATATAATATTTTTTTAAATGCATATAATAAAGTCTTTAAATATTGGGAAGCTGTCAAGTTCATGGTGGTGGACATGTTTTCAACAAGTCTAATTTTTGTTTGAACCTTCAGGTTTGGTCATTGGCATCAAATACTGCCAGTTGTTTTACTTGAAGCTTCACTTCACTTATTTTTTGGAAAATCTTTGCGAAATATCCAGGTTTTAATAACCATAGATTTCCTGTAATCATTCCTTTAAGTAAAAAATGGTGTTCAATGACAAAAGTGACTAGTTTAGCTAGCAACTCAAATAGCTTTGCCTCATGATATTTTTTCATCCATTGTACTTTAGGCTACAGCAGAAATACTTTAGCATACTTTGCATTACATCACACAATATTAAAATATGTGCACTTAACAAGAGTTAATGTAATGAATACACATTTTTTTTACTAAGGACATTATTAAATGATATTGACATTGTTTTTTATTTTCTTTTTATTTTTGTTGACTGATAGTGCATGGTGTTGCATAATGATAAATGGAGACTGGTACAGTTGGTGCCATTGCCTTAATTGGTATTAAAGTACCAGAAATTTTACCCACTATTCCTTGTGTGCTATTAGTACAAATATCAATACAGCAAAAAAGATAAATTATATCTTACTATTTTTATGAAAATTGTTCACTTCTGGACCATACTTTGAACTACACTTATGAACTACACTTTGAGAATTGCTGCTCGACAAATGAGAATGAATGATCTATAACTACCCACTATAATATGGATGAATCTCAGAAATAGAATGTTGAGTAAAGGAAGCCTGACCCAAAAAAATATATGATGTATGAGCTGTCATATATAAAATATAAAAACAGGAAAAACTTATCTATGGTGTTAGAAATGGGAGAATGATTATCCTTAAAGGGTACTAAGTGGAAAGAGGCATGATATAGGCCTCTGGAGTGCTGCAAATATTCTGTTCTTGAACTAGGCATTGGTTACATGAATATGTTCAGACAGCTGTATGCTTACAATATGTACATCTTCTGTATGTACATTATATTTTCATAAAAGTTTCAGGAAGTAAAACAAGGGTGATTTTCTTATGTTTTATTTCTTACCTCAGTTATTTGAAGGTTCTGAATCTGAGTAATAGTAATAACCAATAATGAGTGATTTTTGCTTTTGTAAACACTAGTATTATCAGTTCTTTAAAAGATTTTGCCTGGGTTCAAATCTGAGTCTATCATTTTTGGGATGCTATGTGACTTACACTTAGTATTCGGTTTTGGGGGATTTTTTCTTTTTTGTTTTCTTGTTATTTGACATTTCACATACACATTTTTGCATAATAATCTACTTGATTAATTAGTTACCCTTGTGAGCATTAGCCATTTTTCCTTATTGAATTTTTTTTAATGTAGTATATATGGTTGGATGTAAGCTCTCTATGGAGTTTCTAACTTCAATGCAGTCGTATACTTTTAATGGATTGTTGTATTTGGAAAAAGATCATAATGGAGCAGAAGTCATATTTCATGCCTGTGGTCCAGCAAGAAGGGGCTGGCTGACGTGGAATAATGTAATATGCTTATTTATGCTATGAATAATGAACTATGAAACTAAAAATATTCTGTTGGAGAGGTAGAATTAGTTCCCAAACACATTTTAGGTATTTGGCTTTTTCTAAAATAATATTCTCCTCTCAGAATCCTCTCTCATCTTCCCTACACATTTAATTCCTCTCCTTCTTCTAAGTTTGGTTCAAGCCCATATGACACACAAAGCCTTTCCCAACCTCTGCAGCTGGTGGTTACTTCTTCTTTTATGAATTCAGCATTCCTTATATTGCCTGTGTTCTACTTTATTTGTTCATTAATTCAATCTATATTTATATATTTGTTTAACTCCTACATTGTGCTAGGTTTAGGATCCAAAGATAAATGGCTCAAACCAGCTGGGGGAAAAGACCAGTTAAAAGCTCATTTCAAATCAGTCTGCTAAGTGTGACACTAAAGATAAGCACAGAAGTCTGAAGCAATACATAGTCCAGGCACCAGTTATGACAGTATCAGGTAGAATTTAGAGTGAGTTTGTGGTAGACCTTTGCTCTTAAAACCTCACTTTCCTCAAGTGGAAAACGGAGATAATAGTGTTCCTATCTTAGGTGCATTGTGAGAGTAAATGCAGAAACGTGTAGAGCATGTAGTTAGTATACATGCTTGGCACAGGATTAGGTGCTCAGTGAATATGAGATATTACCATGGCTATTTTCTTTTTAAATGTATGTAATGTCTTGGCCCATTTGGTGAATTGTTTGAGCTATGTAACAGCAGCAAAGAATCATGTCAATTTAACTCAAAATTTTTAATTTTATTTTTTGAATTCATAAAGGGACAGTCAATCACACTCCTCAGGAAAATTGCTTTTTTTATCCTTCTCTATCTACTCCCATTACACACTCAGGAGCTGGGTATATACCTTTCTTTCTCTGAATCTTCATTCAAAACTGTTTGTTGCTTCTCTTCCATGTTTTCCCTGTCTCATGGCCCCAAAATGGCTATTGGATGGGTAGAGAATGCTTTGGAGTGAGCCAGGGAGATAAATGAGGATATTGCGATGCTTTCTTTGATGCCCTTGCTCAGTATCACTTATTAGAGAAAGAAGAGCTGTATCACTTCCAAGTGTCATTGTTTTTAATTGTATCCTTCACTAAAGGAGATTGCAGTTAATTTCATTCACAGCATATATTTTCAATGCTAAACTAAACAATATCAGGTCATTACGGATGATATAAATGTCACTTTGTCCCCTCTAGCCTGTTGTGGGTTGATTTGTGTCCCCCAAGAAGACAGGTAGAAGTCCTAACCTCTGATACCTGTGCATGTGACCTTATTTGGAAATAGGGTCTTTGCAGATATAATCAAGTTAAGATGAGGTCATGCTTAATTAGGGTGGGCCCCAAATCCAGTGACTGATGTCCTTGTTGGAAACTGAGATTTGAACACATATACACAGTGGAGACACAGAAAGAATTCCATGTGGAGATGGAGGCAGAGATTGTGGTGATGCATCAACATGCCAAGGAATGTCAAGGATTGCTGGCAGCCACCAGAAACGAGGAAGAGGCAAAGGATTTTTCCCTAGCATCTTCAGAGGGAGCATGGCTCTGTGGACTCTTTGATTTTGGACATCTGACTTCTAGCTTCCAGACCTGTGAGAGGTAACAGAAATTCTGTTGTTTACACCAAGTTTATGGTGATTTCTTATGGCAGCTACAGGATACTAATTCACCCTCTCAGATGACATGTGATTACAAAATGGTTGCCAGAGCTCCCCTCAGAGTTTTAAGTAGACTGAATAAGAAGCTGTTTGTCCTTGTGGCTTCCATGTACATAGCAGAATTTACTCTGAAGGGGCCAACTTAGCTCACATGTCCACTCCTGAATCAGTTGATACAGCTAGAGAATTAGATGTTCTAATTAGCTAGATCTGAGTCATGCACTTGGCCACCTATATTCAGGAGTTAAGTCCCACCCATCAATCCGGACTGGGAGTTGGTGCAGCCTGGTTTCCCAAAGGAATTTTGCCAAGTGGTGCCAGACCAACAAGTGTCTATAATAAGATCCTTGTCAGAGTTCCTTCATGTCATGATGCCACCCTCTCCTCAGTCCTTAGTACTTTGCATTATAGAGCACCTAATTAAAATACCATACTATGGATAGATTGTTTTGTATTTATCTGATTTATTTACTTATTAAGAAGAGAAATTCCTGGATGTTATTGGCATGTTTTATTATTAGTTGGTAGCCCAAATTGTCCATAATATTTTCCTGTTGTTGAACTAATATTGAATAAATAAATAACAGTAAATTATAGCATTATAGTGCTAGATATCTCAGTAGAATAGCAGAATTGGCCAAGAATACATCTAAAGTACATTCAGGTTTATTCAGTGCAGTATCATGATCTCAGCTCTCTAATATTTTGTCTATTACATATACAACTCCCAGTACACATTTCCTTTCTTCTACTTCCTCCATCCAGTTATCTTTTCATTTACCCACCACACCCCAAGTTTTACTTGCTTTCTGAACAATAACAGCTAAGCAGTTATTATATCTTCATAGTCCTTATAACTCTATTCCTGACCTCTAATGCTTGTTTTACAGGTATCTCAGGAAATGTAAGTTTATTTTTCAAAACTTCTGAGGCAATTGTATTTGTGCTATCAGGCATTTAAATGACAACAAACTCTGTCCTCAGCGATAAGCGAAAGCTGTTAGAAACCCTTTTCTTCTCCTTAGCTATGTGAACTTGACATTTATCTAAATTGTTGGCTGATAAACAGGAAATACTCTTTCACAAGGGATGCCTCAGATCTGAAAAATAGACCAACACCAGAAGAATCACAAACTACTTTTAAAAGAATAAAAAAATCAATACTAACCCAGTAGAAAAATGAAAAATCAAGTTCTAGATATATTTGAATTATGTTTTCTCATCCACTGTAAAACAGAATATGAAAAGTGAGTTTTCTTTCATATGTTCAAGTAATCAATACCATTAATAGTCTTATTTTTCTGAAATTATTTAAAGAAAATAAGAAAAACTCTCTTTTATCACACTGGTTGGTCTCTAGCTGTTTTACACTCCTTCATTTTTACCCAATTAAAAAAAAAGAAGAAGATTTATAGTTGTCTGTTAATCTGCTTGTCCAGAGGCAATGCTTTTGGAATAGGCAGGAGAAAGGGAACCAAATTTTAAAACTTAAATATCACTATAACAATGAGGAATAATTTGGTAATAATTTCCTGACATTTGAGATTGTTTAATCAATGAAATAGTTTTATCAGATTAATTCTTATGTATGACTCCATGAACAAGTAATTAGATAAACACATGTATCAAATTGTGAAGTGCCCAATCCTAAATTTATTAACTACAAGTGCTTTATTTTTTCTTAACTGAACCACAGGAAGATTTCCAATAAGGCTACACATTGACATTCCTACGGGAAAAGGCATAAATAAGGGAGAAAATCCTCTCCTTCAAGTGGGCCCTTCTCTAATTGCCCGGGGAATGCAGGAATCTGGGGAGGAGAATGAGGAGAATCCGGGAGAGAATGAGGAGAATCTGGGGAGAGAATGAGGAGAATCTGGGGAGAGAATGAGGAGAATCTGGGGAGGAGAATGAGGAGAATCTGGGGAGTGAATGAGGAGAATCTGGGGAGGAAAATGAGGAGAATCTGGGGAGGAGGATGAGGAGAATCTGGGGAGGAGAATGAGGAGATTCTGGGGAGGAGGATGAGGAGAATCTGGGGAGGAGGATGAGGAGAGTCTTGGGAGAGAATGAGGAGAATATGGGGAGAGAATGAGGAGAATCTGGGGAGAGAATGAGGAGAATCTAGGGAAGAAAATGAGGAGAATCTGGGGAGGAGGATGAGGAGAATCTGGGGAGAGAATGAGGAGAATCTGGGGAGAGAATGAGGAGAACCCGGGGAGGAGGATGAGCAGAATCTGGGGAGGAGGATGAGGAGAATCTGGGGAGGAGGATGAGGAGAATCTGGGGAGAGAATGAGGAGAATCTGGGGAGAGAATGAGGAGAATCTGGGGAGAGAATGAGGAGAAACTGGGGGGGAGAATGAGGAGAATCTGGGCAGGAGGATGAGGAGAATCTGAGGAGGAGGATGAGGAGAATCTGGGGAGAGAATGAGGAGAAACTGGGGAGAGAATGAGGAGAATCTGGGGAGAGAATGAGGAGAAACTGGGGGGGAGAATGAGGAGAATCTGGGCAGGAGGATGAGGAGAATCTGAGGAGGAGGAGGAGGAGAATCTGGGGAGAGAATGAGGAGAAACTGGGGAGAGAATGAGGAGAATCTGGGGAGAGAATGAGGAGAATCTGGGGAGAGAATGAGGAGAAACTGGGGGGGAGAATGAGGAGAATCTGGGCAGGAGGATGAGGAGAATCTGAGGAGGAGGATGAGGAGAATCTGGGGAGAGAATGAAGAGAATCTGGGGAGAGAATGAGGATAATCTGGGGAGGAGAATGAGGAGAATCTGGGGAGGAGGATAAGGAGAATCTGGTGAGAGAATGAGGAGAATCTGGGAGGAAAATGAGGAGAATCTGGGGAGGAGGATGAGGAGAATCTGGGGAGAGAATGAGGAGAATCTGGGGAGGAGGATGAGGAGAATCTGGGGAGAGAATGAGGAGAATCTGGGGAGGAGAATGAGGAGAATCTGGGGAGTGAATGAGGAGAATCTGGGGAGAGAATGAGGAGAATCTAGGGAAGAAAATGAGGAGAATCTGGGGAGGAGGATGAGGAGAATCTGGGGAGAGAATGAGGAGAATCTGGGGAGTGAATGAGGAGAACCTGGGGAGGAGGATGAGCAGAATCTGGGGAGGAGGATGAGGAGAATCTGGGGAGGAGGATGAGGAGAATCTGGGGAGAGAATGAGGAGAATCTGGGGAGAGAATGAGGAGAATCTAGGGAAGAAAATGAGGAGAATCTGGGGAGGAGGATAAGGAGAATCTGGGGAGAGAATGAGGAGAACCTGGGGAGGAGGATGAGCAGAATCTGGGGAGGAGGATGAGGAGAATCTGGGGACAGAATGAGGAGAATCTGGGGAGAGAATGAGGAGAATCTGGGGAGAGAATGAGAAGAAACTGGGGGGGAGAATGAGGAGAATCTGGGCAGGAGGATGAGGAGAATCTGAGGAGGAGGATGAGGAGAATCTGGGGAGAGAATGAGGAGAATCTGGGGAGAGAATGAGGATAATCTGGGGAGGAGAATGAGGAGAATCTGGGGAGGAGGATAAGGAGAATCTGGTGAGAGAATGAGGAGAATCTGGGAGAAAAATGAGGAGAATCTGGGGAGGAGGATGAGGAGAATCTGGGGAGAGAATGAGCAGAATCTGGGGAGGAGGATGAGGAGAATCTGGGGAGAGAATGAGGAGAATCTGGGGAGAGAATGAGGAGAGTCTGGGGAGAGAATGCTCACTTATATTTTAAAGGCATGGAGGTAACTTGTTGCTTTGCTCTTCTATCAGAATCTAAACTTAAAATCATATCATGTACATCGGATGAAGTTAAAATTAGTCCACTTCCAAACATGAGCATAAGAGACAGTTTTACCACCTCTCTGGACAACACTGGTGTTCAATAAATATTTACTGACTTAGCTCCCCTTCTGTTTTCTTTCTTTCTCCCTTCCCTTCTTCCTTACTTGCTGTCTACCCTGTTTGTTAAAAAAAAAAAGATTCATGGAAGTTTATAGTAATATCTATATATGCACACACACACACACACACACATATACACTTGCACTTATGTATGAAGCAGTGCATAGTATTGGGGAGGATGTAGGGGTGTAACAATTCGAGTAATAACATTGTTTGCAGTTTATTCTTTAATACATGTGGAACATACTAGATAGTAATGGGTTAACTGGGAATCTAAAAATAAAGTATGGAAGAAGTTCATTTATGTTGCTTTAGGAGAAGGGAGAGCATTGAGTTCACTTGAAAAGCAAAGTAAAATTGTAGATATGTTGGAAATTTTCTGAAGTTTTACCAATGAGTTATGGCAAACCACCTTACAAATGTATATGTTGATAGCTATTTTTCTATTTAAGGTGATTTTCTTAAGTGTCTGTTGTGATTTCTGAGTATTTGTAGATCTAACTAAAACAGCAGCAATATAAGGCAAATTAGTTACTTAAGGATATACACATAATTGGTAAATATATTTGATCAGAAGTAATTGGCTAAACCAGGATCTCCATACATGGAAAGAACTGTTCTATAATACAAACTTATTCAGGGAGAAAAACCAATTTAGTTTCCCCTCCCTCCTCCTTCTCTTCTTCTTCCCCTTTCTTTTTCTTTGAATTTCTATAGCTCTGTCAGTTACTAAACTATTTACCTTAGCAGCCCTCTGAGGAAGGTCAAACTCCTCATGTGGCATTAATTAAAGTTATTTCCTGACCAGCCTCTATTCTTACCTGTCCTCACCTTGCACTTCTCCAACAGGGAGACAATAAAAAATAGCATCAGTATGGGCATTTCTGAACCTGCAGAAATTTTACCAAAAGGCCTCAACTGCCCATTGTCTGTAGTGGCTGAGAAATAAGGAGGGGGTAGGAGTCATCTTTTGCCTCTATACAAGCTGGGTGTCTTCCCTTAGTCAATTTATAACTTGGTCACTGATCCAAAGGCAAAGGAGCAGGACATTATAACCTTTATGACAATGAGGATTAGGGGCTCTTCAAAACACAACCAGCTTTCTGGAGATGAAAAATAGAGGGGAAAAAATCAAATTTCTTTGGGATTCTAAGAATCTATTTTATTGCAGATGGTAAGTGGTGTTTTCACCTTTTCCAGCTTGTTCTCTAGGTTTAACTTTTCCTCTTGCTTCTGCTGAACAGCTATCTTGGCAACTCCTCCCTGGAATCATTTCCTGTCATGACATTTTTAGAAGCCAAAATAACAGCATTTACAATGTAACAGCTAAATATTTCCAGAGTATCTGGGTAAAACAAGAGCTTTTTGCATGGTAGTTTTGAATATACCATTGGGTATGTATTCAGGCTGAACCTTTTCTGTGTGTCCACGGTTTCTGGCTAACCAATAGGCTGATTGCAGTATTGTTCACTGAAGCTGTATAATCACATCTGGCACACACAGCTGGCGACATTCTGGCTCCCAAGGTTTTTTCATGTAGTGTCTTGTTTTAATTTCAGGACACACATTTATTCGGTGGTGGAGGTTGCTTTCAATAATAAGGGGTAACTGTATAATTGTAAAAAAAATGAAGTAGAGATACATTGTAATATTGAATGGAAGTATGAGATACAACAAATGGGATTTCAGTTGAACAAATTAAGTATATTTTGAATTCTTTGAACTTTTTAGAGATGATTACTCCCTCTTTTTCCAATAGAATTATTTACTTAACCTTTTACATTGTTAATTTTCCATTTTAAATTTGGTGCAGCATAAACTCAGAGGTGCTAGGGAAAATATCCCAAATGTCTGAATACACTGTTTTTAAACCATTATGGCAAAATCTCAAAAATAGATGCAGCCCATCAAAGTTAAGTTGAATGACTCAGTGTCTGGACCATTCAGAGGTTTTTTTCTAGTTAGGGGAGGGGAGAGACTGTTTGCCTTAGAACTTCAAAATCATGGATGGGGTAACTTTGTTTTGTTTTGTTTTTAGAGGGTGAGGAAAGTCCAATCACTGGAAATTTGAATAACAACTGAAGACTCTTAAAAATGTATTAGTAGAAGTCAGGTTTCCTGTTTTTCATTCCTTTTATGTGAGACGATTAATTGTCTTTATTTCTTAAGCAGTTTTCAGTCATTTTTTCTGTTACTCATATCTCTGCACTTTCCTAATTAATTCACCCTGAGAAATTAATCTGCTCAAATTCATAAAAGAACATAAAAGCATAATCTTACATGGAATTCAAGCCTTCTAATTTCTTACTGTCTTTTCCTCACTTTTACCCTGTTCCATCATCAGATTAGTCTCTGCATGAATAAATGGGTTATTGTCTTGATTAAACCTGTTTTTAAGTGTGTTGTTCCAGTAAATTTTGTCCTGTAGCTTAGTGACTGCATTTGCAATCTGTTTAGCTAAAGGAACTTTCATAAATTTTATAATCCATCTTTGCATGGAAAGGCTTGACAAAGTAACTTCCAGGATTATGGGATGATTCATTTTCCATATTGAAAGCCTTGATTTGAGAATAAGATGTAACTACTCTGAGTCACATTAATACTGAGAGAATTTAATGTGTCAACATATTTTCAAAGTTCATTGTGTTTCAAAACCCAAAAGATATATGGATTCTGGACCAAAATTATCTGAAAATTGAGCTCTGTTTCTAGATGTACCAGTTACTTTTGTGTAATAAAAAACTTACCTGATTGATTTTCTCTATCTTTAAAACAACCATTTAATGGTGCCATAGAATTCCAAGGTTGAAAAGACTAAAAAATTCAGGTTATCCTCTGCATGGCTTTAACAGAGGACCCATCAAACCATTCCCTTCAGGTAAGAATGGATTCTCTGTACAGAAAAGAGAATGATCATGTGTCACGAACATACAGCAAATCATGCGTTGTGTACTTCTAGCTTGTTCTATGAAAGATGCCAAATACAAAGTCCATTTTGCCTTTTTGATGAGGTCCATAGAAGACATTTTGTTTTCCACTAGACTGTCAGTTGATCTTTCACACTTCACCACTGTATTGTGATTTTGTTTTCCATGAACAATGCCTTGTAGAATACTTGCATGATATGATAGACTTAGTTAAGAGAGTGTCCAGGGAAAAAGAGACATGATTTCCATGGCAATAGCAGCAGCATGAAAATAATGAAGTTTGGGAAAGCAGAGAGATGCTGATGTTAAATACTGATGCCTTCCGGAGACTAGTAACCATGGCGGTACTGTAACACAATTGCTTTATAGAACACTTCTTTAAAAAATTATAGGATTCCAAATGTATTGACTGTATAGCATAATATATCAAGTAATTCATAGTGAACATTATACATGATTATTCTGTATTGCGTTTTGAAGGGAAGGAATAATGCTGCAACACAGCATGCCCTGTTTTTCACTCAGGTGATCTAGTCACTGAATTAGGAGACATTTCTTCTTCACATAATGTCGGAAATGTGAAGGGGAAAACTGGATTCAAAATCCCCATCATCATAGTTAATTATTTGTTTCTCTGACAAAGTTATTTTGACAAGCCATCAGTAAATTGTTCTGTCTTCCCCTGTGCTTTTTCTAAGATAATAGTATCTCTCTGGTCCTTCTTCCACCTGGACATGGAGAATAGTTGATTGATGATTTTTGCTATTTGGCCATTGGGCCGAAGCGGTAGCATCTGTGGGGTGCCAGGGATGGTAGCAAAACAGACACTTACTTGTGCTCATACTCAGCTCTCTACCAGCTGGAGAAAGATGAACCTCCCATTCTCATGGTGACAAATAAGTGAACAATCCTGTCTGGTATTAAGCCTGCACTTCTTTTAGAGCTTGAAAATGGCTCCGTTCCACTAGCTGATGTCCTGCAGTATGAAAGCAGGAGTTAGGACTCCTGACTCCTTGTCTATGACTGGCAGCTGTCAGAGCTTCCTTGGAATATACCCCAGAGTGGCTCTGGGCAGAGTGACAAAGTCTTTCTATGACTTCTCACCAATTCAGGTTCCCTACCTACTCCTTAAGTCCTTTTAGGTCCACCATGACTTTGCAGTTCTCTCTTTATTGGCACTGTCTTCTCTTTATCAATTTATCTGTAGTGAGAGTTAATGCACAGGAACTATTCCATAATCCTAATAATTATAATCTATAAAATTAAGTAATTGAAATGTTTTCTCTTGATAGCTCTCTGATTATGCCACTTTAAATCTCACCTCCCATTATTCACACCTATAAAAATAATCATGGTAATAAAACTCTTACAAGAAAACAAAGAAGTAAATATTCATGATTGTGGGTTAGGCAATGATTTCTTAGATATGACAGCAAAAGCACAAGCAATGAAAGAAAAAATTAAAAACTTTTGTGCTGCAAAAGACACCATCAGGAAGGTGAAAAGGCCGCCCACAGACTAGGAGAAAATACTTGCCAATCATATATTTGAAAACAAATCCAGTGATACAAAGAAATCTTGAACTCCATTTTAAAA
>JAVSCE010003045.1:0-10449 GCA_032199065.1 Smutsia gigantea
GTTCAATTTATAAAAGCAACAACCTGCTCCCCCCAAATTTACTGTGTATGTGTGTACTTTATATGCAAAAATGATTACTGGCAGTGGCCAGTAGTGTTGGGTGATGCTGAAAGTACTGTCATAGGCCCATGATCCTTTTTCATTCTGCATGCATGTAGAATAGGTATTCCTAATGGGAGTGGAGTGAAAAAAAGCAATGTATTTTGCCCCAGAGAACATTGTAATACTGTGGATGATGCCAATGTGATTATTCGGTTAATGGGTAATTAATTTCTGCTTTGCCTTTGCAAAAGGAGAGTCATCTACAAAGAGTTTTTAGAGTAAAATATTCCACAGAGAAATCTAGAGTCAGCAGTTGTCCAGGAAAAAGAAAGAAATACTATATTCATTCATTTCGATTTTTTTTTTAATGAGCTTCTAAACATGTAGCTGCAGTTGTAAGGAGAGAAATTGGTGGTAAGATAGACAATTAGATGTTTCCCCTGTTGTGTTAACAACTGGTTAGTCATCCCATGGTTAACACAGTCACATCTGTCTTTTTTTTTTTAAGTCTTACTTACATTTCCACTAGAAGAAAATCAATGATTCCCAAATAAGTTTTATCAAAATTTTCATGAAATAAGGATGTAATTATATCGTAAATACACCATTTAGGATAAGCAATACAAAATTCCATGAAGAGTCCCCAAAATACATGATTTTTAAACTTATTCTCCTGAATTTCAAGTTTGAAAGATCAATATACAATATTTTATACATATGTGACCTTGTACCATATACGACCTTCCTAAGAAGATGGAAAATTACCCCAAAGAAACCATGCAATAAATTCTGATCAGCAATCGAGACTATGTTGTTGGCACATTTGAAGTGACATCTCCTTACTGATATACATTTTAACATGTATCTTAAATTGAAAAGAGTGTTTGTTCAATTACCATATTCACAAAAGTAGCAGCAAATTCTCCCAAATATCAAGCAAAGCTTTGATTGGAATGGATTCTTCATTGACATCTAAATGTTCCCTCAGTTCCCTTGGCCATAAAGGGAAGTTAATACTTACCACCTACCTCCCATTAAGGTAGAGAAAAGAAGTTAGTTGATGTAAAATGGTCTGAACATGAAAAGTGATGTAGATGGCATGCTTCCTTGTTTAATATTTGATATTTGTAATGAGTTTATTGCTTCTGGAACACTAAGAGGACGTGGGTAATAAAATGTCTTGGAAACAATTGAGCAGAGAAAATGAAATTGAGGCAGTCCACTTGTCTCATTTTTATTTAGTAATCTGAGACTGAGAGAAAAAAAATGGTGCAAGAAAAGAAAAGAAATACACATTACTCAGGGAGGGTTGAATGTCGGAGCATAATGGTAATTTCATGGTGATTATTCCAAGGGAGGATCATAAGCCTCAAAATTCTCTCCACGGATAGAGAGGCTCACATCTAAGAGATGGATCATGTTTATGGCTTTAGCAATTAGCTGTTCTATGAAAATGACGTGGCATTTTATCAGTGGGATGCATACATCAAAGATGAAATTATAGAACACGTCCTTGGAAGTATATCCCAGCTAAGAAATTACATTCTCCCTAAAAATGTGATGCTAACATGTTTATATTTGGATCATCAAAGGGTGGCTTAACTGTGCACAGTTAGGATACATTAATAATAATAATAAACAGCCAGAGAAGGTAATAATGGAAGTAAGTTATGCAGAACACCTTTCTTTTTCACAAGTCTACTTTAAATTGGAGTGGCATAGAAAAAGTAGTTTCAATTTAGCTTCTCTCCATGTTGTGCAATATCTTAGCCATCGATAGGATTTGTGAGGTGTGACCTTAACAATGCAATACTAAAACCAACTAGGAGAAGATCAAGGTATTTGCCCGAGGTACCTTTCTATAGAAAACTGGTTTCCTGACATTTTTAATCTTGGAAATGAGAAATGCCTGATTTCCCCTGTTTTGCCAAGTAATAGGGTAAAACAATAAGGATAAAAGCTGAAAGCTTTCTAAATTGGAGCTAAAATAATCCTTTGTATTTCTGAGTCATCAAAAACCATCAATATGGCAGACCATATAATGATCTAGATTTTAGAGAAGTCCGTGCACTTAGGACTTGACAGAACTGTTGTAACTCAATAGTCCACAGCAAAACAAAAACACCTTACTCAAAAGGCAAGAAAGTAATTTTGAGGGAAGTTGGGGAAATTTAGGCAAAGTTAGGAGGACAATTCTGGCACAAATTCCCTCTTTCCCCCGTTTCAACATGACAGCCTAGAACTGTAGTATATAAACATGTATGTGTCTCCTAATGGAATGTATAGCTACTGGTATTTCTTAAAGTACAGGTGGACAAGAGGACATTCTGTAATGCAAGAAAAATTCATATCATTCATCTCAAGTTATTTTCAAAAAGTGTATAAATTGAAAAAGAATATATTTCATAAATAAAACACTGAAGTAGAAGCACTAGGTGAGACTAGCACATGGTAAATAAATTAGTATTTTCATTGCTCTTATCTATGCTTTTAATTTCAATTTAATATGGTTAGAGAAATTGAATGGGTGGAACAGAAGACACAAAACATAGCCATTTACCCTCAGTGATTGCCTTGCGATGGGAGTGCATAAAGCCAGCACCAAAGGAACCACAAAGCATTTGTAGAGAACAGGGAAATAAACAGTAGACAAAATCCTACTTTTCCCTTTTCCAATAAAAGACCATTGTTTAAAATTTACTAAGCCTCCACAACATCCAAGAAAACGTATTTTAAGTGCCATAGAATTTAGAGGTTAGAGGCTGGAATCAGAGCAAAGAGGGGGAATAATCTGGATTTCAGATATCCTGTAAGAACTGACTGAGCACTGGCAAAGTATCTATCTGTGTATCATGACACACATTTTCTTTGCCTTTAATTCTCAGCTACATGAAAAGGTTAAAAATTTTTTTTTCTAAGTACTTGGACTGTACTTGTCAAGTTTTCATACTTCGAAAATGTGGATGATCGTGATATGACTCTAAGAAATAGGTTATTTTTATTTTGTCTCATCCAAATTATATAGTCCTGTTCCAATGTGAGCCACATTCTAAATTTTCCCTGTGACTGAGATTACTCTTAAGGATTTAAATAGCCTTGTAATCTCTCTCTTTTCTAAAAATTAGAGTTGATCGTCAATTCCTGCCTTTCATAATATTCTAAACACGTCTAAACAAAATCTAATCCTTGAATATAAACATCCAGGCTAAAGTGCTTGAATAGCCTTCTGCATGTCTAATTCTTCTGGAGAGAAACTATGGTTCCTGGTGTATGTATTTTAGGGCAGGCTTAGGCAGGAAACATCTGCAATGAGTTTCTATGCCTCTAAGAGCAATGCTCAGCAGGAGAGAATCTCCCATGAGATATTTCAATTTATTCATTTCCCCCCCAAAATCTTTACTCCACAACATAGTGCTTCTAACAGGCTGTTTTTTTATGATGAATCTTTAAAAGAAACCAGTTAGCCCAGGTTAAAAAGTTCCTGGAAGAAATTTTCAAAAGGTCCACAAAATTTTTATTGGTTTCCAACTATTCCTCAGGCTATCTTTGTTATCCTGGTCTCTTCCTCATTAAGCTGTCAGACCAACTTGTCTCTCTTGCCAAAAACAAGTGCCCTTTCAAAAGCAAACTCCCCAAAAGTTTACCAAAATGTAGGGGGTTGGGAGGAGGAGCAGGCAGGATTTAGTACGTTACCTCAGGCAAGCTTCTTGGTATTCTTGAAGCTTTGGAGCCAGATTTCCTTAGGACTACTTTGGATATATTTTAGGTCTGGGTGCTCAGTGTGTGTTAAATGAAATTAACATGGTCAATGCCTTACTGCTTCTTTAGGATTTTAAGAGTCTGCAGTATAAAAAAGTTTCATGCCAAAAATAAGAAAGCCTGGCAACCAAATATAAAAAATACATATCCTATTTTATAAACCCACCTCTTGGTAAATGCCCAAAGTTCCTCTCCTCCAAAGAGAACTTGGTGACATGATGGAGTTCAAAAGATACAATTTGCAGTGTATGGCAAAGGTGGATGTGCTATTGGCTGTGAATGCCTCCGCATTAATAGAATTATTTAGAATCCAAAGTGAATGTCTCATCTTCTGGTGTCCTAATGGCGACCACAGAATCTAGATGCCTGACACCCAGAAACGAAACATACCAGTTACAGGTACAATAGGTCGAGAACAGTTGGTCTAAAACAGTCATCATGTCCTAACATGATTGACTAACTCAACTGTAGATAAAATCTACCAGCTTTGACTCTGAGCCAGTCTCATGTAGCAAGAACTTTGGGTGCATTCCCATTGACACCAGACCCATGGCACACTGGATTGGTTTGGGTGACTCCAAACCATTCATCTGAATCCTGAGCCTGCCAGAGAGGTTCAAATCCTTGCGAGAGTTGAGGAAAGTCAACTCAAACTCCTGCCTTCTCAACAACTTCAGGCTAGTATTTACTCAGCAAGAGTAGAATTTGGCCCAATTAAAAAAGGCCCAGGACAAAGTCGGCCAAATGGAAGTCTGATTTAATACTTTGTACTCTCAGTAAGCCACTGAAATGGTCTATCAAGGTTTTGTCTCACAGGTGCTATTAAGTGTCATGCAAATGAATTCTTTGAAAGCAGTGGTCAGGGTGCTACACTTGGTTCAGACCTCTTCAAACACTGTGAACAATTAAGGGACACCATCTTGAGGACTGCTTTGTTCTTCCTCATCCCCAAAGCTCTTGATAACAGAATTAAGCCTGCACTCTGCAGCACTTCCACATTTACCACTAAGAGACTGATCTGTCGAGGCAAGGGCTGACAAACACAAATGAATGTCATGAATCATGGGTCCAGTAAAAAAAGATACACCTAATGGCAGACTCAGTTTCCCATTTTCAATTGCAGAAGAAAATGTGAAATCTGGACAAGATGCAAAGAAAACAAAAAGAAACAAAGGACAACTTTTCACAGGAATAGCCTCTCAACATTTCCTCATCTTTGTGAGAAAGCAATAAACATGGCATATTGTACCTACTGTATAATGCAAGCCTGGAAGGGAATGTTTCCTCTTGAGATGGAACAAAGGCACGCTTAGAATGAACAAGAAGCATTATCCCTAATGAGGATTAGTTGAGAGGTGTGATCAACAGTACAAGATTTGGAATGTTCGATGTGGCGTATCTGAGTGTTAAAGGTGCAGTCCCCTTTCTGACACTTTAAACCAATAGTCAAGACATCATATTGTTTGCATCATAAGACTTCTCTTCCTTATCAAGAAATGTTTGTTTCTGGTATTTCATGGCAAGTTTTGGAGTTATTTTTGTGCTGGGACAGACATTCTTTCTTTAGGGGCTGTTTGGACAAGCTACTATAATAGTAGCTTATATCAACAAGCATGCAACAACAAGAGGGAATTATATAAACTGCATCGATATTGCTACTCTTATTATAGCATCATTGGTTTCTTACTATCCATGATGTTAGCTAAAAGACATGTCTTGATGTAAAAAGGGGCTTCCTGTTAATGGGGAGTTGTATTAAAAGGCTTCTAAAAAACAATTGTTAAGGACTATCATTGAACAAGGGAATGATAGAAGCAATACATTTAATGTTTGGCATATCAAACATTTTAGCTGTTTATGGGACAGGCCCCTAAAAGAACTCTACAGATTCTTTTTCTTTCTTGGTACGCTTTTTAGGCCATTTGTAATTAGGCTCTGAAACTAAAAATGAAGGAGGCTACACCTTTGACTTCCAGGCTCGTGTGTTCATGAGCAACAAAGGGCCAGGGATGGAAATAGGTATCAGGATGGGGAGAGAGGAGACAGAGAGACAGAGGAGACAGGGAACAGCTCGTTTCCCAGCACAGACACCAATAGACAGGTAGCGTTGACACTGTACCTAGAGAGGCTGCCCTCGGCGGCCAGGCCCTGGGAGTCATCGAGGACATTAGGTTCACTGCAGGAGGGGTAGGGAGATGAAGCATTTAGGGAAAGAAAATGCAAACAAATAAAAGAAAAAGAAAAAAAAGGCATGCAATTTTCTGCTTCCAAGAACCAAAAATAAACAAATAAATTTAACGGAACAAGAAGGAAAAGGAGACAGGTATCCATTTCACCTTGTGTTGGGTTTGTCAAGACATAGGACTCCAGCCAGTGGGGGAGGAGGGGCTTTGGACGGGAACTGCTCTCAGAGGAGTGATCTAATTATTGAGCAAGAGCTGGGACTTAAAATGAGCTCCAAATGGACATACGAGCTCTGAAATGCAGTGCAGAATGAATTTGTAGAAGATGAAACTATCATTCCTTTCGTAACCATTTGGCTGGGTGGTTATTATTTTTAACCTGTCTTATTATGTACATGAGTCTTCATTGACCGGGACCTTGCTTCTTTCCTGTGCGTGGTGACGTTATCACACAGAGACCACTTACCATAAACTGCCACAATGAAATTCTTGGAACTGATGCCATTAAGAAAGCAAAGAAAGCCCCCAATTTCTCCTGCTAATTTTGCAGTGAAAATGCAAGTAAACAAATGGAAGGAAGATAACCCTGGAAAGTTCTCATGGAACGGGCATTTATCTTCTTATGCCTTGCTCTAGTGACTGAGCTGTAAGTGCCAGAAGAAGAAACCTGTCACGCAGCTGAGAGAATAATTAAGTAGTTTATTGATTTATTTGGATGCTGCTGATTTGGGGTTTGCAAACAGAAACTGTCATATTTTATCTCTCTTTCCTTCAGTGCCTAGCTTCGAGCTAGGCACCCACAAGGCACTCAATAAATAATTGTTAAATTGGATGGAATCAAACCATTTAGAAAACTGGAGTGCCTGCCCCCAAAGAATCATTTACCTAATTATACACTGTGAAAACAGCCCCTGTTTCCAGGAAGAAGCTCCCTTTCCCTAATGCAGGGAGATTTTTACCTTATTAGCCCTCCAAAATACAACTCAATCCCAAAGGGTTAAACAATATTATTTTTCTAGATTTCTAGTACATTCATAATAGGAAAAATTTCCTTCCTGGAAACAAGTTAACCCCTTAATGAATATGTACAAAGGGGATTGCTGACCTGGTTATTTTAGGTAAATAACAAAAAAACGTATTTTAAATTCCTACCATCCTATAATTTAAATAAAACTTTGAAATTAACTGCTAGATAGTGTTCTCTTATTTTTGTTAGAACCTTGCACATTGCAGGCAATTAAAAATAAGTTGATAGTTACCAATATTAACTGCTTGTATGATGACTTCATATATATATTGTTGGACATTTTCTAGTTTGGCTCTGATTTTGTTCACACATTTTGTTTATAAGACTTCCTTTTTAAAGGTAAATTACCAAATGGTAAGTAAAACAATTTCTTGCAATAGTGCCCCTCATATATTATTGATTTCTGTAGTAATCAATAATACAGAAAATATTGCTTCCTTTTCAGGTATGCAATTGACTTATTAATCATCTTTATCATTTCCCCTATTTTTTAATATTCTCCAAAGTTAGGCTTTATTTGACAAATTTTATTTCCTCTGTATAGTTTATAAACTATTTGCTGGAGGACTGGGTACAGGGTAATTATTTGTACATATAAACTGATTTTATCCAAACATTAGAAAGTGCCCAGATTTTTAGCATTTTCCATATACGAATTATACCACATTGGATCTTTAGGTATTAAGAGTAAACAACAAACTAGCTCAAAACACATAAGGCTAATTCTTTGACAGAATTCAGTTCCTGAAATGAAAATATCATTGGCTCTGAAACAGATAATGTTTTGATTCTTACATCAGATCATTTTCTACATTATACTCATATATATGTAGCTTGGAAATTTTTAATGTATATTCTTAGAGGGCAAGAGAACACATAAAGAAAATGTATTAAGGGGCTTAGCCATGGAATAATAGAGCTGAACATAGAAAAACTACCTTAAAGATCATTTTAGCCAACCTCTTCATCTCACAGAGGAGTAAACTGTGGGCCCTTGTTAAATGATCTGCCCAAGGTCACATATAGTGGCACAGGTCCTCTCCTGCTTGGGAAAGCATCAGTACCTCTACCTTCAGCTAAATGCTAATGACATATCACAAGTCTAAACTTTCCTGAATTTATCAAGCTAGTCCTACCACTTGCCAGGTCCTCATTATTAACTTAGTTAATGATATATCTGAAATATAAGAATGTCATTGGACAACCAGAAAAAAGACCATGTATCTATTCCTGGAGAATTTGAATCAGAAATTGGGATCCGACCCTCATTGAAAAGTCTTTTGTTGAATGTTCTACTTAAAAACATGATTGCTTGCTTCTCTTTTGGCCTTTTTAGAATAATAGCAATACATTTTGAGAATTTCTACCTTTGCCTGCAGATGTAGAGTATGGGATATCCTATATGGCTATCCTATATGTAGAGTATAGGATATATGGCTCTTTACCTTTGGCTGGGTAACATGCCCACGTCAGCCTGAGGTGCAGACATGCTAGAGACGTGGCTGGAGAACCGCCTCCTTCCAATGGCACTCAGGAGGTAAGCTTCTTGTTCACTTACCACACTGGGCATGCTTACTGAGTCATCTAAAAGGGGAAAGGAATGGAGTGTTATAAAACTCTATCAAATAGAAGACCGAGACCAAATTTGCATTTGGATTCTACTCTTGGCTTGAATACGACCTTAGGTCAGTCTCTGAAGCTGAATTATTCATCCCTTTGTACAGACTAAAAAGTAAGACCCCAGACCAGGGCTTAGTTTTTAATCTGTACAAAGAGACAAATGATAACTCTTCATGTCCACACATCTCCCACCCTTGAACAGCTTTCATGAAATAAATGTAAATTTCTTATCCATTTTTACAAGCAGATTATTTGTGAAAGTCAAAGGAAATATGAAAATTAAAGATTTCAGAAAAGCTGGGCTATAAATTTCTAAACATTCCAGGAATAGTTCAATAAGTGACTTTGTAACTGAATGATCAAGTACATTTCTTTGGCATTCAAACTATATTCAGTGTATTTAATGATTTGGGGACTGCTGAGGAAAGGACTACTTCATAGTTTTAGGAAAAATATTTAAAAACCTATAAAGTTTACAAATAAAGGCTTATTTTCATCTAAGTTCAAAATTTTAAACATGTAGTCATTTTCTCATTAGAAGCAGGAATCAACGATTCAAATACATAAAAAAGTTAACTTTAGCACAGTATTTGTGACAAGGTGATTTCATTCCAAGTGAGCTAATGTTGTTTGTTGCTGAACAGTAAACATATTTTGATTAACATAGGGTTTTGGTGAACTTATGTTACTATGTAAAGTCATCTGACATTTATTTAAAACACCCCAAACAGTCATATTTCTAATGAAACTTCTTCCAAACCAAGAGGTATATATGGAAAATGCTAGAAATTTTAATTTGTTACATAATGGCTGTGACTTGAAGTTGATTCTTATCATAAAATTGTATTTACTTTTTCGGTGCCTTCTCAGAGATGGGAATAAGCAACTGTGCCTTAAAAACACGGAAGGGTAGACTGAGCTATTCCTGCAAAGGCCTTTCCCAGATCTCATTGACTTTTTTTTTCCTCCTTATTCAAACTCATCTATCACTTAACACTTAGTCCCTCAGGGTTTGTTTGGTAATTCATCATGTACTGCCTTGAACTCACCCTTTTGTTAAGTGTTCTTTATCGAAAATGTCTGTCATCTCCTCTGTAGGACTATATCTAAGATTTTAGAAGGCAGAGACCATATCTTTCTCATACTTCCTCATTCCTCATCTTGTACCGGCTAGGTCTTAATACAGTTTGATAATTAAATGGGAAAAGAGTTTAATTCAAAGCAGATATCCATCGGACTTTCATACACTGCCCCCATATAAATACACACCCACTTTAAAAGCACACATTTGTTAGCAACCTTGTTTCTATTGGGATGGTTATGATGTCTGCGAGCAAAGAGAAAAAATTGCACATTCATCAGTGTATGAGTACTGGCTCTTGGTCAGTGATATCTCTGTTTATGTCTTCTCTACTTTCTTCTCCAGCTTCTTCTTACTGCCAGGTCATCCACTTATTCATAAGGTTACCTGCGAAATATATTTAGCCTACTAAAAATAGGTGGTGTAATTTCCCATCATTTAAAACATTTGCTGGGAGAGATTACTTCAGGCATTAAAGAAAAATAGATATTACTTTAAGTCCCGAACACTTACTAGGACTTAATGAATATTCAAACTGCTGATCCCTATCTCATTTTGTTTTCTTGGTCAAGATTTTTCAAGATTTCTTTAATTACAGTTTTAGGAGTACTTCCATGTGTAATGACAAGGGTGATTTAGATACAAGTATGTAACTGTGAAACTAACTCTGGAAATATTACTGACTGATGTTTTGACAAAGCATTTATTTCTTTCCCTTTCCTACACATCCAAATGTA
>JAVSCE010003046.1:0-66329 GCA_032199065.1 Smutsia gigantea
AACCAAACTGGAAAACATGTGATGTTTCAACATATCTTTTCAAATACATGCTACTCTTAAAACAATAATATCCTAGACACACCTCAAAGAGCTAAGGGCCATGCAATTTATCTCCTAGCACCACTTTGTGGGGAAAAATCTAGACAATCCTTCCTATTTGCAAAGGCAGTGACATGCTCACTAGGCACTTCTCTGAATCTTTGAAAACCTAACTTGCAAACTAGCTGAAAAGTAATATAAAAATGCTAATTGTAAATTCAAACGCAGTTTTTTTAAAGAAATTTGTTTAGAAAATAAATATTTAGATATGTGGCTTTAGCACTACAAAAATTATCACACTATAGAATGTGAAAACCCTGAAGTCTGAAGCCTAGAAGAACATACTTACAGAAATAAATAAAACAAAGCAGGCTGTTTTCTATTAACTCAGCTAGGTATTTATTTTTATTTCTATCAATATTTGCAATTTAACAATTATAATTACAAAGGACTTCCACATCAGTTATTTCACAAACACTTTCAGTGTTATTTCCCCATTTGACAGATAAGGAAACTGAGGCTTAAAGATATAAAATGTTTTGCCCATGTGTCCCACAGCTGGTAAGTAATCAGGATCTCTATTCTACAACAACAAGAATTTTGAAAAGATCATTTTACTCAAATCACTTTTAAAAATACCTGCAATAAAAAAACTTTTTAAATAGGAAATGTTGGCATGAAAAAAATCTTCAAAAGAATAAAACAGAAGAAAATTCACAGTCTTTTTTTTTTTGCTTCTCCAATTTAAAGGCAATATCCACAGTACACTTCCTGAGCCTAGACATTCACATAATTTCCCCATCCTCACTCTACAGCTTTTGTTTATTGTGGATATCATTGTGAATGCACGGCATAATCTTTTCCAGGTTATGTTAACACAATCTGCATACTCACTGGTGTGAGGTGATATCTCATTGTGGTTTTAATCTGCATTTCTCTGATGATTAGCAATGTGGAACATCTTTTCATGTGCCTGTTGGCCATAAAATCATGGCATTTTAATTTCACTTATGGAAAAGTTCAAAATACTCAGGCTTCACAATGTCACTGTAAAAACATTTACAATTAGAATCACAGAGTATTGGTACTGGAAGAATCCATAGATAATACATTCTCCAAACCCCCAATTTTAAATAAAAAATATGATTTGGTAGAGAAGGAATCTTCAAATGTACCCACAAACTTTATTTCTTAAAAAAAAAGTCCTAAGTAAATACAGCACAAGGTTAACACTTGGGTAATAACTTGGATTTTGAGTAGTGATTACAAAGAAATATTGTATTATCTGGTATGATTTTTTTTCCCTACTAAATATATTAGGATGAAGAAACTAACGCCTGGAAGTTATGTGGTTTGTCTAGTCCAACGACTTAGAACCCGGGTTTCCTAAACACCGAGCCCAGTGCCTTTCAGATTTCAAATGTTTACAAACTAGAGGGAGTAATTTATATTAGGCAGTATTATGAAGGAACATTTGATGCCTGCAGAAGGCACTGGACATTTAATTCCTTACATGTCGCTTCCTTTACTTCTCTTTTTCTTGCATTATACTTAAGTGTGGGGGAGGCATGTACTGTTGGGTAAACACCAGTCAAATGATCAGTAAGCTATTACAAACGGGCTCCTCCACAGTCAGGCAGCACTCATGGCTCTGTAACACCATTGTCCAATATAATACATGGTTCACATATGTAAGTACACATTTGGGGAGCCAGGTTAAAAAAAAAAACAAGGAATGAATTTTAGTAATATGCTGTATTTAACCCCAATATAACCAAATATTATTTCAACATGTAATCAACATAAAAAATTAGGATATTACACGTTTTCTTCTACTGAGTATTTTCAAAACTCGGTTACTTTATACTTAGAGCACATCTCAATTAGCACTAAACCACACTTCTCAACAGCCACCGCGGCTAGTGGCTACCCTACTGCAGCGCACGTCTATCTGTTGACTGAATTAAAAGCCGTTCCGTTCATTTCAGTAGTTATTTTGATGGCTCTCCAAAGCTGACAAAATTCCCAAAAGTCTTTTTCTACAGTGAGAAAGTGTCCCCCGATGTCCCCAAAGCTTAACATGTCATTAGTGAAAATATGCTACTATCTCCTTCTACACACTTACCTTGAGGACAGAAACGCTGGCCTAAATTCTTGGTAATGCAACTAATGACGATGCTGGTCGTGGCTTGAATTTCCTTCTACCGCTCCAAAGCAAAATTGAAAGTCCTTTTCTTACTAAGGGAAAGTAAATATTAAGGGGAAAAAGGCATTAGAAGCCATACTTTCTCGTAGCAATCTTCCCCTGCTGATCCCTTCCTAAACCCAGCAGCCCTAAAGAGAAGGAAGCCAATCCTGCTCCCCATAAAATGCCAGCGAAGATAACTGCGAAATGCCGTTTCCTTTTCCTAGGTGCCACTTCACCTGGACGTGTGTGACCACACAGCCATCCTCACTCCACGCGGTGCCGGAGCGGAAAGGGCTCTGTAACGCTGTGGGGCCCCAGCGGCCATGCTGAGGGCAGCGAGAGGGGCACCCCAACGGCCCGGGCCGAAAAGGACAGGAGTTTCGGCCTCCGGGATGCGAAAGGTGGGAACTCCGGGTGCGAGAACGCGATTCCGGAACCCGGGGTCCCCGTGGCGGCGGGGGCGGGCACAGGACCCCGGGCGCCTCACACCTGCCGCCCGGAGAGGGCCCCGCCGAGCGCCCCGCTGCCCACCTGCCCCGCCGGGAGGAGGAGTGTCCGGCGGTGGGTGGAGCCCGCGGCGTGGGCACCCCGGCCAGCGTCGGCAGCCCGCCGGCCGCGCCCTCTCGCTTACCGCCCCAAACCCCAGCTTCAGGGGGGACTTGTTCAGGGTCTCCACTTGGTCCCCCAGGAAGCGGTTCCGCAGGTCGGCGACTACCGACTCCAGCAACATGGCGGGCCTCGGCAGACAGCGAACCCAGGCGCAGCTGAGGGCCGCAACCGCCGCGGCGCGCGACCCCTCTCCTGACGCAGGCCCGCCCCCTCGCCGCGCGCGAACGGCCTGTGCGCAGGCGCGCCGCCCCCGCCGCACACCCGACCTTGGGGGGTGGGACCGGGCAGCAGCTCTGGGATCTCGACCGCCTCGGGCCGCGAAGCGATGTGGAAGCCGGCTTCCGGGTGTGAGAGCAAAAGAGACTCCATTTTCAATAGAAGCTATCCTAAGAGAAAGTCTCGCCCCCAGCCTAGTTCTGAGAGAAAACCTTGTTTTAGTCATGGGAAAAAAAAACACACCCTTTGTACTAGTAATCTTCCCCCTTAGATAGTTCCCTGCACCTTGCCATAATCTCAAGGTCCAAACTTCAAAGTCCAGGCCTCACGGACCAGGCACTTCTCAAGGTCTAAACCTCAAAGTACCAGGCACTTCCCTAAAGATAACAAACCTTACATCAGCTAGCAGCTGGACGCCAGCTGGACTTCGCTCTACGTTAGAGCCCCCCTTTCCCTGCACCATGTGGTGCTTAAAAACCTTGCCTACCCTGAGCTCAGGGCACTCACTTTGGAACCGCTGTGTCTCTGACAGGTGTGAGTCCAAGCTCGAGCTTGAAATAAATGACCCTTTTGTGTTTGCATCAGAGTTGGCTCCTTGGTGGTCTCTCCGGGACTCGCGACTTGGGCACAACATTTGGGGGCTCGTCCGGGATCCCCAAGACCCCCCGGACTCCCGACCCGGAGGGTCTGAGCCGGCCAGTAAGAACGTTGTGTGTGTGAGTGAAACAAGCTTTGTGTCTATTCTTTGTGTTGTGTGTTGTGCTGCGCTCTTTCACTTTCTGAGAAGGGCCCAATCTGAATTTGAAAAGATCAGTGTAAGACCTAGGCAGACGTGCTGTGGAAGGTCACCGATCCGGGGTCCTGGAAGATGTTCCAGGCCCCGGGGCCCCAGTGGTGGTTCGAGTCCCCACCGGGGCCCGTCTGAAGGGGGTTTGAGTCCCGCATCTGTAAGGGTCCCAGTAGTGGTTCGAGTCCGCACCGGGCCCGTCTGAAGGGGGTTTGAGTCCCCCGTCTGTAAGGGACCCAGTAGTGGTTCGAGTCCCTGCTGGGGCCCGTCTGAAGGGGGTTTGAGTCCCCCATCTGTAAGGGCCCCAGTAGTGGTTCGAGTCCCCACCGGCCCATCTGAACGGGGTCTGAGTCCCCTGTCTGTTAGGGTCCCAGTAGTGGTTCGAGTCCCTGCCGGGGGCCGTCTGAGGTCTGTGCCAGGCCGTTCTTCAGGAGGCCCGTGCCAGCCCTGTTCTGTTCTTCTGGTGCCAGACCGTTCTTCAGGAGGCCTGTGCCATCTTTTGTTTTGCTTTTTGTTTGTCTGTGATAGTTAGTAAGTTGTCAATAGCTTTTTATTTTGAGAAAATAGGTCAGACCTTTTCTACTCCGTTTAAGGGAAGGACACAACCATCCCCCACCAGGGGAAGCAGAAGCTGCTCCAGGAGCAGAGGACGGAGGTGCTCCAGTAGAAATCCTGCCCTATACCAAAGGGCTCAGAGAGAGCAGTCTGCCTCTGCCGCTTGCCCCTACGAGCCACCAGCCCTCAGACGTGGGGGGGGAGGGGAGAAATCAGCCCCATCACTACTGGCCTTTGGCCACTAGTGACCTCTACAATTAGATATCAGTAACTCAAATCCTTGTAAATCTTTCAAGAAAAAAATGCTTAAGCTTAACTCTGTGTTATGTTCAGTAAAAGTTTTATGAGTAACCTAGCATAATTCTGAGTAAAGTAAGTGTAGCAAGTGAACATCTTAATAATTGTGTGTTATAAAGTGTTACAGTGTGTATACCTACAAACAGCCTGAGAATTTTGTAGCATCCAAAATACTTAGAGTTTTGCTAAGTTATATGAAAATGTTTTGTGCTCAGTAAAATTGTGCTGTAAAGCACATTTCCAAAAATAATAAAAAGTGTTCATAAATGTATCAATCTGAAGAATGCTAGTGTCACAGTTTACAATAGCCTATTTTTCAGTGTTCATTGAAAGTTAAAGTACCTAATGTTTTTAAGTTCTAATTAAAACTACTTAATATAATAAAAAACATTTCTGTATGCTAAAGAATGTGTATTTTAATAAAAAAAATAAAGAATAAAAAAGCATTGTATTAAGAGTAAAAGAAAGTAACTGTTCTAAAGTGCAAGTGTTTATTTAAAGAGAGAGAATAGTAAATGTAAAAAAAAGTTGTAAAAAGTTTGTAGAAAAATTGACATAGTCATGCTATATAAAGTTAAAGCAAGTGAGTCTTGATATCAAGTGCACAGCAAGATTAGAGTTTTGTTTTCAGTTAAAAGACAAAGTTGTCTTAGACTGTTAGCCTGCTCTTAATGTTGACAAATTTCAAAGAACTTTCTAATTGTTTTTATCAAAGCAGTTTCTCATGCTTAAAGTCTCAATGAGTTCTCTGAGTATTTAAAACAATGAAATCTTCATATTAAAAAGACTGTAAGCCAAGTGTTGTTAACAACTAAGTAACCTGTATTTGTATTTAAGCCTTTTTATTGTCATTCTAGTTAAATACCTATAATCCTATTTAAGCAAGTGCCAAAGAAGCTTTCTTCTGACAACTTTCCAAAATCAAATTCAAAAAGGTACTTTTACCTGTAAGTAACTCTGATATTTTCCAGAGAGCCCCTAGAACATGTCAGAGAAATTATTTTCTTATTAGAGAAAGTATTTGGCTAATTTAGCTTATTTATCTGATATATAATTACCTAGAAAACACTGCCAAAGAGAATGGTGCTAAACTTTGTTGCTAGATGTTTTGTGTTGCAAAAATATCCAAATGTCCTTATGCCAACTGTCCTGTAGTAAGCTCTCCTCAGATCTTTAGCCACTCTCATTTACAAGTCTTCTTTCATTTATAATCACTGTTTTGTTGCTCCTGAGCTAGTGAAGAGCTAAATTTCAGCAAAACAAGTATTTGCATAAGATTAAGTAAACTAAAGAAAATAATTTTGTAGCTTTTTATTTCAAGTGTTGCTGATAAAGTATTTTAAGCTTTTTCTCTTGAGCTGACAACAGTTTAATAAATGACAATACCTCTGTAAGCAGAATTGAAACATTTATCTTTCTCTCTACCTGATCCCTCCAGAATTTAACAACTCTCAGTGACCACTTTTATATTTCATAGCAGTATATTTAGTTGCATAAGTTCAATAAGAATCTGCTTTCCTTGTAAGAAGACCGATTAAAAACACTAGTTATACTACCAAGGCTTTGACTAGAATGTTATACCTGAGAGACACGTGTGTAAACTCATATTAACAAACAGCTTTAAAAAACTGACTTCAACTCTGTAAAGCCAACAAAGACCCTTGGAAGAACTAGCCTAGCACCTTGCTTACAAGATTCGCAGCAGCCTTACCAAGTGAGTAAAGAAAGTCACTTCCTGGCAAGTGCAGGAACCTCAGAATGTCTTGGGGACTCAAGAAGAGAAGAATTCACCCAAATCTACAAGTACTGCAGGCAAAACCTGATGGCAAGACTGGCTTAGCTTTCTAGCCTTGAGAACCTTTTAAAAGCCCAATCTGAAGTTCCTTATAAAAAGTTCCAGCAAAGCACATTTAAAAGAGCCTATGTAACCAATTGCTTTTCTTGCTGCACTTATGCAAATAATCAGGCCAAGTGTTAATTATTTTCTTAATCTAGTTACTAGTAATAAAAATAAGAGTAATTTTACAAAAAAGTATTGTTTCGATAATGCAGCCTTATCTATACTGAGTCCATGCATTCTTTAATTTTCTTGTCAAGTTTGTCCTTCCAGAATAGAAAATCCAACTCCAAATGTTGCTACTTAAAATAATAACATGATTTATTCTGTCTTGCCTAGAAGCCACGAAACTGCAAATAATGATAGCAATAGAACCCAGGATAGAAACTCCCATCTTCCGAAGGCCTCCCATCCAAACATTAATAGAGACCTAGTTGCACCCCTTACTGCGCCTCCTCTCAGCATGAAGCAGCCAGAGCGGTAGCTGCCCCCTTTCCCTAGCAGCAAGTATAGTCTCTATCTGTAAAGAAAAAAATGAGATAGAGACTGTGGGTGTAGTCAGAGTGAGAGGAGAGCCTCCAGAGGGGGCGAAGCAGAATGTTTGCAGTCAGAGCAGTGTGGCTGCATGCAAGAGGCTCCCTACTGAAACTCTATGTTAAACATTGAGTTCTGGAGTCTTTCTTCAGTAAAATGAGTTGAAGCTCAAAAGGCCAAAGGCAGCTTAGCCTAGAACGTTTGAATGTTCCGCAGATAAAGAGAAAGTGTCTCGGCATAGCCCATGACTTCGCTGTAAGCAACCCTAGCAGGCAGACAGCAGCCCGGCCCACCTTGGGGCCAGGGCAAGTGGTATAAATCCACACCCTAAGCCTACTCTTCACATTATCAAAGTATATGTGGCATTAGATACATCTTTCCTGCTCTAATAAATTATCCTAGAAATAGTCATGAAAAACTTCTCCAAGCTCTGACATCTGATTGTGACAACAACTTGAACTGCTGTTAAAAGAACATATGAGATGTGAACAGTTTCCAAAAATGTGTTGTTTTAATTCGTCTGATTTTTCTGCTTTTGTTATATATTTGTATTCCTATTCTCCTAACCTGTGTAGAGAGTGCAGCTGCTAATCTTTTAAAGTCAATACATACTTGTGCTACTTTTCAAAAATTAACTTCAAGAAATAAGTGAATCATATGCTGATTCCACACCTGCATTTGCTGCAAGAATATAATCATGTATATTATTATTTTATCCAAAATTATAGCTGTTGGCTGTCCTCTCTTTTATATTTTATCTCCCTGTTTAATCCCAAGAAATGGCTGGTTAGCCAAAGACGAGTAAGATTCCTCACAGGAAGAAAAACCTAAGACAAGCACAGTCGCAAGGGACCTCAAGTGAGCAACGTAGAAGCCAACTAAAATGAAGCATAGAACCTCACCCCCCAGATGAGAGAGACATTCCCTGTAACAAGCTGTCAGGTCGCGCCCAGCTAATCATTATTCTAATACCTTTCTACAAATATATTTGTACATACCTCTGTCATTTAAAGACTTTGGGCCCATGATTAGACCCAATGCACAAGAGAAAAGGGGGGGTGTGAGAGCAAAAGAGACTCCATTTTAAATAGAAGCCATCCTAAGACAAAGTCTCGCCCCTGGCCTAGTTCTGAGGGAAAACCTTGTTTTAGTCATGAGAAAAAAAAACTCACCCTTTGTACTAGTAATCTTCCCCCTTAGATAGTTCCCTGCACCTTGCTATAATCTCAAGGTCCAAACTTCAAAGGCCAGGCCTCAAGGACCAGGCACTTCTCAAGGTCTAAACCTCAAAGTACCAGGCACTTCCCTAGAGATAACAAACCTTACATCAGGCAGCAGCTGGACGCCAGCTCGACTTAGCTCCAAGTTAGAGCCCCCCTTTCCCTGCACCTTGTGATGCTTAAAAACCTTGCCTACCCTGAGCTCAGGGTTCTCACTTTAGAACCGCTGCATCAGTGACAAGTGTGAGTCCAAGCTCGAGCTTGAAATAAATGACCCTTTTGTGTTTACATCAGAATCAGCTCCTTAGTAGAATCTCGGGGACTCGCGACTTAGGCACAACAGGGGAAAAAAGGAGGGCAGAATTTACTGAGCACGGGGACATTTCTGTGGCGGTTATGCTTGCCCGCCTCCTAACATCCTCGGTCCGGGGTCACGGTTTGGGGAAAAAGCAGCTTCCCAGGCCTCCAGTCCACCCGGAGTGCCTCCTAAGTCCGCCCCTGCACCTGGGGCTCAGGGAGGGAAAAGGAAACCCTGTACCCTTTTTCTTGTACAGATTAACTCCGCCCGGAGAAAGCTCTCCATTTCTGTTCGCTTGCTGAAACTGTATTTAAAAGTGGGAGGAGGGGGAAACCAATCATCTTAAGAGAACTAGACTTTTTCCCTAAATTACATTTCAATAAGCTGTTGAGATACACTAAACAAACCTAAGAAATGTTAAGATTATTTGTAGTCACAAACGTTTATTAAATGCTTTGCTACAAGTAATCTGTATATGTGTGAAATTCTCTTAAACTGCTTGCTGTAGATTGAATGTGTCCCCCCAAAATTCACCCTTTGAATTCCTAACACCCAATGTGAGTACCTCTGAATGGCATTAGTACCCACTGAGGGGCCTGGCCCTTTATGCCTGTGAGGATTTATCAAAAAGATAGCACCTATGAACCAGGAAGCAGGCCCTCACCAGATGCTGAAGCCCGCATCCCATTATCTTGGACTTTCCATCATCTAGAACTGGAAAAAAATAATTCACATTGTTTTTAAACCACTCAGTCTGTGGAATTTCCTTACAGCAGGCTAAATGCACTAAGATAGGATCAAAAAAGAAAAATCATTTCTTAAATTCCAAGTCCATTAGAGAAAAGGAAAAAAACAGCCAACATTTCTACAATTTATGTTATATAAAATGAGTGAAAATAAACTGTAAAATAAAAAATATAAAGAATGTAAAATGAAACAATGAATGTAAAATACCAACCAGTACTATCAATAACCACCACCATGCTCCACTTCTAACACAGAAAATAAAAATCCTTAACCATTTGTTTTCCTAACGCAGTCACCCTGGCACAATACCTAGCAGGCACTTTCGCTTCTTTCCATCATTGTCCATAACCAATTAACAACGAAGCCTGTCCATTCTGCTTTTGCCTTATTTCCTAAATTCTCTTTATATCTCACCTGGATCATACAACTGGCCTCTTAGCCTCCAGTTTTTTCCTTCATTCATCTGCACACTGCCACTGGAGCTACTTCCCCAAAGCACTTGAGACCTCAGGTTAGACACCCACTCAGAAACACCCAATAACTCTCCAGTGTCCAGAAAGCCCTCCTAAATCGGTTCTTCTCCACCCACCCTCCTCCAACAACCTCTCTTCCCATGTATGCTCACACCAGCTATGCATTGACAGGAATGCAAAAAACCAATATTATATTCCTGCTGGGGTAGGCCTACACCATAAAAAGCTAAGAAACAAAACAATGCAAGGATGTATGAATAAAAGTGAAAGATGAAAGATGCCACAGGCAGGAAAGTGTGGTCAAGAGATTGGAACAGAAAGTCTAATGTGGTAGGACAAATGCACAATACTAATCCTTGTACAATAATTCCTTGCACATTTATGGTACTTTGTACTTCTGGATAATAAGGGCATACTGTGCTTTTATACGTATTATTCCATTTTATTGATAGTTCTTCAGTTATACCTCATGAGCTATCATGTTATTATTTTCATGTAACCCTCCCAAAAGACCTGGACATTACTGCAGGTAGTAGTATTGTTTGAATTTTATATGAAAATTAAGATCCGGAATTTTAAGTGATTTACCTAAAATTACCCAGCAGATATTAATTTCCTTCAGCTTCTCTGAGCCAGTACTGCCACCTTTTTCTCTTTCAATAAATATAGTTATATCACCACTAGGCTAGTCATAGTTCTCATCCGTCTTATTTGAAAGGTTAATGACAAAATAGAGGTGGAAAACTCAGATCAAAATTGTCAGTACAAATAATGCTATTACCACCTAGTACAGAAAACTTAAATTTTAATATTTTCTAAGTATGTTTTGAAGTATGTGCACCAGTGATGTCCCAAATTTTCCATACTTCTTGAAGTTGCACATTTACAGTCATGATTCAAACTATAACTAATGTCAAGAAACACCATTAGCATTCTAATGTGCAGCACTAGACAAAAAGGAATTTGGATACAAAGGTTAACTGAACAAAATGCACTTTCTAGTAATTATAGTTTTTACACAACAATAATACAGACAACAAAGGAAACTGCAAAACTAACTTGCAGTGAGGGGTTGAGCAACAAAACCAGATGAGCAAAATATTCCCTCTGTTAAAAGCAAGAGTCAAAATTAGGAACACCCTTTAAAAACTAACAACTCTTCCTTACAAATTTGAAAAATGAGAAATTCTAACTTCACAGTATCCCATACCCTCACCCCTATTTCCCAACCCTGGAGTTTTTTGAGAAAGGAAAAGGTATATGGGGAAAAAAGGAAATGGAGAAGAAAGCTAGATAAAAACATGACCCCATGGACTGCCAGAAAGTTTCAAAGGTTAAGCTGGGGAAAGCACTGAAGCGGATGCTGAATGTTAGAGCCGGAAGAAAAACATCTGGTTAATCCAACCCCCTCACTTGACAGAGGCAGACACTGAGTATGAGACAGAATTAAAGGACTTGCTAAAGTCCCGTATAAAGTTAGTGACAGAGCCAAACTGAAGTGCCTGACTGCCTGGTCTGTGTTCTTCCCTTTACTCCGCACTCCAGCTGTGTTGGACAAGATGGATAAGTCAGGACACCAGTATTTTATTTGGTTGTAAACCCTCTTCTTGTTGCTTTCCTTGACACTGAATCTCCTGCATACTATTTTTAAGTCTTTAAATTGCTCAGTTTCCTTCTATTCCAACAGCACACCTGCCTCAGTGGTGTGTGATCTATTTATGCTTACTTCATAGAATTGTTTTCCAGCTCCATAACTGGAAGAACCTATGGCTATATTTGTGAGCTCAGAATGGCCACAGTCTTCCTCTGAGTAGATTTGTGTGTTCCAGGCACAGGAACTGACCCCGTTACACTACCCTCCCAAGTACTGTGAGGCTCGTGCTTCCGAGGTAAATAAAACGTAAGGCATAATGTGGTCACAGAGGACCACTCAGGCGAGAACATGTCCGCTGTTTTCAAGAAATCTTATACAGGAAATGCTTCTAAAGAATTACTGAAGAAGGTGAATTATTAATAAAAACAAAGTAAATCTGCTTTGCTTGGCCAAGAAGAGAAATGTTTTCAAAGGAATCTATGTGTGAATCAGCTAATCCCTGACCAAGCTAACCTGTATAATAACAACAGCTGTTAGCTAGCACTCACTATGTGTCAGTCATCTCATGATTTTTAACCATCACAACAATCACAAACAAGAGTGGTAGGTATTTTTTACCCTCATTTTACAACTTAGGCTCAAAGAGTTTAATTAACTTGCCCACAGTCCCATAACTAAAAAGCTGCATAACAGATTTAGACCAAGGACAGATTCACTTCAAAGTCTCTGGGTATTTACCCCTAAATCATTTCTGTAGCCCTGGTGCTTTTGGTCTTTCTCCCACTACAACGTAGCTTTGCTTAGTTACTTCTCAGCAGACTTCCCAGATTGTGAGCCTCACCATTTTAACCAGGGGCTCTTTGGGTTTTCACTTGCAGACCTAACAGCATCTTGTCTCCTGAGGAAAGTTGAGTCAAGACACACACACTTGACCCTTGGGTATATAATTTAATAATTATTCTCCCATAGATTTAGCATTAGCCCAAGAATTTTGTCCAGGCATGGAAATGATATAAAGTCACAGAAGTAGCTAGTCAAGGGCATGGTAACTCAGGGACCCAGCAACACTGACCCCCAAACTAAATAGGTAGTGTTTAATAATCTCTTCTCACTCCTGCCTCAGCCAGATGGAATTCAAATATTTCATCCTTATCATTTCATTCCTCTCTTAACAGATGTATGTAGCTGATATGATCTTGTACAGCCTGGATCCACCTGAATAGCATGGTGGCTGGAATACAGGAAGCATTCAGTAAATATTGCCTTTGAGTAAGAAATAGCATATACCCAAGCCCAAAACTTTGAGTAAGAAATAGCATATACCCAAGCACTAAACTTGGGTATAAATGCCTCAGATCCCTTTTAACTTGAGCTAGCTGGAAGCAGCTTGCACATAAGTCAGATTTCGGAAGGAAGAAGAAGGGTCTGTCAGGTGGACATAGGGTAGGAAGGCCAGATGTGGTCAGGATGTCTCCAAAGGCTGGTTCCAACAGTGCAGTATGTTTTCCCAGTCAAAAATCAAAACACATGGTTTAAGACTAGGGCTGTGATTTTTTGATTGAAGTTTAAAGTACATACAAATTTACATGTAATCTCCAGGGTATGCTGATTTTTAACAGATACACTCCTGTAACCCCACCCAGATCAAGACATGGAATATTTCCAGCACTCCATAAGGTTCCCAGTATTGAGTGGTTTATAAACAACAAAGAAAAAAATTTTTAGTATCAGGACTGAAAACCAGAAAGCACGGAAGGAACTTTGAGGCTGGGCAACCAGAAAGCTGGACTTGGGGGACTGTATCGGGTAAAAATAAGATGAACCCCACTTTAAATCTTTCAGTGGTGATTGTTGAGTATTTCTGTGATTTCACATTCATTATTCCATCGATCCTCACAATGACTCTGCGATATAGTCAAGACAACCCTCTTTCGTACGTGAGAATATAGAAACTTGTTCAGGGTTTTCGAGCATAACATTCCCCACCCTAGGCAAAAGAAATGGGTCTTGAATTTGCTCAGCATAACCAGCCACGTGGCAGCTGGGAAGTCCTGGCATCAGGTTACGGACTAGCTCCGCTCCCGCCCACCTGTCGGCCGGTGATTCGCGCCCCAATATAAAGGCTTCAGGCCAGCTGTCCTTCAACAGCGGTGCTGAACTCTGCCGCGCGCTCTTTGAATTCCCTAGAGGCTGCTCGCCTTTCCAGGTCGGTGCCTTGGGCAGAATGGTGCGGACACCCATTTGACCGCAGTCATTAGGAGGCACCCATTGCCTTGCTTAACTCCTCCGGGGCTGGGCTGAGCATCTTGTGCCTAAAAAGGAAGAACACGGCGAGTGTCCTGGAGGTGATGATTGTTATTTTAATTATCCCTGAAGACTAGAGTGCAATAATCCGAGGAGACAGGTAAGATTGCACAAGCAAAGTACTTCTTGGCATCGAGGGCAGCGAGACCAGTTAAAGGCCAACATTTTGAGAATTCCGCCTTAGGACTGAGAAGGGGGATCGGGAATGAAACCACAAGCCCCGAAGTGTACATGACTATGGAATAGAGACAGAATAAAAGAAAAACGATTGTTTTACAATCACTGAAACAGTTTGCAATAGCAGCGTGAAGGACTATTTGCCTTGTCCCGGACGAGGCAGGAGAAAGCGCCCCTAAAGCAGAAGAAACACGGGAATTGCTGTGCCCTGTAGGACTCGCGCTGACTTTTGTTGTGCGATTGGGCGTTGCAAACCAACAAGGTCCACGGAAGGGTGGCTCGGATTCGGCACCTGACGCCTGACGTGGTGCCTGGAGCGGCTTCGCTTGGGTCCTCAGCCGAGACTCGGCCATCACGCCCGCCGCGTGCGCAAACGTGCTCTGCCCGACCGCATGCCCGAATTTTGCATTCCCCGCGACTCGCTTCCTGCCCGGCCCTGGATGCACTGCGGTTCTCCTGGAGTGAAAAACCTGGGTCAGATGACGGCGCCGGGCTCGCCGACTGGGACCTGCGCTCGCAGCACCTGCCCCGCGCGCGCCCCGCCTACGGCTTCTGCGCGCTGCTCGAGCGCCCGCCCGCCGGCTGCAGGGAGGCGCTCTTCCTCGGGGATCCCCCCACGCGCCGCGCTCGCGGAGCCGTCCGCAGCCCGGCCCGCGCTCCGCCCCCGGGCCCACACCTCCGGTGGCGGCGGCGGCGGGAGGGGAGACGCCCCACTTGCCCCCAGGGCGGGGTCCCCTCCCCTCCCGACGGGGCCCGTCAGTCCCGGGACTCGCGCGCCCCGCCGCCCGCGGCCGCCTGCCCCTGCGCGCCCCTGACGGGCTGCTGAGCCGCGCGCTGCGGGCCCGCGGCCGCTCAGTCTCCAGCGGGGACGGGGACGGGGAGCGCGGCGCTGCTTTAGGGACCCCGGCCCGCGGCCCCCCGCGTCTCCGCCTCTGCCCCCCGGCCCGCAGCCCAAGCGCCTGGAGGCCGAGGGCACCATGGCTCTGGGGCGAACCGGCAGCGCCCTGGGTCTGGCCGCCGGGTACAGTCGGGCCGGCGGGCGCCTCCGCATCCGGCTGCTCCGCGCCGAGGGCCGGGCCCGGGGAACCGCCGAGCCCCGCGCCATCGGCTGTGGCCTGAGCTACGTCCTGCAGCCGCCGGGCAAGACGCGCCAGCAGTGCGGCGCCGTGGTCCGGCGGAGCCGCAAGGCCGTCTTCCACCAGGGCTTCTGCTTGGTCGGGCTGTCGGAGGACGAGACGCCGCCTGGCCGAGCGCGTCAAGGCGGAGAACAAGGGCCGCCGCCTGGAGCGGGGCCGCCTGCTGGGCCAGGGCGATCTGCTGCTGGGCCCGCTCCTGCTCCTCGGAGGGCCCAGGCCCTCCCCTCGGGCCGCTTTCTGCCCCCGGGGAACTCTTGGACACGGCCAGCTACTTCGTACAAAATAGACCTGTATTTTTTCTGCTTGGGCCTTTGTAAAGCCCATTATTGGCAAAGATGACCCTGGATTAATTATCACAGTACAAGATATGATATTTTGTGTAAATACTTCAAATTTCTTTTTTTTTCAAATTGTATGCTGTTCAATAGTGTTTCCCAATGTAGCTAGCCAGTTGCATTTCATATGTTCCCTGGGATCCTATTGGGAGATAATGAATCACATGAAGTGTTAAAGTTTCTTGTTTCATGTATCATTTGAAGTACAACCTAGCTCCACCATCAACAACCAAAGGTGAAATTCTACTTAAGTACTCCTTGGTGTACTATACACGAAAAGTGAAGATTATTTTCATGCTAATACGCCAGTTTTAAAAACAAATTAATATATACCATGACTATGTAATTTGTGCACTACGTGGTCTCGCACATAGACTATTACATACATTTCATTAAATGTACATAATATATATAATCATTAATGATTTACCACGCTGTTATAACCATGTACATAAAACTCTTGATATTATGTAATACATTTCGTGATTTATCATCCACAACAAATACTGATGGCTGGTATGACATAATAATTATTAATCAGACATAACCCACTGAAATGTCAAATCATTTCCAATTAACATGCTTATCATAACCTACAGAAAAGCTTAATCACCAGGCCACTTGAAGCCAGTAACCCCTCCACAATTGCATGCCTCTTCCCACTCCAGGCCCATGAATTGTGGCAGTTTCTACAAACGAGTTTTATCTGGCATCTTGTTCTTATTTCAGGGCCATTTCATCTAAAATCGTCCACTCTTTGACTTAAATAAGACATCTCAATGAATTAAGGACTAATCAGCTCAGGCTCACACACAACCATCATGTCATACATTTGGTATTTTTTAATTTGGGGAGATGCAGGACCTTGACTATAGCCATCAGAGGTCTTAACACAGTCAAGGAAATTGTAGCTGAGCTTTAATTGAATATTGTTTACCAACATCATAAACCATAATATTCAGTTAATGTTACAGGACATAAGAAAATTGTCATGTACATACATATACAAGCACACATAAACACTTAGTTTAACCAAACCCTCATGCCCCCAACAGAGCTTGTACTTTATGTGTTTGTTTATATCTTGCCAAACCCCCAAAAGAAGATTAAGAACATAAACTATAGAAGGCCCATATCCCATCCAATATTCTCAACCATAGTTAACCAACTATTAATAAAACTTTAAAACAAACAACATGCGCACATTCTCCAATCCTACTCAAAAATATCTAGAGCACCAGCTCTACTTAGGTTCATAAAATAGCCATAGACAGACATCCCCACAAATTGAAATTTCAACACAGATCAAAATCTAACTACATTTAATTGAGTAACAACTACAAATAAACTGAGCGTCACCCACAGTGAGCAAAGAAAAATAATTAAACAGACCCAGCAAAATGACCCCAGTTATAAGCATGTACATAGAACTTACTATAAGTAATGACCCCATTACATATAAATGTACTACTTTACATATGTAAATTCCAATCGACTGAAATCTCCCTAGATCCACTCACAACCTAACTTGTTAATGTAGCTTAATAATTAAAGCAAAGCACTGAAAATGCCTAGAGGAATGTGCTAACTCCATAAACACATAGATTTAGTCCCCATCTTTCTGTTAATTTTTAATACAATTGCACATGCAAATATCCACATCCCACTTGAAGATACACTATTGGGATTAAAAGGAGCAGACATCAAGCACATCAAAATGTAGCTCTCCTAATGCCTTGCTTAACCACCCATTTGAAACACCAGTGATAAAATTTGGCAAATGAAAGTTTGACTAAGTGATATTAATTAGGGTTGATAAATTTTGTGCCAGCTACCATGGTCATACGATTTACCCAAATTAATAAAATTCTGGGCTACAGCATGCTAAAGACGTTCATACAATTAAATTTTAATTCAGCTGTAAAAAGCTACAACCAAAATAAAATAAGCAAAAAAGTGACTTTAACAGTTCTGACCACACAGTAGCTAAAACCCAAAGTAGGGTTAAACACCCCATTATGCTTAGCTCTAAACCCAAATAATTATCACAAAAAAATAACCCATCAGGAGTACTACTAGCAATAGCCTAACACTCAAAAGACTTGGCAGTGCTTTATATCCCTCTAAAGGAGCCTGTCCTATAAATCTATAGACCCTGATAAACCCCACCCACACTTGCCAACTCAGTCTATATACTGCCATCTTCAGAAAATCCTAAAAAGGAACTATGGTAAGCACAAATACATCACATAAAAATGTTCAGTCAGGGTATAGCTTATGGGATGGGAAGAAATGGGCTGCATTTTCTACTCAAGGACAAAAAAACTTAAACGTAAGTCTTTATGAAATTACAAAGTAAGGGAGGATTTAGAAGTAAATGAAGACTAGCTAGCTTCGTTGAATTAGGCCGTGAAGTACACACACACCACCTGTTACCTTCTTCAAATACTGAAACCCATGTAGAACCTCTTAATAATTACTAAATATGTAAGAGAAGATACATCGTAGAAAGGTAAGTATAATGCAAAGTGTACGTGGATAAATCAAAATGAAGCTTAAATAAAGTACCTAATTTACACTCAGGAGATTTCATATTAAATGACCACTTTGAACTAAAGCTAGCCCCCCAGAATTCAACTAACACAAATTAAATAAAACACCCAAACTTAAAAGAATAAGAGATAGAAACATTAATTGGCACTATAAAGAATGATGAAAGAAATGTTGAAAGTACTAAACAGCAAAGTTACTCCTTCTATTTTTTGCCTAGTGAGTTAACTAGAGCAATTCAACAAAGAGAACTTAAATGCCCCCAAACCAGATGAGCTGCTTATAAATAGTTTTGAAGGAATGGGCTCATCTATATAGCAAAACAGAAAATTTGAAAGTAGAGGTGAAAAGCCTAACAAACCTGGTGATAGCTGCTGTCCAGAAGAGAATTTTAGTTTGACTCTAAATTTGCATTTAAAAATGATAATCTCAATGTAAATTTAAATTATATTCTAAAAAGATACAGTTTTCTGGATAAAGGATACAACCTTCCTTAGAGATTAAGTGTAAACAAGACCGTAGCTGGTCTTAAAAGCAGCCACCAACTAGGAAAGAATTCAAGCTCAACAATATGTTTATCTTAATTTCAACAATAAAACTATCTCCTAATTTAACACTGGACTAATCTATTAAATAATAGAAGTAATACTGTTAATATGAGTAACAAGAACTATATCTCCTTGTATAAGGTTGTATCAGAATGGAACCCACTGATAGTTAACAGCAAGATAAATCCCACCTAACAATTAATTATCTATGAAGTCAACTGCTAATTAAACATAGGGATGCAATTAAGGAATGATTTTACAAAAGTAAAAGGAACTCCACAAACACAACCCCTGCCTGGTTACCAAGAACATCACCTCTAGCATTTCCACTAGTAGAGGCACTGCCTGCCTAGTGACTTCTGTTTACTGGCCAGGGTACCCTGACCCTGCAAAGGAGCATAGTCATTTGTTCACTAAATAAGCCCTTGTATGAATGGCCACACTCTCTTTTAATCCGTGAAATTGACCTCCCCATGATTCATCTTGACCTTGGCAGAAACTAAACAATCTCGATTCGATTTAACAGAAGGCAAAACAGGATCCGTCTTAGGCTTCAACGTTGAATGTGCGGCGCACTGTTTTTGTTGGCAGTGTACGCCAACAGTATCATAATAAATATCTTTACAACATCCTATCCTTAGGAGCATTCCACAATCCTCACATAACCAGAGCTACATAAAATTAACTTTTGCCCAAAACCCTATTATTGACTATCTCCCTTTAATGAATCTGAGCATCTTATCTATGATTCTGACATGAACAACTGGTAGATCTTCTATGAAAAAGTTTTCTACCACTGACACTAGCCCTCTGTATATGACACTTGTATTTATGAGTCATTAGATCAAGCATTCTACCACAAACCTAAGAAATATGTCTGATAAAAGAGTTACTTTGATAGGCTAAATGATAAAAGTTTAAGAAACATTTCTAGAATTATTGGAATTTAACTTAGTAAGAATTCAAAGATCTCTGTGCTATCACCTTACACTATAGTCTATAGTAAGGTCAGCCAAATAAGCTATTTGGGCCCATACCCCAAAAGTGTTGGTTTATATCCTTCCTGTACTAATAAATCCCCTTATTTTTATCATTACCATAACTACTGTCATCCTAGAAACTGTAATTGTAATAACAAGCTCACATTGATTAATAGTCTGAATTGGTTTTGAAATAAACATACTAGCCATCACCCCAATTTTCATAAAACAAATTTAACCCACAAGCCATAGAAGCAGCCACTAAATATCTTCTAACACGGGCCACCACACTGATAATAGTCATCGTCATTAACCTATGACACTCCGGTCAATGAACTGCTACAAAAATATTTAATCCAACAGCAGCCGCCATCATAACCACAGTCTTGATCAAAAAACGTGGACTTTCTCCTTTTCCCTTTTGAGTGTCTTAAGTTACTCAACGAATTCCACTATTTTCCGGCCTGATCTTATTAACATGACGAAACCTTGCACTGATATCGGTCTTATATCAAGTCTCACCATCTATTACTTAAACACACTATTAACGATAGCCATTATATCAATCCTAGTCGGAGGATGAGGTGGACTTCATCAAACTCAGCTACAAAAAATCATAGCCTACTCATCAATCACTCACAAAGGATGAATAACAGCTATCATAATTTATGATCCAACCCCAACAATCCTAAACCTACTGATCTTTATTATAATATTCACCACATTTCTACTATAATCATTCAACTGATCCGCCTCACCACTATCCCTTTCACATGTACGAGACAATACACCTTTAAACAGCTACATCCCTTCTTATCCTGACACTGTCATTAAGAGTTCTCCCACCACTATCACGATTTTTACCCAAGTGAGGAATCACTCAAGAACTAAAAAAGTTTGAATTATCATGCCAACATTAGTAGCCATTATGGCGCTGCTCAATTTACATTTCTACATGCAACTGACTTACTCCACGACACTAACCATATTCCCTTGAGGAAACAACATGAAAATAAAATGACAATTTGAAAATACAAAACAGGAAACTCTTCTATCACCATTAATCATTCTATCAACACTACTTCACCCTAAAATACTAATATTATCAATTCTGGAGTAGGAATTTAGGTTAACGCAGATGAGTCTTCAAAGCTCTAAGCAAGTATAATTTACTTAATTCCTGAAAACGTAAGGATCACAAGTATTTATCCTACATCAATTGAATGCAAATCAAACAATTTTATTAAGCTAAATCCTTACTAGATTGGTGGCATTATACCCCAAGAATTTTTAGTTAAAAACTAAATATGCTAATCATGAAGCTTCAATGTAGAAGATTCCCTGCTGTCTAGAGTAAAAAGGCAAGAGAAGCCCAGGCAGAATTGAGGTCAGTTCCTTGATTTTGCACTTCAATGTACTAAGTACCACAGGTTTTAGTAAAAAGTGGGCTCCATCTCTGTCCAGGTTTACATCTAATGCTTACTCAGCCATTTTACCCATGTTTTTAAGCCACTGACTATTCTCTACTAAACCGTAAGGACATCGGCACATTACACCTACTATTTGGTGCATGAGCTGGAATAGTAGGGACCACTTTAAGGCTTTTGATTCATGCTGAGCTTGACTAAACTGGAGCTCTAGTTGGAGATGATCAGATTTACAACATAGCTGTAAATGTTCCTGCCTTCATAATAATTTCCTTTATAGCCATGCCTAATATAATTGCGGGCTGTGGAAATTGTTTAGTCCCACTGTTGCGGGTTGAGTTTGTTCTTGGTTCTTGTCCCTACAAAAACAAAGAATTGAAAGGCAGAGACAATAGCAAAGCAGAGCGAAGGTTTTATGTGAATACACTCCAAGAGAGGAATGGGCCAGAAAAAGCAAAAAAGGGCACCGAGCTTTTAGGGGAGGGTCTGTTTATCATGTCCCAACCCAGGAGGCGCCTCTTTGATTGACAGGGTGAGGTAATTTGATTGACAGCTCTAGTTACACACCCATTCCTCTTGGTGTGTATCTCTTTTCCCAAAATGCACACAGAAAAACCCATGGCGCGGTGAGGTGAGGGGCAGCAAAAACAAAATTTTATTTCAATGAGATTATGACGTGGTGTGGTTGGACAGTTCTTAGTTTTGTTCAGTTGTGCCTGCCGTTGAGATCTGGGTGCGACAGGTTTGGCCTGGTCCCAAGAGGCAAGGAAGTTATCTCCCTACAAAGCCTTTGTTCTCTTCAAGTGGAACCCCATAACTGGGTGGCCTTTCCCTTGAACCTTCTCTTTCCGTTCCCTGGCTGCTCATGTCTATCTTTCAACTTACATTACTAATAACTGGGGCACGTGACATAGCATCCTCACAAATAAATAAGTTTTAGAATACTTTCCCCATCATCAATAATTGAAGTGGGTGCAGGGACTAATTGAAACGTGCACCTGCCCCTAGCCGGCAATTCAGCCCGTGCAGGTTCACTTATAAGAACAGGGCATTAAAAAAAAAAAAAAAGAACAGGGCATATAGGAGAGGGAAGGCACTTCCTAACCAAGTGGGTTTCAACACCAAGAACACAAGTTGGTTGAAAATCACCTGCCTTAATCTGGATTGGACGAGTTAACTGGGATGAGGTAAGTCCTGTGTATAAGAATCAAGCAACCCCAAGATATGGAAGGAGAAGGAATCACAGAGGCTGGCACCGAGGTAGGACTTGACACTATTGGATGGCCTTGCAGTTACCACTGAACTAAATTAAACTCGTCTGTAAAATGAAGTTAGTGCTAACTTCCTTTTTACCCCAGAATTATATTTTTGCCATGGTGGCACACAGGGTGGAATTTTACAGACACTGGGACAGGTGCCTCTCTCAGCCTCCTTCCCTGAGTTCCCATCAGGGAATGGGAGGTATTGATGACAACACCTTCCACTGCACCAGGAGTCTACACCCAAATTAGAAAGTCCACACACAATTAGACTGAGAAGAGAAACTCGAGCTCTTTAACTCCATGATACTGAGGAAAACAAAGTATGGTAGGAAACACCCTGGCTTCAGGTTGCCCAGCTTGGAACCCAGACCTGCACCTGACCCACAGGCCAGGATGACAATGCAATGATGGCTATGACTCCAAAACAGTAGGTGCTCAGCACGTCCACATTCCAAAGTGAAATACTAGATGGCCTGTGCTGCGTTTGGGGAAAGAAGATTCAGAGACAAAAGTATTTAGGGAAAAAAGGATTGTACATTTAAAGGATTTCAAGTGAGACAGACTTCAGAAAGGCCGGCAAAACTCAAATCAAATCCAGGATAGGTATTTAAAGGAAAAAACCCCTCAGTATTGGCAGGGTGACCTAGTTTACATTGTCCTGTCATGGTAGAAGAGCAGTGACTTTCTCAAATGATTATCCCATCCTCAAAAGTCCTAACATACGGTCCAATGCCAGTCCTGTAAGAATCAGGGTAAACTTTTTGTTAGAGACAGGTAAGAATCAAATGATAGTCCTTATCCCACTGGGAGAAGAAGGGCTTACAGAGGCTGGAATCTTGTCTTTCCTGGAGAAGATCAAGGCTTCATTTATTTAGAGAAGCAGAGCAAGACATGGTGAGCTTATTGTTTCTGGTTTACCTCCCTGTGCTAACTGGTTTCGGTTTTTTCCCCTCCCTGGTTGTGAAAAAATGATGTATGGGTTACTTAAAATGGCAGCAGGGCACAGTGTCAATCTGGCTTTCGAAGGAGGTGGCTGAAACCTGCTACCACTTGCAAACCTAAAATTGAAGTCAGACGCTGGAGGGAAGTTGGAGATTGGAGCGCCTCTTTGGAGAACTGCCATTGCTGTGAGTCCTAGCCCTCACTCTCAAGAAGGAGGGGGTGTGCATGTGTGTGTGTGGCAGGGAGGGGGGGATTCTCCCTCAAGTCTGGGCTTCATTGGTGGGAAACACAGCTAACAAAGAAAGGTTGGCAGAAGCAGCCTGGGCAGCAGAGTGGACCGTAATGTTTAGGGTGCACCTGCATCCTACAGGTCCAAGGCTGTGTTGGTGTTTGCCTAGGACCACACGGGGGCCTGGCAAGAACAGCTGACCTGATCACCTTGCAGTTCTGCCCCAGGGTGTCGCCTGGGAAAACTGAAGTAGCACCAAGAGACAGAGGGTGGCAGCTAAGTTACCAGCCAGAAGATAACATGTCCATCATGAACAAGGGAATGGCAGGAGAAGTATTTTCAGCCTGGAAGAGCATCTCCAAGAAATCCACAAAAGAGGAAATCATCCTTAAACACATGCTAGGTTGGAGGAAACTAAAATCAGGTAAATACTGGTCAAATAAGATGCTTCCCATCCATTGCCTTCCCTTCCTCTCTCCACTGCTGCTCTGCAGGTCCCACAGTAGGTCCTGGCTGGAGAAAGGGAGAAGCTTGGTGTGTGAAGTTTATGGTTTGTGTGTCTTTACAAACTTAAATCGCATAGCACTGGACATTTTAACTATTGATCTGAGGCCATTTGGAGGACTAATGTGACTGGGAGAAGTTATGGCACCTGCATGAGATGTTAACTCAGGCCAGGAAAGAACCAGCCCCACGGCGGGAGTGCAGGGGCAGCAGTGGGCAAGGACAAAGTTTCGGTCAGATTATTCCTGTGAGTCCTGCCCTTGCCATGACTAGTTACAGGGGCATATTAGTTTCTATTGCTGCTGTAGCAAATGGCCAGCCTTAGTGGCTTCAAAAGCATACATTTATTCTCCCAACATTCTGGAGGTTAGAAGTCCAGACTGGGATTTACAGCAAAAGTCAAGGCTGTGTTCTTCTGGGCGCTCTGGAGGAGAATCCAGTCCTTACTCTTCTCAGCTTCCAGAGGCTGCCCGCAGTCCTGGGCTCATGGCCTCACCTCACACCCCCAGTTCCCCCATGGTGCCACAGCCACAGCGCCTACTCTCTCCAGCTGACACTCCTGCCTCCTTCGTAAAAGGACTCTTGTGATTACATGGTCCCCCCACCAGATAACCAGGATAATCTTCCCATCTCAATATCCTTAATGTAACACATGTGCAAAGTCCCTTGTGCCATCGAAGGTGACATATTTGTAGGTTCTGGGAATTAGGATGTGGATATCTCAGGTGTGTGTGGGGGCCATTATTCAGCCTGCCACAAGTGGATAAGTGAACTTGAAAAAAGTCACTTTATTCTCTGAGTCTTCCTTTTTTCTCTGTAAAATGGGGATAATGATATCTACCTTGTAAGATTATATAACTTAAAGGAGGTCTGATATGAAACATTTTATATAGCATCTCAGTAAGTGCTTCCTAAGATTTCAAACATTTCATTGATTCACTTGATACATCTGTTGAATACTTATGTGCCAGGCAATGTTCAGAATGCTGAAACATGTGTTTCTAAAGAGAGGGGAAGGCAAGAGAAAGCAAGGCCTTCAGCTGCTCTGAAGAGGTGGGTGTCAGGAGGGGTGTGTGCTGGAGTTGGGAAAATGTTCCAGAAAAATTGATTTTATCAAGTACTGATGATAATTTATATAAATAGTGGAGGGTCCTCACTAAAATACCTGGTTCACATCTGCTTTTTTGTTCAAGAAATATTGGTCTAAGTTTATGTACTCATAGAATACAGAAAAGAAAATGCACAAAATTAGCACACCCTGGACACTTGCAGAGATTAACTCACAGGCTGAAAAGAGCACAAAAGCTTTGCTGTTGGTGGAATTATAACCCTTTCTAACTAGAGGAGTCTAAAAATCAATACTTGCTACAAAGAGGATATCTCACTTCTAAGGGGCAAACAGCATTCCATATACATTTTTTCCATAAGCTTTACATTTTTTCACTTGGCAATATATATTGAATCTTTCTATGTAAAATAAGAACTAAGGAAGACTTGTTAGTGATGAAGAAATCTGAATATGTTTATGGGACAAGGGGAAGAAACCAGTGAAGAAAGAAAAAAACAACAAAATATGCCCATAAAAACTATAATTCTGAAGACTGTAACAAAATGGAAATGTATAACAATGTACGAAGGGTACAACTGTAATTTTGAAAAGTAAGCAAAGTATTCCCAAAGCTGGAAGTGAATATGAAAAGATTCTAACTTGTGGCAAGGTCGGAGAACTGTATCTGATCTCTTCTCTTGGTTTCTGAACTTTCTGAAATGTTAGCATAGTCTTCAAATTAAAATAATCTCAGCAAGTTACGTTGGTAATATAGCACAGATAAAAGCATATTATTTACAACTGAGACCCCCAAAACTTCTTATCCCATTTCTTAAGCTTTTCTGCTGGGCACCATTCCCATTATTGCTATCTTAATTATCAAAATCTTTTACTAGGATCCCTGGTGCTTTTATCAGCTCTTCCCCTGGTGTCACACTGAAAAATTTTCTCATTCAGGTTAACCCAGCTCATTAAGACTATTTTAATTTGAGTTAGTAGACATCTTCTTTCACTCTGTTTAGCGATAACTTGTCATAAAACCCGTGTAGTCCCTTTGCCAGAACAGAGCCCCACTTCAGTCCAGGCCCACACAGTGAACCCTGGCTGCACAGTTATGTTATCAGGAGTTTTTGAAACCTTTGTGGGTCAAAATATCCTGTGAAGATACTATTTATGACATATTGAAAAGATGTAGAATTGTAACAGGAATATCAAGGTAATTAGCAAAAAATAGCAACCAGTAGCAGCAAACACCTTGTTTCTCTGGTCAAGCAGAAATAAAGTAGTTAAAAAACATGGTTCAAGGACCTATTATCAAGACGTGGAAAGCTTTTTTTCTGTTAAGACACGTGCCCATTAATCTCCAGTGGAAATGTAAATATCTTATCTGGAGACTAGTTTCTAATAACAGGTTATTGGCAATTTCATTTATGTCTTTCCTTACCTTTTAAAACGTAACCTCAGAGGCCCCTACTATTATCTGACATAAAAGAGAAACATGAAACGTGAAATAGATTTAAAATATCAGTGTTTTATTCACAATCTCCCGCCTCCAAATCCACATCCTTCCATAACAAGGGAAATAAATAATTATAACTCTTCCTCTTAAATGGTTTTGGCCCTTGAGCTAATTAAGATATATCTTTAATTACTTTATCTCATCCAATTCTCACAGCATGTTGAGAGCACTGTTACTGCCTTATTTTACAGATAGGTAGACTGAGGCTCAGATAAGTGGCTTTCCACTGAAGAGATTAGACCTGGCTAGGACTCATTCCACATTGCCACCTGGGGCACAGATAGGTATTATTACAGCAATAACATGGCAACTACAAACAGTAAAATAAATTGATGCGGGTGTAAATCTAAACAATTTCTTCAGGTTCTTTCCACCTTCTAAGGACAGGACAGTTTCAAAAGTGAACCATGATCTTGTCAGAGCTTTGGTGTGTCCCATAATCCATATTCCCAGTCGACATGTTCTGCCTACAACCACAACTTGTGGTGCTCTTGTGGAAAAGCAAAGGGAACAAAATGATAAAATGCAGTGGCCATTAAGAGCCAAGGGTCCCACGTTACCATGTGAGCATCATAAAGCTGCTTAAGTGACATCTGCAGCAGCTGCAGGTCATTGCTCCTGAAGTCATGATGCCACTGAAGACAAAGCCAGGCAGGCTTGGGCAGCCAAACCTTAGGGTTTCATGTCTGCCACCTGCTTCTCTGGAAACTTCCAATTTAGACTATAGTTTCAACCTACTTATAATTCCAACAAACAACTCATTTCTGATAAATAGTTATCAAATTCACCTTGGCACCTGCCAGACCAAATCAATCCACAAGATTTTCAGAGAGCACATGTTCTAAGATTTTCATTTCATTACTCATGTTTGTTTGTTCATTTTTTTAATCAAATGATTTTCAACACTTGACATTAGAAATCATACAAGCTTTTTATCTGGCGGGAGTCATGCATGAAGTATGTGTATATGCATGTTGGATTTAGGGTAACTCAGTAATTCCATACTTAAACATGGTGAATTCAGAGTTTAACGGAGTTAAATATTTTCCACCTTTCTTTATCTATCATCCCTCTTTCCAATGAGGAAGTGTCAGCACCAAGAGCCATTGTCAGGGGCTGCTGGCTTTGCTGAGCAGTGGCTTAGTGGTTGTCACTTGCTCCTCGTCCCCATCAACTGGAGATGATCATGCCTCACCATGGCCTCTAGTAACTGCCCCCTCTCACTCTCCTTCTTCCTGATTGCAATAACAGACCTTTCCTGGGTGAGCCAGCAGGCTCTCCTCCAGCTGCTTCTGAGCCCCTCTTTGGGTGCCATGGGGAACTCTATGATGCTTTCTTGTGCTTTATATGATTCATAACATATAAAGAATGGAGGAGGAAGAAAAAGGAGAAAAAAAAAGAACCTTTAGTTTGTGTTTGTAATAGTATACGAAGTAAGTTAAATTAGACAGTTAGATAGTAAGGGAATTGCCTTTGAACCTTTGGTAACCAAGAATCTAAATCCTACAATGGCAATAAGTACATACCTATCGATAATCACCCTAAATGGAAATGGTCTGAATGCACAAATCAAAAGACATAGAGTTACTGAATGGATAAAAAAACAAGACCCATCTATATGCTGTCTACAAGAGAATCACTTCAAACCCAAAGACATACACAAACTGAAAGTTAAGGGATGGAAAAAGATATTTCATGCCACTAATAGTGAGAAAAAAAGCAGGGGTTGCAGTATCTGTATCAGACAAAACCGACGTCAAAACAGAGAAAATCACAAAAGACAAATAAGGACATTACATAATGATAAAAGGGTCAGTCCAACAATAGGATATAAGTATTATAAATATCTATGCACTCAACACAGGATCACCTACATATGTGAAACAAATACTACCAGAATAAAAGGGGGAAATAGAATGCAATGCATTCATTTCAGGAGACTTCAACACACCACTTACTCCAAAGGACAAATCAACCAGACAGAAAATAAGTGAAGAGACAGAGACACTGAACAACATATTAGAACAGATGGACCTAACAGACATCTACAGAACACTCCATCCGAAAGCAAAAGGATGCACATTCTTCTCAAGTGCACATGGAACATTTTCAAGAATAGATCATATATTAGGCCACAAAAAGAACCTTAGTAAATTTAAAAATATTGAAATTGTACCAACGAGCTTCTCAGATCACAAAGGTATGAAACTAGAAATAAATTACACAAAGAAAATGAAAAAGTCCACATACACATGGAGGCTTAATAACATGCTCCTAAATAATCAATGGATCAATGACAAAATAAAAACAGAGATGAAGCAATATATGGAGACAAATGACAAGGATAATTCAACACCACAAAATATGTGGGATTCAATGAAGGCTGTGCGAAGAGGGAAATATACTGCAATACAGGCCTACCTCAGGAAAGAAGAACAATCCCAAATGAACAGTCTAAACTCACAATTAATGAAACTAGAAAAGGAAGAACAAATGACACCCAAAGTCAGTAGAAGAACTAGAGCAAATAGTTCTAAAATTCATATGGAAGCACAAAAGACACTGAATAGCCAAAGCAATCCTAAAAAGGAAGAAAAGAGTAGGGGGAATTATGCTCCCTGACTTCAAGCTCTACTACAAAGCTACAGTAATCAAGACAATTTGGTACTGGCACAAGAACAGACCCATAGACCAGTGGAACAGAATGGAGATCCCAGACATAAATCCAAGCATATATGGTCAATTAATATATGATAAAGGAACCATGGATATACAATGGGGAAATGTCAGTCTCTTCAACAGCTGTTGTCAGCAAAACTGGAAAGCTACATGTAAGAGAATGAAACTGGATTACTGTCTAACCCCATAAACAAAAGTAAACTCAAAATGGATCAAAGACCTGAATGTAAGTCATGAAACCATAAAAGTCTTAGAAAAAAATATAGCCAAAAATCTCTTGGACATAAACATGAGCAAATTCTTCATGAACATATCTCCCCAGGCAAGGGAAACAAAAGCAAAAATGAACAGGTGGGACTATATCAAACTAAAAAGCTTCTGTACAGCACAGGATACCATCAGTAGAACAAAAAGACATCATACAGTATGGGAGAATATATTCACAAATGACATATCCGATAAGGGGTTGACATCCAAATTATATAAAGAGTTCATGCACCTCAACAAACAAAAAGCAAATAAGCCAATTAAAAAATGGGCAGAGGAGCTGAACAGACACTTCTTCAAAGAAGAAATTCAGATGTCCAACAGGCACCTGAAAAGATGCTCCACATCACTAGTCATGAGACAAATGCAAATTAAAACCACAATGAGATATCACCTCACACCAGTGAGGATGGCCGCCATCCAAAAGACAAACAACAACAAATATTGGCAAGGATGTGGGGAAGGGAAACCCTCCTACACTGCTGGTGGGAATGCAAATTAGTACAACCATTGTGGAAGGAAGTATGGAGGTTCCCAAAAAACTAAAAATAGAAAGACCATTAAACCCAGGAATTCCACTCCTGGGAATTTACCCTAAAAATGCAGTAGCCCAGTTTGAAAAAGACAGATGCACCCCTATGTTTATTGCAGCACTATTTATAATAGCCAAGAAATGGAAGCAACCTTAGTGTCCATCAGTAGAGGAATGGATAAAGAAGATGTGGTATATATACACAATGGAATATTATTCAGCCATAAGAAGAAAACAAATCCTTCCATTTGCAACAACATGGATGGAACTAGAGGGTATTAAGGTCAGTGAAATAAGCCAGGCGGAGAAAGACAAGTATCAAATGATTTCACTCATCTGTGGAGCATTAGAACAAAGACAAAACTGAAGGAACAAAACAGCAGCAGACTCACAGAACCCAAGAATGGACTAACAGTTACCAAAGGGAAAGGGACTGGGGAAGATGGGTGAAGGGAGGGATACGGGGAACAAAGGGCTATTACAATTAGCACACATTATGTAGTGGGGTTGGGGGGTGGGGTGCATGAATACGGGGAAGGCCGTATAACACAGAGAAGACAAGTAGTGATTCTGTAACATCCTACTACACTGATGGACAGTGACTGCAATGGGGTATGTGGTGTGGACTTGATAATAGGGGGACTCTAGTAACCATAATTTTGCTCATGTAATTGTATATTAATAATAGCAAAATAAAGAAATTAAATCTTATGATAGCTCTGTTTAAACTCATTTTTTCAAGGTAGATATGCACATATAGATGTAGGAGGGGGTGGCTGTGTGTCCCAGGCCTGCCCGCTGAGGAGGCTCAGAGCAGTGACGCCCCGGCAGCCGTGAGCACACTTGGCACTCAGGCCGTGGTCCTTAAACCCCTCCCATCAACATGAGGACCCAGGATACTGTGGGAAATGGTTGATTCCAGGCCTGGGGTGTTAGAAGTGCAATAGGAGCCTGGAGTAAATTTTAGATCCAGAAACTAAATGAGTGTCCAGTGAAGATATCACAAGGATGCAAGAGCCAGCTTGAAGGGGCTCACTCCTGTCAAAGCTGGGACGTTTTTGAGAACCACAATAAATAATAATCACAATGGGTTATAACACATATAATACAATAAAAACCCATGAGTCCATACAGATATAAATAAACAAATGAGGGTAAAAGGCAAAATTCTTCCTTACACTAGAATTTCAACTAATGAATATTTATTAAACATGATGAGATTCTAAAATTACCACTTGGCAATCTCTGTAGTAATAAACGGTTCAGGGAAGAATTATCAGAGGATGGTATAATCTAGGAAGTAAAATGATGATCAGAAACAGGATATTTACATAGTCTCAAAGTATCTCTCACAAGAGATTTATTCACTACAAAGGAAAAAATGAAACTTGACGGTGAAGAAACCTGGTAAACAATATTACTTGCACCAGGTAATCAAAGTTAACATCACTAGTAATGAGACAAATTGGTATTGTGTGCCTCTGATACGATGCACTGAGAAGACACATCATTTCCATGATATTTCTGCCAGAAATGTCTAACCTGGATCTAATCACAAGGGAGTATCAGACAAACCTAAACTGGGGAACATAGTATATAAAAAAAAGATCTTATTTATAAAAACTGTCAAGATCATCAAAGCCTGAGATTTAAAAATTTTAAAGAGGTATGCCTGTTGAATACAACTTGTGGTCCAGGATTGTCTTTTCCTACAAAAAAAATGCACACATATTTGGCCAATTACAAAAATTTGAACAAAGTCTATAGATTATCAGATTATCTAATAGTATTGAATCGATATTAAGTCCTTGATTTTTGTGAGGGAATTACAGGAGAGAATACTTTATTTTTAGGAAATATACACTGAGTATTTGGAGATAAAGGGCACATGACTACAATTTATATTTCCAAATATTTCAGGAAAGAATAGATAGAAGATAGATAGATAGATAGATAGATAGATAGATAGATAGATAGATATAGATGATAGATACATGAAATGATAATGATATAAACATATATGATAAAATGTTAACATTTGGAGAACCTGAGTCAAGGGTATATGGGAATTTTGTATTGCTTTGGCAATTGTTCTATAAACCTGAAATTCTTTAAAAATAAAAGCTTTGATAATGGTGAAGAGGGCAGTGGCAGGCAGACTGAGTAAAGGAGGGTGGCGCGGTGGCTGTGGTCCAGGCGACTAGCAGGTGCGTGGGCAGTCAGACAAATGAGGCATTTGTCTTTTGTTGGGTGGAGACAGGAGACATTGATTCTTTTCTAAATCAGAAATTGTTATCAGTCTGGAAAGTAAATATTATTCTTTTTGTCAAATAAAATGTGGATTTTCCCTGTAAGGCTAAATACTAGTGTCTGGTCGCATGAGGGTATCTTATCAAGGCCTTGTCATTCATAAATGATAAAACTCTATGTAGCAATGGTTAGATTTTACAAGCACACATCAGCTGAGATGTTGCTCCTCTCTCTGGAACACGGCAGATGGAGTCAGAAGTGTACAACCAGTGGAATGGAAACATGTGATTCGTTCTGTTTGTGTCACTTAGTGCAGTCACCCAGACATGTTTCCATAGACTGCCCTTTGTACAGACGGGAGACTAGAACAAGATGTGCACAAAGTCATTCAGCAAAATTATATTCATCCGCATGAGCTAAAGAGGGAATGCTCAAATCACACCAAAAAACAAAAGGAGGTCTACCTGTTAAAATGAATCTTGCTGTGACTAAATGCAATTATCTCATTTAGTCCCTGCCATCTTCACATCCAATATTTTAGAAAAAAACTGAGATTCAAAGAAGTTAAGCATTTGCCCCGTGGTCACACAACTACCCGGTAGAAGAGTCTAGATGTGAAGCTAGGTCCTTCTGGCCTTAGACTTTCTGCTTTCTGATGCTCCACCTCATTTTCTCTTTTTTACTTCCTAACAGGAAGAAGCATCTGCCCCAGCAGACGCTGATCTCACACTCAGCTGCAGAGAGGCCCTATCACTCTAACACTCTACCCCTTGCAGGGAATGGGTCATGATTGGGATTGCAACCCAGTTTGGGCCAACAAATATATATTGAGAAGTTTCTTGGGAAGTTCTTCCTCAGTCTTATGGGAGGGCTTGTAGAAGCAAGGTCTTCTCTCGAGCCTGGTCTCTAAATAAGAAATCACATCATCACTACTCTCATCAAACTGCTTTTGTCAACTTCACTGCTGAGATTCATCTTGCCAGTACCAATGGGCATTTCTCTGTTCCAATTTTCTTGACTTCCCTGCAGAATTTAAATGGGTTGAACATCCACTCTTCTTGGAATCTTGCCTATCCTGGCTTCCATAACTCCACACTCCCATGATCGTTTGCCTGCATCACTGTCTGCTGTTTCTCTTTCTCCTACACTTTTTACTCCTCTATTGAATTTCTAAATGTTGCTTTGTCTCAAGAATTGATCCTACAAATCCAAACAAAACAATACTTGCATTATAGGGGTACCAGAAGAAGAAGAGAGAGAAAAAGGGATAGAAAGTGTCTTTGAGGAAGTAATCGCTGAAAACTTCCCCAATCTGGGGAAGGAGATAGTCTCTCAGGCCATGGAGGTGCACAGATCCCCCAACAAAAGGGACCCAAGGAGGACAACACCAAGACACATAATAATTAAAATGGCAAAGATCAAGGGTAAGGACAGACTATTAAAAGCAGCCAGAGAGAGAAAAAAGATCACATACAAAGGAAAGCTCATCAGGCTATCATCAGACTTCTCAGCAGAAACCTTACAGGCCAGAAGGAAGTGGCATGATGTATTTAATGCAATGAAGCAGAAGGGCCTTGAACCAAGATTACTTTATCTGGCAAGATTATCATTTAAATTTGAAGGAGGGATTAAACAATTTCCAGATAAGCAAAAGATGAGAGAATTTACCTCCCACAAACTACTTCTACAGTGTATTTTGGAGGGACTGCTATAGATGGAAATTTTCCTAAGGTTAAATAGCTGTCACCAGAGGTAATAAAACCACAGTAAAGGAAGTAGAACAGTTAATTACTAAGCAAATGCAAAATTAAATCAACTACCCCCAAAGTCAGTCAAGGGATAGACAAAGAGTACAGAATATGATACCTAATATACAAAGAATGGAGGAGGAAGAAAAAGGAGAACAAAAAAAGAACCTTCAGATTTTGTTTGTAATATCATACTAATTGAGTTAAATTAGACTCTTAGATAGTAAGGAAGTTACCCTTGAACCTTTGGTAACGACGAACCTAAAGCTTGCAATGACAAAAAGTACCTATCTATTGATAACCACCCTAAAAGTAAATGGTCTGAATGCACCAATCAAAAGACATGGAGTCACTGAATGGGTAAAAAAAAAGACCCAACTATATGCTGCCTACAAGAGACTCACTTCAAACCCAAAGACATACACAGACTAAAAGTTAAGGGAAGGAAAAAAGATATTTCATGTGACTAACAGGGAGGAAAAAGCAGGAGCTGCAGTACTTGAATCAGACAAAATAGAGTTGAAAACAAAGAAAGTCACAAGAGACAAAGAAGGACATAACATAACGATAAAGGGGTCAGTCCAACAAGAGGATATAACCATTATAAATATCTATGCACCCAACACAGGATGACCTACATATGTGAAACAAATAGTAACAGAATTAAAGGGGGAAATAGAATGCAATGCATTCATTCTAGGAGACTTCAACACTCCACTCACTCCAAAGGACAGATCAACCAGACAGAAAACAAGTAAGGAGAAAGAGGCACTGAAGAACACATTAGAACTGATGGACCTAACAGATATCTACAGAACTCTCCATCCAAAAGCAGCAGGATACACATTCTACTCAAGTGCACATGGAACATTTTCAAGAATAGATCATATACTAGGCCACAAAAAGAACCTCAGTAAATTCAAAAAGATTGAAATTGTACCAACCAGCTTCTCAGATCACAAAGGTATGAAACTAGAAATAAATTACACAAAGAAAACGAAAAAGCCCACAAACACATAGAGGCTTAGTAACATGCTCCTAAATAACCAATGGATCCATGTCCCAATAAAAACAGAGATCAAGCAATATATGGAGGCAAATGACAACAATAATTCAACATCACAAAATCTGTGGGATGCAGCGAAGGCTGTGCTAAGAGGGAAGTATATTGCAATACAGGCCTACTTCAGGAAACAAGAACAAACCCATATGAACAGGCTAAACTCACAATTAACAAAACTAGAAACGGAATAACAAATGAGGTCCAAAGTCAGTAGAAGGAGGGACATAATAAAGATTAGAGCAGAAATAAATAAAATCAAGAAGAATAAAACAATAGAAAGAATCAATGAAAGCAGGAGCTGGCTCCTTGAGAAAATAAACAAAATACATAAACCCCAGCCAGACTTATCAAGAAAAAAAGAGAGTCTACACACATAAAAAGAACAAAAAATGGGAAAGGAAAAATCACTACAGACACAACAGAAATACAAACAATTATTAGAGAATACTAAGAAAAATTGTATGCTAACAAACTAGATAACCTAGAAGAAATAGACAACTTTCTAGAAAAATACAACCTTCCAAGACTGACCCAGAAAGGAAAAGAAAATATGAACAGAAAAATTACTAGCAATGAAATTGAACTGGTAATCAAAAAACTACCTAAGAACAAAACGCCTGGACCAGATGGCTTCACCACAGAATTTTATCAAACATTTTGTGAAGACCTAATATCCATTCTCCTTAAAGTCTTCCCAAAAACAGAAGAGGAGGGAATACTTCCAAACTCATTCTATGAAGCCAGCATCACCCTAACACCAAAACCAGGCAAAGACACCACAAAAAAAGAAAATTACAGACCAATATCCCTGATGAACATAGATGCAAAAATACTAAACAGAATATTAGCAAAGCGAATTCAAAATTACATCAAAAAGATCATCCATCATGATCAAGTAGGATTTATTTGAAGGATGCAAGGATGGTACAATATTAGAAAATCCATCAACATCATCCACCATATCAACAAAAAGAAGGACAAAAACCACATGATTATCTCCATAGATGCTGAAAAAGCATTCGACAAAACTCAACATCCATTCATGATAAAAAAAACTCTCAACAAAATGGGTATAGAGGGCAAGTACTTCAACATAATAAAGGCCATATATGACAAATCTGCAGCGAACATCATACTTAACAGTGAGAAACTGAAAGCCTTTCCTTTAATATAGGGAACAAGATAAGGATGTCCACTCACACTTTTATTCAACATAGTACTGGAGGTCCTAGCCATAGCAATCAGACAATACAAAGAAATAAAAGGCATCCAGATTGGTAAGAAAGAAGTTAAACTGTCCTGTTTGCCAATGACATGATATTGTAAATAAAAAACCCTAAAGAATCCACTCCGAAACTACTAGATCTAATATCTGAATTCAGAGAAGTTGCAGGATACAAAATTAATACACAGAAATCTGTTGAATTCCTATACATTAATGATGAACTAGTAGAAAGAGAAATCAGGAAAACAATTCCATTCACAATTGCACCAAAAGAATAAAATACCTAGGAATAAACCTAATGAAGGAAGTGAAAGACCTCTACTCTGAAAACTCCAAGACACGCATGAGAGAAATTAAAGAAGATACCAATAAATGGAAACACATCCTGTGCTCATGCATAGGAAGAATTAATATTGTCAAAATGGCCATCCCGCTTAAAGCAATCTACAGATTCCATGCAATCCCTATCAAAATACCAACAGCATTCTTCAACGAACTAGAGCAAATTGTTCTAAAATTCATATGGAACCACAAAAGACCCTGATTAGCCAAAGCAATCCTGAAAAGGAAGAATAAAGCAAGGGGAATTACGCTCCGTGACTTCAAGCTCTACTACAAAGCCACAGTAATCAAGACAATTTGGTACTGGCCCAAGAACAGATCCATAGATCAATGGAACAGACTAGAGAGGCCAGATATAAACCCAAGCATATATGGTCAATTAATATATGATAAAGAAGCCATGGACATACAAAAGGGAAATGACAGCCTCTTCAACAACTGGTGTTGGCAAAACTGGACAGCTACATGCAAGAGAATGAAACTGGATTATTGTCTATCCCCATACACAAAAGTAAACTCGAAATGGATCAAAGACCTGAATGTAAGTCATGAAACCATAAAGCTCTTAGAAGACAACATAGGCAAAAATCTCCTGAATATAAGCATGAGCAACTTTTCCTGAACACATCTTCTCAAGCAAGGGAAACAAAAGCAAAAATGAACGGATGGGACTTCATCAAACTAAAAAGCTTCTGTACAGCAAAGGACATCATCAATAGAACAAAAAGGCATCCAACAGTATGGGAGAATATATTTGTAAATGACATATCCGACTAGGGGTTAACATCCAAAATATATAAAGAACTCACATACCTCAACAACCAAAAAGCAAATAAGCCAAGTAAGAAATGGGCAGAGGAGCTGAACAGACACTTCTCCAAAGAAGAAATTCAGGTAGCCAACAGGCACATGAAAAGATGCTCCACATCACTAATTATCAGGGAAATGGAAATAAAAACCACAATGGGGTATCACCTCACACCAGTTAGGGTGGTCAGTATCGAAAAGACTGCTGGCGAGGATGTGGAGAAAGGGGAACCCTCCAACACTGCTAGTGGGAATGTAAGCTAGTTCCTCCATTATGGAAAGCAATATGGAGGTTCCTCAAAAAACAAAATAGTCATACCATTTGACTCAGGAATTCCACTCCTAGGAATTTATACAAAGAATATAATTCCTCATATTCAAAAAGATATATTCACCTGTATGTTTATTGCAGCACTGTTTAGAATAGCGAAGAAATGGAAGCAATCTAAGTGTTCATCAGTACATGAGTGGATAAAGAAGGAGTGGTACATGTACACAGTGGAATATTATTCAGCCATAAGAAAGAAACAAATCCTACCACTTGCAGCAACTACCATTTCCAATCCTACCATGGATGGAGGTGGAGGATATTATGCTTAGTGAAATAAGCCAAGTGGAGAAAGACAAGTACCAAATGATTTCCCTCATCTGTGGAAGCAAAACTGAATGAAGCAAAACTGAAGGAACAAAACAGCAACAGACTCACAGACTCCAAGAAGGGACTAATGGTTACCAAAGGGGTGGGGTGGAGGAGGGTGGGTGGGGAGGGAGGGAGAGAGGGATTGTAGGGTATCATGATTAGTACACATGGTGTGTGTGGGGTCACGGGGAAGACAGTGTAGCACAGAGAAGACAAGCAGTGACTCTGTGGCATCTTACTATACTGATGGGCAGTGACCGCAATGAGGTATTGGGGGGACATGTTAATATGAGTGAATGTAGTAACCACATTGTTTTTTCATGTGAAACCTTCATAAGAGTGTATATCAATAATACCTTAATAAAAAAATACAAAAGCATCAAATTTAGTTTTGCTGTAATTTTTAAGTAAAAACAAAAACCCCACAAGTGAACCAAATCAAATGTTGAATTTCAAAAAAATATTTTTCATCTTAATAGATCATATTTACTTTAATATTCCTCCAAGGCAAATTGAAAAGATTATAGAACACATTCATAAACTGTAGTCATTTTTAAGTGCCATGTTTCAAATTAAGAAAGTATTATTTTATCTCCTTCTGTGAAAGATTAACAAATTACCCCTCTTATATTGATTCCCCCACCTTACCCACATGTTTAACTGTTGATACTATTTTTGTTTTAATAAAGTTTATGTATTTCCAAAAAAAAAAATAATTGGTCCTAGGTTCTCTACACTTCTCTGTTTATTCCATCTCTTCCTGTAGTTAACGCTCAGGCAATATGTATTAAATGTCTACTATATGCCAGGCACTGTTCTAGGCACTGGAAATAGAACAATGAAAAAACAAAGTTCCTGCCTTTATAAAGCACACATCCTAGTGGAAGACGAAACAAACAAATAAAACTATAAAATAGGCATATAACATAATGTCAGTAGTGATAAGTGGTAAGAAGACTAAAGTAGTGACAGTAGCAATGATGTTTTTTAGGCAGGGTGGCCAGGGGAGGATGCTCTCAGGTGGTGATATTTATATCTGAAAGATGGCATGTAAGAGAAAAGTTCTGGATGATTCCAGGTTCTAGGTTTGCCCAAAAAGAAGAATGATGGTGCCCTTTATTGAAAAAAAGGAACATTAGGGGAGGAGGAGATTTGGGAGGAGAAAATCAAGAATTCTAGTTTGAATGTATTAAGGGGTCATGTGAACACATTAAATGGTTGTTTGAATAAATTAAGTTCCTCTTGTGGATGATTCCTTCCTTGGGTCTTTGGTGACCACTGTATCTCTGAGAGCTTCCCACCCACCAGTTCCCTGGCCCAGGGTCTCTATCACCCTCCTGAGTGTTTTGAGTTCACGATAGTCACCACAACCTGTAATAACAAGACTTGGCTAATGTTTGGTTACCCCACTAAAACTAAGTCCTGGGGGAAGAGGAACCTCGTCTGTCTTGTTCACAGTTGCATCTCCTGGGCTCGGCCGGGGGGCGGAGGCGGAGACGCGGAGGGGCCGCAGGCCGGGGTCCCTAAGGCAGCGCCGCGCTCCTCGTCCCTGTCCCCGCTGGAGACTGAGAGGCCGCGGGCCCACAGCGCGCGGCTCAGCAGCCCATCAGGGGCGCGCAGGGGCAGGCGGCCGCGGGCGGCGGGGCGCGCGAGTCCCGGGACTGACGGGCTCCGCCGGGAGCGGAGGGGACCCCGCCCTGGGGCGCAAGTGGGGCGTCTCCCCTCCCGCCGCCGCCTCCGGAGGTGTGGGCTCGGGGGCGGAGCGCGGGCCGGGCGGCGGGCGGCTCCGGGAGCGCGGTGCGTGCGGGGATCCCCGAGGAAGAGCGCCTCCCTGCGGCGGGCGCTCGAGCAGCGCGCAGAAGCCGTAGGCGGGGCGCGCGCGGGGCAGGAGCTGCGAGCGCGGGTCCCAGTCGGTGCGCCCGGCGCTGTCGTCGGCCCCGCGGGGCCACAGGTCCGGCTCGAGAGCGCACCGCCGGGGCAGGGCGGCGGCCGGGGGCGGGGACTCCGGCGCGCAGGGCGCGGGCAGCCGCGGGGGAAGCAGAACGCGGGGACGCGGGACGGGGTGAGCACCCTGGAGAAGGCGGGCTCCGCCGCAGCGCTGCCCGCGGCCGAGGCGCGGAGTTGCCCGCGGAGCCGCGTCCTCCGAGGCTGGGGCTAGGCCTGGCGGGAAGAAGCGCCCCTGCGGGGGGGAAGCTGCTGGGTGTGGATACCTGGGCGCCTCCGGCCGTGGCTGGGCCCCTCCCTCGGGGTACCAGCGGGCCTACGACCCTGGCCAGTCCCAGCCGAGCTCTCGCGCGCCCACATACCCGGCCGCCTTTCACCCACTAGTACTAAATAAACGAAGAACTCTGACCTTTCCCTCTTCTTCAGTCTCTCTGGGGCGTGAGTAGTGCCCCTTGTCTCCCGGTCCAGGCTTCCGCACGGTGGCCGAAACAGTGGCCCTCCGCTCTCATCCCGGTAGCCGAGTCCCGGCCCCTGGCGGCCCTGGACAGCCCGCCTTCCGGCCACCTCTTCCCGCTCCTCCCGGGGTTGGGGCGGTGTAGCCGCAGGGGGCGCTCGGGGGTGAGCGAAGCTGCCGCGGGTGGTGCAGGCGTCTTCTGGTCAGTCCTGGACCTGCATCTTCTCTGCGCGCAGGGAACCCCTCACACAGGCCTGTGGAAAGTTGCCTGTGCAGAGAAGACGCCAGACTGTCGCCGACGCCAAGAGAGAACTGGCGGCTGAAAACGCTGGCGGCCTCTTGGAGAAGGTGAAGCAGGAGGAGGAAACAGGAAGTTCCTTTTTACTAGGAGCTAAATCCTGTCACCTGCACGTAACCTACACGCCCTGGGGGCTTCTATTTTACTGCCCCCACGCATCTGCCACTTGTAGACCAATGTGGTTTCCGTGGTCCTCGGGTACTTCCTCATGGGCCTCCCTCTGCTGGACACCAACCTCTTTAATAGCATACGACCTGCTCAGTCAAGGCCGTAGTCCTGGTGTGGTGGGTGAATTAATATATGCAAAATTTTCTGAATGACTAGGCTCTGCCTGTCATCTTCACTGTCACAAAAGATGGGCCTTGGGTTCATCCCCTAAAAACCACAAGATCTTTCCAAAACCACCGCTTTTCTTTCTGCTCCAACATGGAGGAATCCAATTAGAAAGCACCTTACAGAAAAATCTATGTTGCCTTTTTCCTTTCCTGACATTCATTTTCTAATTGGAAGCCCAGAGGGACTTGAGGAAATTCCACAAAGGTTAAACAGAGCTAGTTAATGGCAGAACCTGGAACTAGCAAGTTCTTTTTTATTTGGCTTTGCATATAATCTGTTACTAATATCTGAAACGCCCTCTCTTTGCTGCTTCTGTCTCTAGGAGCGCCTGCATGTTTTCCATACTTCAGCCAGACAGCAAACCCTTCAGGACCCTTTACCTGACTCCCCAACCGCAGTTCATTAGCCCTTCCTCATTTCCTCCACATACATTCTTTGCACCACCATTTAGCATGCTGCCTTTGAGCTTTTGGTTTACAGGTCTGTCTCCCCTGGCCGACTATGACTTTCTGGAGCAACTCAATCAGTGGAGTCTGCGGGACGTCCTATGAACATGTTTGAAATAAAAGTGCTGTGGATGATCCAGAGCCTGGGTCTGCTTGCATCCCACTTGCCCGATATAAGGGATGAGCCTGGCTGTCTGATTCATCTGTTAGCCAATTCCAGCACGTGGGGATAAAATGTCAGACAAATAATAAGTGCTCAGTAAACATTTGATGAAATATATTTTGTTGACTAGAGCCTGATCTACAATTCAGGTCTTATGATTGTCAGGTTCTTTTAACCATGTATCTCTCTCACTGAATTATTCAATTTCTTTCTCACAACAAAGCAGTTAGGTGGCCATTTGCTTCTGCTTACCAGATGAGAAACTGAGGCACATGTTAAGAGACTGCTATAGGGTCAATTCAAACTAGGAATCACAGCCCAGATGGTAAATTCTCTCTTTCTGCTAATTCATTCTCCCCTCCCTGCCTACCTACCTTCCTTCCTTCCCTTCTTTCCTTCCTCCACCCATTCACTCAGTTCAATAAAATTCAGAGTCTGTTGTGTATCAGGCATTGTGTGTGTAGCTTATATTGCACTTTACATCCAGAATGTTAATTCTTAAAGCAGTTCATTCTACTATTAAATATTTTCCACTATCTTTGCTTTGGAATAAGTAGCATTATATCTAAACCCTTAAAGCCAAGGAAAGTGAGTGTTTTCCCTGAGTTAGTAATGAAAGCTTTCTTTCTTAATTGCTCACTGTTCTCCTTGGGCACATGCTTTTCTGAGGGGGCAAGCACGAATCAATATGCAGCCAGGGAGCAGTAGCCATTCCTGCTGAAGCCAGACCTGCAAGCAGAGGAGTCCCTGGGGGGTCTCTGACTGGATCATTTCATTTTGATTCTTCCGGCCTGCCTGCAAATTCGTGGTCTAATGGTCTTCTCTGAAGCAGAGCACACCTGCATTATGTTCTGCTGATTTGCCAGCTCCCTCTGAGTTAGACCTTGGTGAAAATGGCTTTCACTCCCCTAAGGGTTTTTGGACATAAACGCACAAACATTTTGTCAATGGGTAAATGCCCCTGAAGTAGCACGTGGGATTTCCATAATTGCACTACCAACGCTTCCATGTTCATAGAGCAACATAAGCATGGCCACAAACGCAGTCTCCATCCAGAGACCTTTCCAAAACCATTAGCTTCCTATGAATCAATATTCTACAGAAGAGAAAGTAAGATACAGGGAAATTAAATTACTTAACCAAGATACTAAATCCAGTCATTCATTCATCTAAACCCATAGCTGCAGGCTGTATTTATGGTTAGACGCTTGGTTTCCCTCCTGATTCTGAAATCACATTGGGAGAAAGTTAAAAACAACCCCTCAGGGGAAACTCTGACCATTCCAGTTGTCTTATTTTGTGCCTTATGACCACATAAGGTCCACCATCTTATACTCAAAGCTTTCATATTATTATAGCTAAGAAACTGTCCCAAAATAATATTTATGTTTACAGAACACTCAATATATATGGGGTCTTATTTAATCCCTAAACAACTGTCTAAAGAAGGTAGGGATCTAAGGAAGGTAGGCTCATAGACGAGAAACAACTTGTCTAAGGCTTCAAATCCTATAAAAGCTGAACGGTGACTCAAACCCAGATCCCTCTGGCTCCTATCCTGAGCGCTAAGCTGTTTCTCCTGAACTCATCGCCTCTCTAGGTGGCTAGGTAAAAGAAAAAGAGACCCTTGTTCCAAGCCCTTGAGTTGAAACTATACACCTTATTGTTTATACCAGTACCTAATGGATTAAACAGGTCATAAGCAGGAAAGCATTAGTTTTGCATAATGGTGCTGTACCATTTGTAAACAGAATTATTGTCCTCCCAAGAAGTGTATTCATTTTCTTTATTTATACCATACTGTGTTCCAAAACAGGATTTGAGGATATTTACATAACAAAGACCCAGAGAATTTATCATCCCTAGAGACTGACATGATGAAAATGAAAAATACATGTAGTTAACTGATAAAGAACCCTGAATGAGGTGACAAATTGCCATATATCAACACCTCTGGCCCTGGAGTGGGGGCACAAGGTGTGAAGGTACTCAAAGAGGCTTCAGTGGGAAGGCTTGGGAGGGTGACAAGTCCTAACAGAGCCTCACAGCCTATTATCCTTGGAAAACCAGCAAAGAAACAGTCTGAGTGTCCAGTGGTGGGGGTCAGCCATGTCCCCTTTACAGAAAAAACAGTCATGAATATCATCAAGAAAACTGGAGATACAGAAATATGTTTATGATGGAGCATTTAATGAAACTACCAGCATGCAAAATTATATATTCCTTATCATCACAGTTGGGTAAGGATGTGCCCTAAGGCCAGAAGTGGGAAGGAATATAAAACATCAAAACAATTTTTTTTATTTTGGTATCATTAATCTCCAGTTACATGTGTAACATTATGGTTACTAAAGTCCCCACTTCATCAGGTCCCCCAGCTTACCCCATTACAGTCACTGTCCATCAGCTTAGTGAGATGCTATAGAATCACTACCTGTCTTCTCTGAGTTGTACAGCCCTCCCCGCCCCCCCCCCCACAACATTACGTCTGCTAATGGTATTGCCCACTTTTCCCCCTTCTCCCTCCCTTCCCACCCATCCTCCCCAGTCCCTTTCCCTTTGGTAACTGTTAGTCCATTCTTGGGTTCTGTGAGTCTGCTGCTGTTCTTTTCTTTCAGTTTTTTTCTTTGCTCTAATGCTCCACATATGAGTGAAATCATTTGATACTGGTCTTTTCCTGCTTGGCTTATTTCACTGAGCATAATACCCTCTAGCTCCATATATGTTGTTGCAAATGGTAGGATTTGTTTTCTTCTTATGGCTGAATAATATTCCATTGTGTATATGTGCCACTTCTTCTTTATCCATTCATCTAATGATGGACACTTAGGTTGCTTCCATTTCTTGGCTATTGTAAATAGTGCTGCGATAAACATAGGGGTGCATCTGTCTTTTTCAAATTCGGCTGCTGCATTCTTAGGGTAAATTCCCAGGAGTGGGATTCCTGGGTCAAATGGTATTTCTATTTTGAGTTTTTTGAGGAACTCCATACTGCTTTCCACAATGGTTGAACTAATTTGCATTCCCACCAGCAGTGTAGGAGGGTTCCCTTTTCTCCACATCCTCGCCAACATTTGTTGTTGTTTGGTTTTGGATGTTGGCCAACCTCACTGGTGTGAGGTGATATCTCATTGTGGTTTTAATCTGCATTTCTCTGATGATTAGTGATGTGGAGCATCTTTTCGTGTGCCTGTTGGCCACCTGAATTTCTTCTTAGAGAACTGTCTATTCATGTCCTTTGCCCATTTCTTAATTAGATTATTTGCTTTTTGTTTGTAGAGGTGTGTGAGTTCTTTATATATTTTGGATGTCAACCCTTATCGGATACATCATTTATGAATATATTCTCCCATACTGTGGGATGACTTTTTGTTCTATTGATGGTGTCCTTTGCTGTACAGAGGCTTTTCAGCTTGATATAGCCCCACTTGTTCATTTTTGGTTTTGTTTCCCTTGCCTGGGATAAGTTCATGAAGAAGTTGCTCATGTTTATGTCCACGAGATTTTTGCCTATGTTTTTTCTAAGAGTTTTATTTTTTCATGACTTACATTCAGGTCTTTGGTCCACCTTGAGTTCACTTTTGTGTATGGGGTTAGACAGAAGTCCAGTTTCATTCTCTTACATGTAGCTGTCCAGTTTTGCCAACACCAGGTGTTGAAGAGGCTGTCATCTGCCCATTGTATATCCATGGCTCCTTTATCATATATTAATTGACTGTATATGTTTGGGTTATTGTTTGGATTTTCTATTCTGTTCCACTGGTCTGTGGATATGTTCTTGTGCAAATACCAAATTGTCTTGATTACTGAAGCTTTGTAGTAGAGCTTGAAGTCAGGGAGCGTAATTCCCCCTGTTTTGTTCTTCCTTCTCGGGATTGATTCGCCTATTCGGGTCTTTTGTGGTTCCATATGAATTTTAGAACTATTTGTTCCAGTTCATTGAAGAATGCGGTTGGTATTTTGATAGGGATTGCATTGAATCTGTAGATTGTTTTAGAGAGTATAGCCATTTTGACAATATTTATTCTTCCTAGCCAAGAGGATGGGATGAATTTCCATTTGTTAGTGTCCTCTTTAATTTCTCTTAGGAGTGTCTTGTAGTTTTCAGAGTATAGGTCTTTCACTTTTTTCGTTAGGTTTATTCCTAGGTATTTTAATCTTTTTGATGCAATTGTGAATGGAATTGTTTTTCTGATTTCTCTTTCCGCTATTTCATCTTTGTTGTATAGGAAAGATTTCTGTGTATTAATTTTGTATCCTACAACTTTGCTGAATTCAGATATTAGTTGTAGTAGTTTTGGAGTGGAGTCTTTAGGGTTTTTTTAATGTACAATATCATGTCACCTGCAAATAGTGACAATTTGACTTCTTCCTTACCAATCTGGATGCCTTGTATTTCTCCGTTTTGTCTAATTGTCGTGGCTAGGACCTCCAGTACTGTGTTGAATAACAGTGTAGAGAGTGGGCATCCCTTTCTTGTTCCCGATCTTAGATGAAAAGCTTTCCGCTTCTCATTATTAAGTATGATGTTGGCTGTGGGATTGTCATATATGGCCTTTATTATATTGAGGTACTTGTCCTCTATACCTATTTTGTTGAGAGTTTTTATCATGAATGGATGTTGAATTTTGTCAAGTGCTTTTTCAGCATCTATGGAGATGATCATGTGGTTTTTGTTCTTCTTTTTGTTGATGTGGTAGATAATGTTGACGGATTTTCGAATGTTGTACTGTCCTTGCATCCCTGAGATTAATCCCACTTGATCATGGTTTATAATCTTCTTGATGTATTTTTTAATTCGGTTTGCTAGTATTTTTTTGAGTATTTTTGCATCTATGTTCATCAGGGACATTGATCTGTAATTTTCTTTTCTGGTGAGGCCTTTGCCTGGTTTTGGTATTAGAGTGATGCTGGCTTCATAGAATGAGTTTGGAAGTATTCCCTCCTCTTCTATTTTTTGGAAAACTTTATGGAGAATGGGTATTATTTCTTCTCTGTATGTCTGGTAAAATTCAGAGGTGAATCCCTCTGACACAGGCATTTTGTTCTTAGGTAGATTTTTGATTATTGATTCAATTTTTTTGCTGTTAATTGGTTTGTTTAGGTTTTCTGTTTCTTGCTTGGTCAGTCTTGGAAGGTTGTATTTTTCTAAGAAGTTGTCCATTTCTTCCAGGTTTTCCAGCTTGTTAGCTTGTAGATTCTCATAGTGTTTTCTTATAATTCTATGTGTTTCTGTGGGGTCTGTCTTGATTTTTCCTTTCTCATTTCTGATTATGTTTATGTGTGTAGATTCTCATTTTCTCTTAGTAAGTCTGGCTAGGGGTGTGTCTATTTTGTTTATTTTTTCAAAGAACCAGCTCTTGGTATCATTGACTTTTTCAATTGTTTCATTCTTCTCAATTTCATTTATTTCTTCCCTAATCCTTATATCTCTCCTTCTGGTGACTTTGGGCCTCATTTGTTCTTCTTTTTCCAATTTCAATACTTGTGTCTTTACACTATTCTTTTGGGATTGTTTTTCCTTCTTTAAATAGGCCTGGATTGCAATATAATTTCCTCTTAGAACTGCCTTTGCTGGGTCCCACAGAAGTTGTGGCTTTGTGTTGTTGTCTTCATTTTTTTCCATATATTGTTTGATCTCTGTTTTAGTTTGGTCATTGACCCATTGATTATTTAGGAGCATGTTGTTAAGCCTCCATGTATTTGTGAGCCTTTTTGTTTTCTTTGTACAATTTATTTCTAGTTTCATACCTTTGTGATCTGAGAAGTTGGTTGGTAGAGTTTCAGTATTTTTGAATTTACTGAGCTTCTTTTTGTGACCCAGTAGGTGGTCTATTCTGGAAAATGTTCCAGGTGCACTTGAGAAGAATGTGTATCTGCTGCTTTTGCATGTAGAGTTCTGTAGATGTCTGTTAGGTCCCTCTGTTCTGGTGTGTTCTTCAGTACCTCTGTGTCTTTACTTATTTTCTGTCTGGATGATCTGTCCTTTGGATTGAGTGGTGTGTTGAAGTCTCCTAAAATCAATGCATTGCTTTCTGTTTACTCCTTTAATTCTGTTAGTATTTGTTTCACATATGCCGGCGCTCCTGTGTTGGGTGCACATATATTTAAAATGGTTATATCCTCTTGTTGGATTGACCTCTTTACCATTATGTAATGTCCTTCTTTATCTCTTGCTACTTTCTTCGTTTTGAGGTCTATTTTGTCTGATATAAGTACTGCAACACCTGCTTTTTTCTCCTTGTTGTTTGCATGAAATATCTTTTTCCATCCCTTCACTTTTAGTCTGTGTATATCTTTGGGTTTGAGGTGAGTCTCTTTAAGCAGCATATAGATGGGTCTTGCTTTTTTATCCATTCTATTACTCTGTGTCTTTTGACTGGTACATTCAGTCAATTTACATTTCAGGTAATTATTGAATAGATATGTACTTATTTCCATTGCTGGCTTTAGATTCGTGGTTACCAAAGGTTCAAGAGTAGCTTCTTTACTATCTAACGGTCTAACTTAACTCTCTTGGTATGCTATTATAAACACAGTCTGATGATTATTTCTCTCTCTCCTTCTTCCTCCTCCTCCATTCTTTATATACGAGGTGTTTCATTCTGTACTCTTTTACATTTCTTTTGACTCTTTTTGTGGATAGTTGATTTTACTTTTTGCCTTTAGTTAGTATTTCGAATGTCTGCTTTCTTTGCTATGATTTTATTTTCTCTGGTGACATCTTTTTAGCCTTAGGTGTGCTTCCATCTAGAGCAGTCCCTTTAAGATATCCTGTAGTGGTGGTTTGTGGGAGGCAAATTCCCTCAGCTTTCACTTGTCTGGGAATTGTTTAATGCCTCCTCAATTTAAATGATAATGGTACTGGATACAGTATTCTTGGTTAAGCCCCTTCTGTTTAATTACGTTAAATATATCATGCCATTCTCTTCTGGCCTGTAAGTTTTCTGTTGAGAAGTCTGATGATAGTCTGATGGGTGATATTCTTTCTCTCTCTAGCTGCCTTTAATACTCTGCCCTTATCTTTGATCTTTGCCATTTTAATTATTATGCTTCTTGGTGTTGTCTTCCTTGGGTCCCTTGTGTTGGGAGATCTGTGGGCTTCCATTTACTGGGAAACTATTTCCTTCCCCAGAATTATTTCTTCAAAGACACATTCTAACCCTTTTTCTCTCTCTTCTTCTTCTGGTATTCCTATAATGCGAATATTTTTCTGTTTGGATTGGTCACACAGTTCTCTTAATATTCTTTCGATCTTAGAGATCCTTTTATCTCTCTCTGCTTCAGCTTTTCTGTATTCCTGTTCTCTGATTTCTATTCAATTAACAGTCTCTTGCACCTCGTCCATTCTGCTGTTAAGCCCATCAATCACTTGTCTGATTTCTGCATTGTCTTTCCTCACTTCCTCCCTTAGCTCTTGCATATTTCTCTGTAGATCCATCAGTATGGTTATGACTTTTATTCTGAATTCTTTTTCAGGAAGATTATCTAAATCTATCCCATCAGGCCTCTCTGTCTTTTCATGGTGATAGAAATGGTCGCTGGTAGGTGCCACGTGTGTCAGCTAGGAGACGAATGTCCCCTACTGCTTATTGTTCTCCTTTCCCTTCTCTGGGGCCTGAAGTGGTTTCTCGCTCACCAGGAGGCAGTCTCTGGGATAATCTCCAGCGTTGCCTGCTGCAGGGTCGCCCTCAGCCTAGCATATAGCACTTCAGTGGTTTGAAGTCTTGCTGGGTGCCACTTCGTCCCCTTGGTGCTTTCCAGCCCTTGATGTGGTTTCTAGGGTCCTTCCCGCTTAGCTGTGTGCCTGCCAGAAGTAGATTCTGTGAGGGTGTTGTGGGCGGAGCCTCTTTTCCACTGTTCTGCAATTTACAAACCCACCGATAGTGTATGAGGGTTCCCTCATGTCCACACCATTGCCAACACTTGCTGTTTCTATTCTTTTTGGTACTAGCCATTCTAACAGGTGTGAGATGATATCTCCTCGTCGTTTTGATTTGCATTTTCCTGATATTTAATTATATTGAGCATCTTTTCATGTGTGTCCACCACGTGTATGGTCATGCATGTCTTCTTTGGAAAAACATCTGTTCCGGCCCTCTTCCCATTTTTTAATCAGACTGTTTTTTAGTGTTGTTATATGAGTTCTTTATATATTTTTGATATTAGCCCTAGATATATCATTTGCAAAAATATTTTCCCATTCAGGAGGTTGCCTTTCCCTTTTGTTGATGGTTTCCATTTTAGTTTGATGTAGTCTCACCTATGTATTTTTGCTTTTATTTCTCTTGTCTGAAGATATGTATCCAGAAAATAATTGCTAAGGTTCATGTCCAAGAGTTTATTACTTATGTTTTCTTTTAGTTTTACGGTTTGGGTTCTTATATTTAGGTCTTTAACCCATTTTTAGTTTATTTCTGTGAATGGTGTAAGACAGTGATTCAGTTTCATACTCTTACATGTAGCTGTCCAATTTTCCAGCACCATTTAATAACAGACTGTTTTCCCATTGTATATTCTTGCCTCCTTTGCTGTAGATTAATTGACCACATAAGCATGAGTTTATTTCTGGGTACTCTGCTCTGTTCCATTGATCTGTGCACTGGATTTTGTACCATTACCATAGTGTTTTAATTATTATAGATTTACAGCATAGGTTGAAATCAGAGAGCATTGATACCTCCAGCATTTTAATTATTTTTCAAAATTGCTTTGGTTATGCAAGTTCTTTTATGATTCCGTACAAATTTTAGGATTATTTTCTCTAGTGTCAAAAGTCATTGGTAATTGGATACGGATTGCATTGAATCTATAGATTGTCTTCGGTAGTATGGCCATTTTAACAGTATTAATTCTTCTTTCCATGACCAAGGATATTTTTCCATTTACTTGTGCAATTTTCAATTTCTTTCATCAATGATTTAGTTTTAAGAGTACAGGTCTTTCACCTCCTTTGTTAGATTTATTCCTGGGTATTTTTTTTATGCACTTGTAAATGAGATGGTTTTAATTTCTCTTTTCGCTAATTTATTATAAGTATATAGAAATCCAACAGACTTCCGTGTATTGATTTTGTATCCTACAACTTTATTAATTCAAATAGTTTTTGGAGGAGCTTTGGAGGTTTTCTATATATGCTGTCATGTCATCTGCAAATAGTGACAATTTTACTGCTTCCTTACCAATTTGGATGCTTTTTTTTCCCTATGATTACTGTAGCTAGGACTTCTACTACTACGCTAAACAAAAGTGATGAGAGTGGGCATCCTTGCTGTGTTGATGATCTTAGAGGAAAGCTTTCAGTTTTCTACTATTTAATATGATGTTAGCTGTGGGTTTGCCATTTATGACCTTAATTTTGTTGCAATACGTGTTGTCTCCACTTCGTACAGTTTTTATCAGGAATGGATATCGAACTTTGACAAATGTTTTTTCAGCATCTATTCAGTTGATTGTGTGGTTATTGTCCTCCCTTTTGTCAATGTGGTGATTGATTCATTTGGGGTAGAGTATTGAACCATCCTTGTATCCATGGAAGAAATCCTACTTGGTCATGGTAAGTTATCTTTTTAAATTTGTTTAATTCAGTTTACTAATATTTTTTTGATGATGCAAAACTCCTGTTCATCAGGGATATTAGTGTGTAATTTTTGGGTTTTGTAATGTCTTTTTCTGGTTTTGGTATCAGGGTGATGCTGGCCTTGTGGAATGAACTTGGAAGCTTTCCTTCCTCTTCAACTTTTTGGAATAGTTTGAATAGTACAGGTATTTACCCCTCCTTAAATGTTCAGTAAAATTCACCTGTGAAGCCATCTGTTCCTGAACTTTTGTTATTCGGAAATGATTGGTTACCAGTTCAATTTCATTACTAGTTATTGCTCTCATCAAATTTTCTATGTCTTCCTGGTTCAACCCTGGAAGGTTGTATGTTCCCAGGATGTTATCCATTCCTACTGAATTGTCCAATGTGTTGGCATATAATTTCTCATAGTAGCCTCTAAATAATGATTCATATTTCTGTGGTGTCAGTGGCAGCTTTTTATCATTTATAATTTTATTTATTAGAGTTGTTTTTCTTGATAAATCTAGTTAAAAGTTGATTAATTTTACTTTTCAATCAACAGGCTCTTAGCATAATCGTTCTGTTGTTTTTGTCTGTTTCATTTATTTCCAGTCTGATCCTTACTATTCCTTCCTTCTATTAACTTTTGGCTGAGTGTGTTCTTCTTTTTCTAATTCTTTAGGTATAGGGGTAGATTGTTTGAGATGTTTCTTGTTTCTTGAGGTACACCTGTATTGCCATAAATTTTCTTCCAGGATTGCATTTCCTGCATTTCAAAGATTATGAACCATTTTATTTGTTTTCATTATTTTCCAATTTTTAAAATTTTTCTCCTTGATTTCTTCAATGACCCATTGGTTGGTTAGTGGCATGCTGTTTAGCCTTTATGTGTATGTTACTTTTTTTCTTGTAATTAATTTGTAATTTTATACCATTGTGGTTGGAGATGCTTGATGTGATTTCAATATTGTTAAATTTATTGAGACTTCCTCTGGGTCCTAATATATTACCCATTTGGGAGAATGTTTCATGTACACTTGACAAGAATGTGTATTGTTGTTTTTGGATATAATATTCTATATATATAACTGTTAATTCCAATTGGTCTAATGGGTGATTCAAACAGTTTCCTTATTGATTTTATGTCTGGATGATCTATCAATTGATGTAAATGGGGTGTTAAAGTTCCCTACTATTTTTTCATTACTATAAATTTCCCTCTTTATGTCTGTTACTATATGCTTTTTAAATTTAGGTGGTCCTCTGATGGATGCATAGATATTTAAAATTGTTATATATAGTTGCTAGATTGCCCTTAATAATTATATAACATCCTTCTTTGTCTCTTGTTACAGCCTTTGTTTAAAGTCTATTTTCTCTATGACACTAAGAGGCAACTATGGCTACTCCAGGTTTTTTTCATATCTGTGTGCATGGAAGATTTTTCCCTCTCCCTTGTTTCAGTCTTTGTGTGATTGTAGGTCTGAAGTGAGTCTCTTATAGGCAGCAAACAGATGGGTCTTGTTTTTATACCATTCATTCACCCTATATATTTTGACTGGAGCATATTGTCCATTTGCATTTAAAGTAATTTATTGATGGTTAGGAACTTACTGTAATTTTGTTAAATATTTCCTGGTTATTTTAATAGTTCTTTATTTATACTTCCTCTCCTGCTCTCCCCTTGTGTATTATAACTTTCTTCAGTGTTATGTTGGAGTCCCTTCTCTTTAATTCTTTTGTATATCTATTATGTTTTTGGTTTGCAGTCACCATGGGGTTCATATATGAAATACTGCATATACAGGAATTTATGATGAGTTCATCATGACTCAAGTTTGAACACTTCTAATGGCACTACATGTGTTACTCATCCTCCACTTTTCATTTTTATGACAACTTTTTTAATTTATTAACATATAATAACATGGACATTATGGTTACTAGGCTCCCCTTATTATCAAGACATATGCACGCCTATGTTTATGGCAGCATTATTTACACTAGCCAAGATATGGAAATAACCTAAGTGTCCATCAGTAGATGAATGAATAAAGATGTGACACATATACACAATGGAATACTACTCAGCCATAAGAAACAAATCAATCCTACCATTTGCAACAATATGGATGGAGCGAGAGGGTATTATGCCCAGTGAAATAAGTCAGGCAGAGAAGGACAAATACCAAATGATTTCCCTCATTTGCGGAGTGTAACAGCAAGCAAAACTTAAGGAACAAAATAGCAGCAGACTCACAGACTCTTACTTAAGCAGGGTCTAGCGGTTCCCAAAGGGGAGGGGTGGGGGACGGCGAGTGGGGAAGTAGGGAGTAGGGCATTGTACGGCATCATGATTAATGCACACGGTGTGTGTGGTGTCATGGGGAAGACAGTGTAGCACAAAGACCAGAAGGGACTCTACAGTATCTTACTACACTGATGGACAGTGACTTCAATGGTGTATGGGGGGGAGACTCGATAGTAAGGGTGAATGTAATAAAAACATTGTTTTTCTTGTGAAACCTTCATAAGAGTGTATACCAATGATACCTTAAAAAAAGTAAATCAGTTATTTCAAATAAACAGTATTAACTATTTAAGTCAGTTATACTGCTTTTCTATTGTCTGTATTTAAAAAGTGCCTTTCAATTCTTCATAGCAAAGTTAAAGTACAAAAATAATATTACAAATTAAATTAACAGTTAAGTATGAAGATCGATTAAACTACCACTTGTACCAATGTTTTTATTCCAATAAGATAATGGCCAAGTAATGAAACAATAAACAGTCAGCATTTTAGGCACAATATACAACTCTCAGTTTATATATCAATTTATTGTATCAATTAAAAAATAAGATGAGGAGATTTGACAAATTCCTTGTAGAGTCTAATAATATCCTACCAGGAAGCAAGAGTAGGACTTTCTAACATATTAAGATATTTCACTTTATCAAATTCTCTTCAAACTTAACACTCTACTAATCCAGCTGACCAAATTAATCCATAGTAACGTCCACAACTTCTACTTCATTCGGCCACAAAGGCGGCATTGCATTAGAAACCCTACTTTGGATCGAGGGCTCCTGTGGCCAACCTGTATGGTAAGTTGAAATTTGGCGCAAGGGAGATCTGTAGTTTCCAAGGGTTGCAGGAGACCTTAAATGACATTAATATTAAATTAGTAAATATAAAAAAAGAAAACAAAATTTTAGTTACCCAATAAATCATAAGCCTTTCTCACACAATATACTATAAAGTACTTCATGGAATGTATCTCCACAGAATAATGATAACACAATTCAAAATGATGACTAGCACAATGCCCAGCACTCAGTAAACATGCTGAATGAAATGTTCAGAAAATGTTCTCCAATCAACTGACATAAGGATATGAGAAATGATATGCAAGACCATTCACTGGTGTAAAATACAGGATTCTGTTTCAAGAATGCTGCTCTCTTTTCAGTGGTTATTTTGAATACACATCTGCGGTTATGATCAAGTATTCACATTATGTGTTAGTACCTGACATTATGCACCACAGGTAAAGTAACAAAACTAACAGCACGCTAAACATTTAATAACATCTGCATGATCTTGTATGTTTAGTCCAGATTGGATTTGTAAAACACAGCTTTGGGAGTCCTAAACCAAGCTATGTTTCTTGTGATGCCCTAAAAGACATTCACGGCCCAGAGAAATTTCCTCGGATCAGCAGAGGTAAGGAGAGCTGCAGCTCATTGGGCAGTTTGGTAGCAATCACAAAACACCACTTGTTTGTGCTGAATGTTTTTACCATCGTTTTATGATGTGTATGGCATTGTATTGTGTTGTTACTTACTGTGTTTCATTTTTTTTATTTTAAGGGATTGACTGTAATAATCCAGATGGGGGAAATACAGAGAAATAGTATGTGGAAAACACAGCCCTAAAGCTCCCACAGAAAAATGAATGTTTTAGAAAGGTGGGGCTTATAGAAAGTTCTTTTTCTCTCTTATGCAAACTGAATATGAAACTGACTGTTAGGTTATTGTCAGTATGTATGAAAAGGGTGAGCCAGACCCATTAATATGCAGTCATGAGGGGTACAAGCTCGACCACTCAGGAAAGAACTCCAGAGTTCAAACTGGGCTATAAATGGCCTCAGCAATTGTACAGCCTAAGAGTTTATAAAGAAGTTCAAATTCTAAAATGAAATTCTCCAGTATCAGGAGTAAAAAACATTAATTCCTGAGACAGTAAAAAAGGACCGCCCATCCCTGCAAGAACAGCACAGGCTGAGGCATGAGAGTAATCCAATGTCTCAGGATAACAATGGCTTTGAAAGAGGACAGAGATCACCCTGTAAAATCCTTGAGAAACCAAGAGTCTGTGTGAGAAGTCTACCATTTATGAAAAGCTGTTAATAGCTACCAAAAGCTCCAGGTCCATTTTGTAGTACATTGTGAAAGCTTCATGGATGTCCTAACTCCAATTTAGTGACATTTCTCAAGTCCTGACATCAAAGAATCTGAAGCAGATGCAGTGTCTGTGGGGGCGAGCTACACAGTGACCAAGATCACACCCCCAGTACAGTAAGGAGAGCGTGGGTCAGGAGCACTATCCACTACTCGGGTAAGTTGATCCGCTTACATATGAGGCAGCTACATGACAAGAAAGATGTCCAGTTCCACAAAGAAAGACAGATACTTAATTGCAGCAATTCTTGTAGATCATGAAAAATGAGTCACTGTTGTACAAGCACTATGCAAAGTCACAGGATAATGGGGCACAAACTGGTGAGTATCAGCTTTTCCCAGTCTGCAAAAATCCTTTAAAACTTAAACCAAGGATATATGCTAGAGCACTCTCTTCCAGCCCATTGGAAGCAGCACTACAGTGGGAAAGTGGCAAGTGGAAAAGCACACATTCTAGGTGTCTTTTGACATGTTCCAAAATAAGAATGTCTGTTTCTTCAATTTATTACCACACAAATTAAAACATCAGCAGCAGATTCAAGATGGGGGCATGACAGGCGAGACAGGGATTCCTCCCAAATACCATACAGTGTCAAAATAAAGTTAATACATCTAGCCCTAAAACAGCAACAGGAGGGAGGGCTGCACCAGACTGTATACAGACCTCGCTAACACAGCACACCTCATGAAACACAGTAATGTACGAAAGCTTTGATCCGGCGGGACTCGAGCCCTTCCTAAACCACAGTTCACCAAGAGGAGAAAGAGAAAAAGCGTGGGGAAGGGGTGTAAGTCTAAGACTGCAGCACACAAAAGCCCTAGAGGTCTGCTTTGGAGCACACACCTACATTGTGTGGTGCTCTGGAGGTTGTTGGGGTTTGGGAGCTGGTACACGTGAAGTGCTTGAGAGACAGAGATTCTGGCGGGTCTGTGGAGGACAGGGATCCAAATCCAGCCACTCGGTACAATGAAAAGGCTTCCTAGTACTGAGAGGGATGCTGAAGGGGGGGGTTGCACAGACCATGCTACATGGGAAAAGGGATTTAGGTGGACAAGGTTGTCTGGGCGCACTGTACCGAGAAGGGTGGGAATTTTGAGAAGCTTTAGGTGCTTGATCGCCCTGGTGCCTATTCAGGCATGTGGCCCCAACAGTGACAGAAACTCTGCTGTGCGTTCCTCCTGGCCTCCCGGGAAATGCTTGCTAACCAGCAGACACTGCACGGGAATCAGGCCAGCCAGGGGGAAGGCCCCCCCTATAACAGCTACAGACGGCAAGCACAGAGCCATACCCCAGTGGCTCTAATACTGGAGACAGGCACTGCAGCCAGGAATCACGAAAAAGCTCTTTCTTCCCCCAGGCACGAGCACCGCTCCCTTAAGAGCCACATCTTCATTCCAGGGGCTGAGCAGCTCCAGATGGTACAGCGTCCGTGCAATAGAAGCACCACACAGAATTATGAAACATCAGTCAAGGGAACCTGGTTCAGACCAAAATCTAACAAACCCCAGAAAAGGGGCCAAATGAATCCAAACTCACCGATATTCCGGAAAGAGAGTTTAAAATAAGAATCATAAAAATGCTCACGCATGTACACAAAAAGATTCAAGAACTCAGGGGCAAACAAGATGGAGATTCAGTCATTAAGAAATTTCATATCTGAAATGAAACATACAATGGAGGGATTAAAAAGCAGATTAGTCTAGTAGAAGAGAACGTAAATGGAATAGATATTAGACAAAAGGAATACAAAGAAGCTGAGGCACAGAGAGAAAATGGATCTCCAAGAATGAAAGAATATTGAGAACTGTGTGACCAATCCAAACGGAACAATATCCACATTATAGGGGTACCAGAAGAAGAAGAGAGAGAAAAGAGGATAGAAAGTGTTACTGAGGAGGTAATTGCAGAAAACTTCCCCAATCTGATCTCTCAGGCCAAGGAGAGGTGCACAGATCTCCCAATACAAAGGACCCGAGCATTTTGGATGGACTGGTGTGGGTGGAGGTATTAATAAGGCTACATAGATGTCCCCAGGGGAAATAAAACCACAGCAATGTAGAACAATTAATTACTAAGTAGATGCAAAATCAAATCAACTACCCCCAACGTCAATCAAGGGATAGACAAAGAGTACAGAATACCTAATATATAAAGAATGGAGGAAGGAGAAAAAGGAGACAAAAAAAAGAACCTTTAGGTTGTGTTTGTAATAGCATACGAAGAGAGTTAAATTAGACTGTTAGATAGTAAGGGAATTACTCTTCAACCTTTGGTTACCACAAAAGTAAAGCCTGCAATGGCAATAATTACATACCTATAGAAAATCACCCTAAATGTATACGGTCTGAATGCACCAATCAGAAGACATCAAGTCACGAACGGATAAAAAACAAGACCCATCTATATGCCGCCTACAAGAGACTCACTACAAACCCAAAGACATACACAGACTGAAAGTAAAGGGATGGAAAAGGATATTTCACGCAACTAACAGGGAGAAAAAAGCAGGAGTTGCAGTACATGGATGAGACAAATTAGACTTCAAAACAAAGAAAGTAACAAGAGACAAAGAAGGACATTACATAATGATAAAGGGGTCAGTCCAACAAGAGGATATAACTATTATAAATATCCATGCACCCAACACAAGATCACCTACATATGTGAAACAAATAGTAACAGAATTAAAGGGGGAAATAGAATGCAATGCATTCATTTCAGGAGACTTCAACACACCACTCACCCCAAAGGACAGATCAACCAGACAGAAAGTACATAAACAGACAGAGGAACAACGTATTAGAACAGATGGACGTAACGGACATCTACAGACCCCTTCTTCCGAAAGCAACAGGATACACATTCTTCTCAAGTGCACATGGAACATTTTCAAGAATAGATCATATACTAGGCCACAAAAAGAGCCTCAGCAAATTCAAAAAGACTGAAATTGTACCAACCAAATTCTCAGATCACAAAGGTATGAAACTAGAAATAAATTACACAAAGAAAACGAAAAAGCCCACAAACACATGGAGGCTTAATAACATGCTCCTAAATAACCAATGGATCCATGACCCCATAAAAAAAGAGATCAAGCAATATATGGAGGCAAATGACAACAATAATTCAACAGCACAAAATCTGTGGGATGCAGCAAAGGCTGTGCTAAGAGGGAAGTGTATTGCAATACAGGCCTACCTCAGGAAACAAGAACAATCCCATATGAACAGCCTAAACTCACAATTAACGAAACTAGAAACGGAATAACAAACGAGGCCCAAAGTCAGTAGAAGGAGGGACATAATAAAGATTAGAGCAGAAATAAATAACATCGAGAAGAATAAAACAATAGAAAGAATCAATGAAAGCAGGAGCTGGCTCCTTGAGAAAATAAACAAAATACATAAATAAACCCCAGCCAGGCTTATCAGTAAAAAAAGAGAGTCTACACACATCAGCAGAATCAAAAATGAGAAAGGAAAATCACTGTGGACACCACAGAAATACAAAGAATTATGAGAGAATACTATGAAAAATTATATGGTAACAAACTATAACCTAGAAGAAATGGACAACTTTCGACAAAAATACAACCTTCCCAGGCTGACACAGGAACAGACAGAAAATCTGACAGACCAATTGCCAGCAAGGAAATTGAATTGGTAATCAAAAAAGTCCCTAAGAACAAAAGCCCTGGACCACATGGTTTCACTGCTGAATTTTATCAAACATTTAGTCAACACCTAATACCCATCCTCCCTAAACTTTTTCAAACAGTAGAAGAAGAGGAAATACTCCAAAACTCATTCTACGAGGCCAACATCACTCTAATAACAAAACCAGGCAAAGACACCACAAAAAAAGAAAATTACAGACCAGTGTCCCTGATGAACATAGATGCAAAAATACTCAACAAAATATTAGCAAACTGAATTCAAAAATACATCAAAAAGATCATCCATCATGATCAAGTGGGATTCATCTCAGGGATGCAAGGGTGGTACAACATTTGAAAATCCATCAACATCATCCATCACATCAACAAAAAGAAGGACAAAAAAACCACATGATCATCTCCATAGATGCTGAAAAAGCTTTCGACAAAATTCAATATCCATTCATGATAAAAACTCTCAACAAAATGGGTATAGAGGGCAAGTACCTCAACATAATAAATGCCACATATGACAGACCCACAGCCAACATTATACTTGACAGCGAGAGGCTGAAAGCTTTTCCTTTAAGATTGGGAACAAGACAAGGATGCCCAACCTCCCCACTTTCATTCAACATAGTTCTGGAGATCCTAGCCACAGCAATCAGACAACACAAACAAATAAAAGGCATCCAGACTGGTAAGGAAGAAGTCAAACTGTCCCTGTTTGCAGATGACACGACATTGTACATAAAAAACCCTAAAGAATCCACTCCAAAACTACTACATCTAATATCTGAATTCAGCAAAGTGGTGGGATACAAAATTAATACACAGAAATCTGTTGCATTCCTATACACTAATGATGAACTAGCAGAGAGAGCAATCAGGAAAACAATTCCATTCACAATTGCATCCAAAAGAATAAAATACCTAGGAATAAACCTAACCAAGGAAGTGAAAGACCTATACTCTGAAAACTCCAAGACACTCATGAGAGAAATTTTAGATAGGAAGATTTAATATTGTCAAAATGGCCATACTGCCTAAAGCAACCTACAGATTCCATGCAATCCCTATCAAAATACCAACAGCATTCTTCAATGAACTAGAGCAAATAGTTCTAAAATTCACATGGGACCACAAAAGAGCCCGATTAGCCAAAGCAATCCTGAGAAGGAAGAATAAAGCAGGGGGAATTACGCTCCGTGACTTCAAGCTCTACTACAAAGCCACAGTAATCAAGACAATTTGGTACTGGCCCAAGAGCAGATCCATAGACCAATGGAACAGACTAGAGAGCCCAGATATAAACCCAAGCATATATGGTCAATTAATATACGATAAAGGAGCCATGGATATACAATGGGGAAATGAGAGCCTCTTCAACACCTGATGATGGCAAAAACGGACAGCTACGTGGAAGAGAATGAAACTGGATTATTGTCTAAGCCCATACACTAAACTCAGAATGAATCAAAGACCTGAATGGAAGTCATGAAACCATAAAACTCTTAGACAAAAACATAGTCAAAAATCTCTTGGACATAAACATGAGCAACTTCTTCATGAACATATTGCCCTGGGCAAGGGAAACAAGAGCAAAAGTGAACTAGTGGGACTATATCAAACTAAGGACACCATCAGTAGAACAAAAAGACGTCCTACAGTATGGCAGAATATATTCATAAATGACATATCCAATAAGGGGTTGACACCCAAATTATATAAAGAGCTCACACACCTCAACAAACAAAAACCAAATAAGCCAATTAAAAAATGGGCAGAGGAGCTGAACAGACACTTCTCCAAACAAGAAATTCAGATGGCAAATGAAAAGATGCTTGACATCCCTAATCAATCGACAAATGCAAACTAAAACCACAATGAGATGTCACCTCACACCACTTAGGATGGCCAACATCCAAAAGACAGACAACAACAAATGTTGCCAAGGATGTGGACAAAGGGGAACCCCATTACACTGCTGGTGGGAATGTAAAATAATTCAACCATTGTGGAAAGCAGTATGGAGGTTCCCAAAAAACTAAAAATAGAAAGACCATTTGACCCAGGAATTCCACTCTTAGGAATTTACCCTAAGAATGCAGGAGCCCAGTTTGAAAAAGAGATATGCACCCCTATGTTTATCACAGCACTATTTACAATAGCCAAGAAATGGAAACAACCCAAGTGTCCATCAGTAGATGAATGGATAAAGAAGATGTGGTACACATACACAATGGAATATTATTCAGCCATAAGAAGAAAACAAATCCTACCATTTGCAACAACATGGATGGAGCTAGGGGGTATTATGCTCAGTGAAATAAGCCAGGTGGACAAAGATAAGTATCAAATGAGTTCACACATATGTGGAGTATACGAACAAAGAAAAACCTGAAGGAACAAAATGGCAGCAGAATCACAGAACCCAAGAATGGACTAACAGTTAACAAAGGGAAAGGGATTGGGGAGGATGGGTGGGAATGTAGGGATAAGGGGGAAAACGGGGCATTACAATGTGCACACATAATGTAGGGGGAGGGCACAGGGAAGGCAGTACCACACAGAGAAGACAAGTAGTGATTCTATAGCATCTTACTACACTGATGGACAGTGACTGTAATGGGGTATGTGGTGGGGACTTGATGATAGGGGGAGTCTAGTAACCATAACGTTGTTCATGTAATTGTACATTAATGACAGCAAAACTAAAAAAATAAACATAAAACACCAGCAGCAAATGCGGTTCTAAATTCATTCCAAAACAAAAATTTAAGACTAATCCAGAGCTTAGTTTGATGAATGTTTTGACATGTTCCAAAAAAAGAATGTCCGTTTTTTCAATCTATAACACAAATTAAAACATCATCAGCAAATGCACTTCTAAATTCATTGCAACACAAAAGTTAAGATTTATCCGTAGCTTAGTTTGATGAATCAAATGGAACAGAGGGACACTTTACTGCTTCTCTTAACCAATATCTGTCATCATCTAAAGCACAAGATGAATACACTGTTAGGGTTTAGTTTAGTTTAGTTTTTTGAAGGAGGTGTCAAAATGATTCTCAAAGGACAATGTCATTTCTAGTTATTTATCAAAACAAATGAGGATTTTCATTCATTTTTGGGCACAGGGCTTAGATGAAATTACTGAGTGAAGGGCAAAATAATATTTTATGCTACGCAATCCTAACATAATAGCACAAACATCACTGGGATCACTGAGATCTGGGGATGACGCAAGTTAGAACAAAAAGGAATACTTCAGCATCAATACTCCTTTATATTTTTCTTCACTTTTAATTTTAGCCCATCCCCATATTTATGCATTATGAACATCTAAACTTCAAAGGAGCTCATGGATTCTCTTAATCATAAAGCAAACTCAGTTTCGTAAAACACTAAGTAAAATTACCATTTATCTAGAGCAAAGACTCTTAACTCTCACTGTACACTATTTTTAAAAAGAGTGACCCCTAAGAGCCTGGCACAACTGGTGTGGGACACAACCCAGGTAACAATGTATCTATATTTTAGGATCTTTCCAGGCGAGTCTACTGTAACCTGGTTTGAAAACCACTAAAACCGCTTACCTGGTATATACATACTCAAACTAGGTCTCAGAAAAAAAAAAAAAAGGTAAAAGAATGCAAATATCTGCAGCACAAAGATTTTTAAGGATTTACATTTAAAACAGCAAATATTAAATTCTTTCAATCTTACAGATGGCTTCCTCCAACTGTCCCAGTCTCCTCCTCACAGTTGGTCATGGTCACATCAAGTTGTTGAATAGCAGTGACCTGGGGAGTTGAAGCTTCTACCAGCATGATATCATCAATTTCATCAATATGACCTGGAAACAAAAGGAAAAAATTTTTAAGGGCATCTGTTTGTCAGCGAATTGTTAGACAAAACTTTTTACTCACTCTGAAGACTATGAAATTCATTACAAAAGTAAAAATCCTACGTGTCAGAATGAAAATTTAAAAAATATTGCTCAACGCACATAGTGAAAGCAACACTTATACTCTTAATCTGTACATCTTCATATATTTCCTCTTTTATGATTTTTGTTTACAAACTATTAATGGTTTCCATAAGAATTTGTATGATCCTACAGTGATGTTAATCCGGCAGTTTCTAAAGGTATTAAGATCTTATGTATTCATATTCTTTAAAATAGTAACCCTTTAGTATCTAAAATAAAGATATTTCATTCATTGTGTATTTTTTCCAAAGTCAGTTTTAACAAATGATATGCAATTCTTTTAAGAAATACACAGCAGCTTTTCAGGCTTATGCTAGGAAATCCGGAAGATCAGGGGTACGTGTTCTTTTCTAAATTATTGCAAGTTTGCAAAGTGCTTCCTTATTTGGAGGATGGATGCCTATTATGTTTGGTTCAGTATGTTTCCTTAATTATTTACTTCATCTAGAACTAATTTTTGTTTATGGGATCAGGTAAGATTATAAATAGAATCCAGTCTTGTCCCTCCATGGCTCACTGGCTCTCACCAAACCACTTACGGAAAAACCCTCTCTTTTCCCTCCTTAGGTTTTGGTACCTCCCTTAAATATTCTTACATGTTTTAGATTACATTTTGAAGCCATCTATTCATCTCCTTTGATATAGAATGTGTCAGTGTGACTCTTTTTTTTTTTACATAGCTTTCCGAGGTATAACTTTCTACTTTAAAATTCACATTTTTATCTTAAAGAGATATTTGTGCACCCATGCTCTTGGCCAAGACATCAAAGCAACCCAAATGCCCATCAATGGATAAATTATTTTTAAAAAATGGTATAAATGCACAATGGATTTTACCCGAAGAAAAGAACTTCTCAGATTCAAAAAACATATGCACCCCTATGTTTATGGCAGCACTATTTACACTAGCCAGGATATGGACATATCCTAAGTGTCCATCAGTAGAAGAATGGATAAAGAAGATGTGGCACATATACACAATGGAATACTACCCAGCCATAAGAAACAAATCAATCCTACCATTTGCAACAACATGGATGGAGCGAGAGGGTATTATGCCCAGTGAAATAAGTCAGGCAGAGAAACACAAATACCAAATGATTTCCCTCATTTGTGGAGTATAACAGCGAAGCAAAACTGAAGGAACAAAATAGCAGCAGACTCACAGACTCTTACTTAAGCAGGGACTAGCGGTTACCAAAGGGGAGGGGTGGGGGACGGCGAGTGGGGAAGTAGGGAGTAGGGCATTGTACGGCATCATGATTAATGCACACGGTGTGTGTGTTGTCACGGGGAAGGCAGTGTAGCACAAAGACCAGAAGGGACTCTGCGGTATCTTACGACACTGATGGACAGTGACTGCAATGGTGTATGGGGGGGGAGACTCGATAGTAAGGGTGAATGTATAACCATATTGTTTTTCTTGTGAAACCTTCATAAGAGTATATATCAAGGATACCTTAAAAAAAAGGAAATCAGTTATTTCAAATAAACAGTATTAACTAAGTCAGTTATACTGCTTTTCTGTTGTCTGTATTTAAAAAGTGCCATTTCAATTCTTCATAGCAAAGTTAGTTACGACAATATGACAAATTTAATTAACAGGTAAGTATGAGGATCAGTTAAACTACCACTTGTAACAATATTTTTATTCCAAGAAGATAACGGCCAAGTAATGAAACAATAAACAGTCAGCATTTTAGGCACAATTTTCAACCCTCAGCTTATATATCAATTTATTGTATCAATTAAAAAATAAGATGAGGAGATTTGACAAATTCCTTGTAGAGTCTAATAGTATACTACCAGGAAGCAAGAGTAGGAATTTCTAACATATTAGGATATTTCACTTTATCAAATTTTCTTCACACTTCTACACTGCTACTAATCCAGCTTACCATATTCATCCATAGTAACGTCCACAACTTCCACTTCATTCTTACAGGAAGGCTGCATCGCAGCAGAAACGCTGTTGCCATTCCTGGGCTCCTCTGGCACACCTGCATGGTCAGTTGAACCTTGGCACCAGGGAGATCTGTAATGTCCAAAGGTTGAACGAGACCTTAAATGGCATTAATATTAAATTAGTAAATATAAAAAACAAAAACATTTTAGTTACCCAATAAATCATAAGCCTTTCTTACACAATATACTATAAAGTACTTCATGGAAGGTATCTCCACAGAATAATGATAACACAATTCAAAATTATGACTAGCACAATGCCCAGCACTCAGTAAACATGCTGAATGAAATGTTCAGAAAATGTTCTCCAGTCAACTGACATAAGGATATGAGAAATGATATGCAAAACCATTCACTGGTGTAAAATACAGGATTCTGTTTCAAGAATGCTGCTCTCTTTTCAGTGGTTATTTTGAATACACATCTGCGGTTATGATCAAGTATTCACATTATATGTTAGTACCTGAGATTATGCACCACAGGTAAAGTAACAAAACTAACAGCACGCTAAACATTTAATAACATCTGCATGATCTTGTATGTTTAGTCCAGATTGGATTTGTAAAACACAGCTTTGGAGTCCTAAACCAAGCTACGTTTCTTGTGCTGCCCTAAAAGACATTCAAGGCCCAGAGAAATTTCCTCGGATCAGCAGAGGTAAGGAGAGCTGCAGCTCATTGGGCAGTTTGGTAGCAATCACAAAACACCACTTGTTTGTGCTGAATGTTTTTACCATCGTTTTATGATGTGTATGGCATTGTATTGTGTTGTTACTTACTGTGTTTCATTTTTTTTATTTTAAGGGATTGAGTGTAATAATCCAGATGGGGGAAATACAGAGAAATAGTATGTGGAATACACAGCCCTAAAGCTCCCAGAGGAAAATGAATGTTTTAGAAATTTGGGGCTTATAGAAAGTTTTTTTTCTCTCTTATGCAAACTGAGTATGAAACTGACTGTTAGTTTATTGTCAGCATGTATGGAAAGGTTGAGCCAGACCCATTAATATGCAGTCATGAGGGGTACAAGCTCGACCACTCAGGAAAGAACTCCAGAGTTCAAACTGGGCTATAAATGGCCTCGGCAATTGTACAGCCTAAGAGTTTATAAAGAAGTTCAAATTCTAAAATGAAATTCTC
>JAVSCE010003047.1:0-103290 GCA_032199065.1 Smutsia gigantea
GTAATTGGGATGATTGAAAAAAAACCCATAATAGCAAATTACAATAAACAGTCACACATTAAAATGAATATGCCCACTTATTTTATAAAAAATGAAAAACAATAAAAAAAGGAATAAAGCTTTGTAATCCCAGCTTCCTTTTTTTATATGTCCTAAAAGAAAATTACCTTCCTTGTATTCTACTTAAGTCTTTTATTGTCTTGGGAACCCTAGAAACTAAAAATAATTGTTGGTTTTGTATGATAACATCTAGGCCTATATTCTCTTGGACAGGTTTAATATATACAAAAAATAAGAAACTTCCTCCAATTTTCAAGTGTAATGGGTGAAGTTGTTATTTTGCTTGATTATTTTCAGATTTTTAAAATCTAAGTGAAAGAGTCTCGCAATTATAAAAACAGTGAAAGACAAATTTGGCAACATATATTGCCTCACTTCTAAGAGATCGCATTGAGTCTGAGCCATTGGAAATTAAAACATTCTTAGGCCTCCACATGCTCACATGTTTCTACCTTAGACATTCTGAAGGCAAATATCACTTTTCAATGATATAAACTTTCAATTTACTATCTAAATATTTTTTTAACTACCAAATTCAAAACAATTGGCAGTTTTATTAAATGTTAAATCCAGTCTTAGATTTTTCAGAGCTTCTTTTGTTACCTTTAAAAGAGTTACAAATGTTTAGCCAGAATTTTTGAAAATACTTTAAAATCAATAATGACTAAAAGAGTAGCTTTATGGGATTCTCAGAGCACATTTCCTTAGTCATAGCACTCTAGAAAAAATTTCTAAAGACTGGATAGAATATCTTGTTCCAGTGGAATTTATTTAAGGTTAGCTCATAATGAGAGCACAATATCACTGTATTGTATGTTTCTAATATTTAAAATCCTCTGAGATTTATGATTTAATTCATGGAAACTTTGAGACATTCTATCAATATCCTTATTTTTAATCAGTTTAATACACTTCCAATTTGTAAAATACACTTCAAATTTTGTAAAAAAAATGTAAAAGTTATTTGACTTATTTTTTATCAGTTGGACTGAATTCTTCTGTTTAAACTCAGTGAATCCCTATTGCTTTTAAGATTAAAAACACCATGTATTCAAATACATGCTTATTTCAGGGTTCTTAATTATTAGCAGCAAAACAACTCCGGCTGTATTAAGAAAGAAAAGTTAAATGTTTTGAAGGGCCCGCACTGTAATGGCAGCTAGTGGAGGATCCTGTGGGCCCACAGGAGCAAAGCAAGTCTGGAAGCACAAAAATTAGAGAGGACAGAAATCATGCTTCACAGATGACAGTCCATAGAGGCAGTAGAGCCTCTCAGTTAAGAGTATGGACTCTGAAGCCAATTTCACTGATTTTGAGCCCTGGGTCTGCTGCTTGATACTGTGTGAACTTACGTAAGTTGCTGGACTTCCCTGTGGCTCAGTTTCCTCTGAAAATGGAAATAACAGTAAATACCTCAGAAGGGTTTATATGAGGCTGAAGAAAGCTATGCTCTGGAAACAAACAACTCCCAAAATGTCACTAACTTTAAAATAAAGTTTCATTTTATACTCATGCATTCTTTATGGACAGGCTGGGTAACAGCTCTATGTCATCATCCTCTCTCCTATTCCAGGCCAAAGGAGGAACCATTCTCTAGAACACCATCAATGTCCATACAAAGGCGAAAGGAGGCTGGAAGGCATCCTACAGGCATCTAGTTGGCAGGCCTAAAACAATGCACATCACTTCTACTAACAGCACACTGATGAAAAGCGGTCACTTGGGTACACCTGAAGGACATGAGGGAGAGCAGGCCTGCTGTGAGTCCAGAACTTTTGGCACAAAGCACCAATTCTAAAAGAAATTTCTAAATGAGTTAATGTGTGTACAACACAGAGCTGGACCTCACACATAGTAAGACCTATGTGTATACTAACTAAATAAGTAGCTAGGATATTTCTGTGTCTGGATGCAGTCAGAGCTAACTTTAATAAATACCAATCATCTTACTACCTTTATATTCATACATTTCTGATACAACAACCAAGGATAGGCTTTTAGATACTTTCAAATACCTTTGCTGTTATTGTGTCATTTCCCTTGGTTTCCTTAGTGAGAAATGGAACACATGTTATACATGTTGCTTCTTGTCTTACTAGTGGGAAGAGAGTTCAATGTCAATGGTACTCCACACTGTGAAACATTTATAAAATCACTCATTTGGCTGCCTGATTTCCTCATGTATCCTTCTACCTATGTTATGTTTCTAAAACTAATGTTCCAGCATAACATAACCATCCTCAAATCTTTAACCATACCCAGTTCTCTCCAGAGAAGCAAACAATCCAAAATCTCATGTTATTGTAGACTGTGGCAAGAGTCCAGATGTCTAAGCCCCAGACTTCTAGGCAATACCTTTTATTTCCCTAAGTCTATGATTATTCCATCTCAATGAAAATGATCTACAAATACTAGGGGAAGCAAGGAAGAAAAGAAGGAGAACACAAACATAGGCAATTAACGTCTTTTCCTGCAGGCTGAGGCCACTTCTGTCATGGGGCCATATTTATTTGATATTTATTATTTTTAAACTCTATTGCCACTTCACTACCACTTTTGTGTTTGGCTATAATCTTGACTGTTTGCTTCAACTTGAAAAGATAACCCAGAATACTCTTTTGGGTTCTAAACCTTATGTTGATCCTACTTGTAAAGGATTGCAATAGTCTTCAATTACCTTTATCAATGAACAGTTACCATTAGAGGAGTCTCTGGTTCCATTAATGCTTCAATTAACTCACTATATCTCTGCTTAATAACTGGTATATTTTAGGCACTGTTCTAAACAGTGGGCTACAAAGTGAGCAAAACAAATATTTCTTTGAGTCACTTCCATTGAATCATGAAGTGATGTATGCACATTAAACACTAAGGAATAAGTAAATTTTATCTAATGTTAGGTATAACTCTGTGGGAAAAATATTTTGCCAGCCCAGGGCAAAATACCTTTGAAACTGAAATCAGTAAGAGGGAGAAGTGGGAGAAACCCATTTATTGCTTACAAGCAGTCGTCCACTTCTGCTTGCCTGTGTCTCTCATGACCCAGCTGCAAAGGAGGGCCCCACCCAACCTCTTGGGTCCATATATGCCCTTCCTCACCCTTGTAATAACATGTAGATATAGAGATGGACTACTTCTCACCACCCCCTGGAAACACCTACTGTTATGGAGATGCAATAAGGCCAGGAGAGAGATTCTGGAAACATTACAATTTTACCCATATTATTGCATATATACCCATATATATTGCAATTTAATGTAATAAGCATAGAGAATATGCAGAGAAGCACAGGGAGGGCTGGAACTGCTGAAGTGCATGAATTGCAATGCAGGTTTCCTTAAAACAGGATCCCTGCCCCCAGCAACACAGTAAACCTCAGTTTGGGATTGTTCACTCAGTGGCATGAAGAACCCCCAATGGCCAAGGATCAGTATTGGCTTTAAACTGGTGTAGAAACTGTTTCAGTTACATAAACAGGAACATGTAAACCATTTAGTTTCCTGAGGACAAGAGACATGTTGAACTTCATGCTAGTAGACCTGACACATGAGTTCTGGCGGTGAGAGACAACATGCGTACAGACCACTTAGTACCTCCTTTGGGCAACGGGTAACATCTAAGTCTAAAAATTATTTTATTCCTTGTGATTGAGAAATTAACTTTTAATAGAAATTTCATCATTCTCTAATACCAGCCACTTCTTCATGATCAGTTAATTGACAAGGCCCATGAATCATAATTTTGAATTTTATTTTTTCCATAATCTAATTTCCTTAAAGCAATGATACCATCATATCAGGAGAGTGGATAAGGCATTTAGCAAGTTCATGTATGTTTGTGCTGGTGCTACATGATTAGCAGGAGCAGAGAAAACAAATCTAAGTCTGGAAGATGCCTTTTCCATAAGAAGGTGTCCAGTGTCATAAACTTAATCCCAGATATCTGGTGGGCTGCACTCTTTGTGGTATGTTACGGAATTGGGGGCACAGGGCTGGTGGTCATTACAGGAAAACTGGGTTCTTATGTGTGGTATGGTAAGGTCAGCACTAATGGAGTGGAGAACTGTGATGGTGGGCTGATGAGTATTGTTCCTTGCTATCAAAGGCCACTTTGTTTAGTATCCCATTGGGCAAATAGGTGGCCAGAATGAGACTGAATGATACACCAGTTTAAGTACACTGGTGTCCATAAGTTTCTCTTTAGCAAATAGGGGCTTTTGATAAACACTGACATGGAACAAAAGTATTTCTGCACTCTAGGATCACTGTACAAGGACCAGGAACATTCTTCTCCCTCCAAACCACTCTTTAAAATCCTTTAATCTTGCTTCTTCTAAATCCTTGAGGAAGTCCATCCCAGTCCAATTGATTTTTCTGTGATGATGGAAATACTTTGTATAACTGCTGTCTAATATGGTGGCCACTAGACACATGTACTTACTGAGTACTGGAAGTATGACAAGTATGGCTGAAGAACCCAGTGGCTACTGCACTGGGCAGTGCCACAGTCCGTATTAACCAAATACATTGTTTATAGTTCTTCCACAAGCTTTTGAATATTTTATAAAGAGTTTTACTCTAGGAAGATTTCTCCATTTTATTGAACTTCAAGTCACCCTGCTCCACCCCAGGCATATAGCTGGTAAGTGGGAGAACTATATACCAAAGGTATGTTAGCTACACAATGATGGTGACAGGATTTGAACCCAAGCCGTCTTTTTTACAGAGACCATGCTCTTCACCCAGTGCTGTCCTGCCTCCAGCTGACCCAGGTGCTTCAAACAGAGACTTGAGAACTCTCCTGACCTCCTCTGTCCTGCATGTCCCCTACCACTTGGTCATACATTCTTGTCCATTATGCCTCTGAAGTTCTCCCGAATCTCTTGCTTACTCTTCATTCCCTCTGCTTCCACTACTTCAAGCCTCATAATTTCTCTCCTAGATTTAAAAGTAAATATCTCTTCATTCGTGTATGAGTATCACCTATCATTGTGCCTGGTACCCAGGAGGGATGGAGTCATGCCTCTAAATGCTTTGTATATGATCACTCTAAAGAAAATATTGTCCTATCTCCAGTTCACTTCCCAGCTGTCACCAGAGTAATTTTCTATAGCAAAAATCTAATTCTGTTCATTCCTTATCATGTCATACAAACCCTTCATTATCTCACTTGTACCACTTTATGTCTCTGGGTTCATTCATCTATTAATTTTCTTTATTCAGCCCACCTCCTACCAGCCCCTGAACTCTTACCTGGGGACTTAACATTATGTCATTCATTCTATTATCCTAGCCTATGCTGTTTGTGCTTTTCTTTATCTAAATATCCTTGACTACTCTTATTTGAATTTAAGACTCCATAAATAATTCTAACATTAGAGACCATTTATAGATAATTTGTTGTGCACCAGACATATGGCCTATATTTTAAGTTCTTGCAATAGCTCTCGTGGTAGGTATAATCCCTTGACCTGTATGAAGAAACTGAGGCTCAGGAAGTGCATGTCATGTGCCCAAGTTCAGTGTGATCTGTCATATTTTAATCTCTAGTCCAAAAATGCCTTTTATGTAGTATATCTGTTTTAGATAATGATTATACTGTAAAATTTCTCTTACATGTTCTCTTATATGTGCTTCTCATATCTCTTACATGTTTCATCACTTACATCTTAAATTATGACATATGCTAGTCTTCACTGTGACCCTTCCATGTTCCCTATAGTATTATGCTTTTTAAAAAATAATTGTATTAAAATTATTTTATTTCTTCTCTAGAGAAATCTTATTAACTTTTGTATGTTTGATCCACAGTAATAACTCAGTAAATATTTGCAGAATGAATAAATGAATTAATGAAATTAATAAAAGGATATCTACATTCCAAACTAGGTGCTATCTTTAGGTCTCCAATATTTTTTCTAGCATTTCCACTCCTGAGTAAAGCAGGAAATAAGGTTTAAATCCTGTATTACCTCACTTCACCTAGCTCTTTACATGAAACCAATTGCTTTTCACTTTAATTTTAATTATCTAACATATACTTTTCTACATTTGATGAATGTCAAATTATTTATTCCTTTTACTCAGTCCAGTACTGTACTGTGGGATTTATAATTGAGCATTATACACTGCATGAAGGCAAGAACAATGTGCTGGATCATCAAATAACAAAAGGATAAAGATCTCACTAGAATGTCCTTAGACATAGGGCTCTACTTTACCACAGAAAACGCTTGAGAAATGTTTGTTGAAGATGATATCATAGAAGATCTTGAATAGGCAAAGCAATCTTGAGAAGGAATAACAAAAGTGGAGGGATCATGCTCCCTGATTTCAAAATCTATTATAAAGCTTTAAGTAGAACAGTATGATATTGGCATAAAACCATATACCATATGTAGATCAGTGGAACAGAATAAAGCACAGAAACAAATTCACACATATAAGGTCAATTAATTTATAAAAAACAAATCCAATAATATACTGTGGGGAAAGGATAGTCTCTTCAATAAATGCTGTTGGGAAAACTGGATAGTCACATGAAGAGAATGAAACTGGACAGCTATCTTACATCATACATGAAAATTAACTCAAAATAGATTAAAGACTTGATTGTGAGACACGAAGCATAAAACTCCTAGAAGAAAACACAGGCAGCAGCTACTTGATTGGTCTTGGCAAAGACACTAAAAGCAAAGGCAAGAAAAGCAAATATAAGTAAGTGGGATGACATCAAGCTAAAAAGATTTTGCACAGGAAAGGGGACAATCAATGTATTGAAAAGACAATCTACAGCAAGGGAAACAAAATAAAAAATAAACAAATGGGACTACATCAAATTAAAAAGCTTCTGTACAGCAAAGGACACTATCAGCAGAACAAAAGGCATTGAACAGTATGGGAGAATATATTCATAAGTGATTTATCTGATAAGGGGTTAACATCCAAAATATATGAAGAACTCACACACCACAACACCCAAAAAGCAAATAACTCACTTAAAACTGGGCAGAGGATCTGAACAGACACCTCTCCAAAGAAGAAATTCAGATGGCCAAAAGGCACATGAAAAGATGATCCACATAGCTAATCATCAGGGGAATGCAAATTAAAACCACAATAAGATATCACTTCACACCAGTTAGAATGGCCAATATCCAAAAGACAAGAAACAATGAATGCTGGCGAGGATGCCGAGAAAAGGGAACCCTCCTACACTGCTGGTGGGAATGTAAGTTAATTCCACCACTGTGGAAAGCAAAATGGAGGTTCCTCAAAAAACTAAAAATGGAAATACATTTGACCCGGGAATTCCACTCCTAACAATTTACCCAAATAAAACAACTTCTAAGATTCAAAAAGAGATATGCACCCCTATGTTTATTGCAGCACTATTTATAATAGTCAAGATATGCAAGCAACCTAAGTGTCCATCAGTAGATGAATGGATAAAGAAGAGGTGGTATATATACACAGTGAAATATTATTCAGCCATAAGAAGAAAACAAATCCTACCATTTGCAACATGGATAGAGCTAGAGGGTATTATGCTCAGTGAAATAAGCCAGGCGGAGAAAGAAATACCAAATGACTTCATTTGTTTGTGGAGTATAAAAACAAAGCAAAACTGAAGGAACAAAATAGCAGCCGACTCATAGACACTGAGAAGTGATTGGTGGTTACCAAAGGGGAGGGGTGGGGAGGCTGGGTGGTGAGGATGAAAGGGATTCAGAGCACTATAATTAGCACTCACGATGCAAAAACGTCACGGGGAAGACGTTACCGCACAGAGAAGATAAATAAGGAGCCTATAGCAACTTAGAACACTGATAGTGACTGCAGTGGGGGGGTGAGGACTTGATAGTATAGGTGTATGTTGAAACCATAATATTGTTCATGTGAAACCTTCATAAGATTGTATATCAATGATATGTTAAGAAAACAAAAAACAATACAATCTACTGAACAGAATATATTTGCCAATGATATATCTGATCAGCAGTTAATATCCAAAATATAGAAAGAAATCAGTATCAAATATCAAACAGTATGATTAAAAATGGGCAGAAGATCTGTATTGATATTTTTCCAAAGAAGACATATAGGTGGCTAACAGGTATATGAAAAGGTGCTCAACATCACTTATCATCAGAGAAGTGAAAATCAAAACCTCAGGGAGATAGAACCTCACACCAGAGTGGCTACTATCAGTAAGACAAGAAATAACAAGCATTGGTGGGCATTGGAGGAAAGAGAACCCTCCTGCACTGTTGGTGGGAATGTAAGTTGGTGCAGCCACTACAAAAAACAGTACGGAAGTTTCTCCAAAAAATTAAAAATAGGCCTACAAGATGATCCAGCAAATCTACCTCTGGATATTTATCTGAAAAAATGAAAACACTAACTCAAAAAGATCACTGCACCTCCATGTTCGCTGCAGCATTATTTCAATAGTCGAGATATAGAAGCAACTTAAGTGCCCACAGATGGATGAATAGATAAAGAAAATGGGATATATATACATACACACTCAACAAAATATTATTCAGTCATAAAAAATAATGAAATCTTACCATTTGCAACAACATAGGTGGACCTTGAGGGCATTATGCTAAGTGAAATAATTTAGACAGCAAAAGACAAATACTGTGTGATTTCAGTTACATATGGAATTTAAAAACCAAACAAGCAAGCAAAGAGATCCAAGTCGAAGGATACAGTGAGCAGATTGGTGCTGGCCAGAGAGAAGCTGGCGGGGGGGGTCATGAAATGGGTGAAGGGGGCCAAAAGGTACAAACTTCCAGTTATAAAATAAACAAATCAGGGAGATGTAATATATAGCGTGATGACAATAGTTCATAATCCTGTATTGTATATTTGAAAGTTGTTAAGAAAATAGAGCTTAAAATCTTTCTTCACAAGAACAAAACATTTTGTACCTGTGTATGGAGAATGATGTTAACTAGACTTACCATGAACATCATTTTGTAATACACACAAACACCGGTCATGTTATATACCTGAAAGCAATACAATGTTATATATTTATTATATCTTTAAAAACTATGAGAAAATATACACAACCAAAAAATTGGTTGATGAAATGAACAAACGCAAGCATTAATTATTTAAATATGTGGAGGATATTTGCCTGCATTTACCTGAATATAAGTAAATTTTGAATATAAGTTAAAATTGGGATTATCCCATAAACTCTGGAGAAAGGAAAACTCTCCTCTAAGTTAATGGGGAAATGGGATGATAGTTTTGTTTAAGAATATGAAAAGACCAAATTTTTCAATTGTATTCTAGTGTTTTGAAACTTTCTCCGCATTTTAGAATCTAAATCCTATCAAATTTACCTATATTTTTATAAGTAATATGTTATGGAAAATACAGACTTGTTCATTTCATTTGAACTACAGAGTATCTATGCACTTACCAATCCCAGTCATGTAATAACCTTTTTTATATTTTTTCTAGAGTTCAACAGACAAAGTCGAATTTTATTTACAATGCTCTGAAGAAAAATAGAGCACTACATTCAAGTATTGTTTTATAGAAGCCTTTTCTTATGTATATTTTATGTATTTTTATTCAATTAATTATGCAGATAATGTATAAGGTGAGAGCTTTTTTTAATTAAGATATTATTGATATACACTCTTATAAAGGTTTCACATGAAAAAACAATGTGGTTACTACATTACCAGTATTATCAAGTTCCCTCCCTTACCCCAAAGCAGTGACTGTTCTTAGGTGTAGTAAGATGCCACAAAGTCACTATTTCCCTTCTCTGTGCTACACTGCTTTCCCTGTGATACCTCTCACCATGTGTGCTAAACAAAATACTCTTCAATCCTCTTTTCCCACACTCCCACCCACCCTCCCACAACCCTCTCTTTGATAACCACTAGTTCCTTCTTGGAGTCTCTGAGTCTGCTGCTAGTTGAGTCGTGCAAGTTCTTTATATATTTTGGATGTTAACCCCTTGTTAGATATGTCATTTACAAATATATTCTCCCATACTGTAGGATGAGTTTTTGTTCTGTTGATGGTGTACTTTGCTGTACAGAAGCTTTTTAGTTTGTTGTAGTCCCACTTGTTTATTTTTGCTTTTGTTTCCCTCGCTCGAGGAGATGCACTCAGGAAGAAGTTGCTCATGTTTATATTCAGGAGATTTTTGCCTATGTTGTTTTCTAAGAGTTTTATGGTTTCATAACTTACATTCAGTCCCTTGATCCATTTCAAGTTTACTTTGTGTATGGGGTTAAACAATAATCCACTTTCATTCTCCTGCATGTAGCTGTCCAGTTTTGCCAACACCAGCTGTTGAAGAGACTGTCATTTCCCCATTGTATGTCCATGGCTCCTTTATAATATATTAATTGACCATATATGGTTGGGTTTATATCAGGACGCTCTAGTCTGTTCCATTGGTCTATGGGTCTGTTCTTGGGCCAGTACCAAATTACCTTGAGTACTGTGGCTTTGTAATAGAGCTTGAAGTTGGGGAGCATAATCCCCCAGCTTTATTCTTCCTTCTCAGGATTGCTTTGACTAGTCGGGGTCGTTTCTGGTTCCATATGAATTTTAGAACGATTTTTTCTAGTTCGTTGAAGAATGCTGTTGGTATTTTGATAGGAATTGCATTGAATCTGTAGGTTGCTTTAGGCATGATGGCTATTTTGACAATATTAATTCTTAATATCCATGAGCACAGGATGTGTTTTCATTTATTGGCATCTTCTTTAATTTCTCTCATGAGTGTCTTGTAGTTTTCACAGTATAGGTCTTTCACTCCCTTGGTTAGGTTTATTCCTAGGTATTTTATTCTTTTTGATGCAACTGTGAATGGAATTGTTTTCCTGATTTCTCTTTGTGCTAGTTCATTGTTAGTGTCATCCACAGATTTCTGCCTATTAATTTTGTATCCTGCAACTTTGCTGAATCCAGAAATTAGTTCTACTAGTTTTGCATTGGATTCTTTAGGATATTTTATGTACAATATCATGTCATCTGCAAACAGGGACAGTTTGACTCCTTCTTTACCATCTGGATGCCTTTTATTTCTTTGTGTTGTCTGATTGCCGTGGCTAGGACCTCCAGTACTATGTTGAATAGAATTGTGGAGAGTGGGCATCCTTGTCTTGTTCCCAATCTTAAATTAAAAGCTTTCAGCTTCTCGCTATTAAGTATAATGTTGATGGTGGATTTGTCATATATGGCCTTTATTATGTTGAAGTACTTGCCCTCTACACCCATTTTGTTTAGAGGTTTTATCATGAATGAATATTAAATTTTGTCAAATGCTTTTTCAGCTTCTGTGGAGGTGATTATGTGGTTTTTGTCTTTCTATTTGTTGATGTGGTGGAAGATATTGATGGATTTTCGAATGTTGTACCATCTTTGCATCCCCAGAATAAATCGTACTTGATCATGGTGGATGATCTTTTTGATGAATTTTGAATTCAGTTTTCTAATATTTTGTTGATTATTTTGCAACTATGTTCATCAGGGATAATGGACTGTAACTTTATTTTTATGTGGTGTCTTTGCCTGGTTTTTGTATTAGAGTGATGCTGGCCTCATAGGATGAATGTGAGGGTATTCCCACTTCTTCTCCTCTTTGGAAAACTTTAGGGAGGATGGGTATTAGGTCTTCACTAAATGTTTGATAAAATTCAGTGCTGAAGCCATCTGGTATGGAAGTTTTGTTCTTAGGTAGATTTTTGATTACCAGTTCAATTTCGTTGCTGGTATTTGGTCTGTTCAGATTTTCTGTTTCTCTGTGGGTCAGCCTTGAAAGGTTGTATTTTTCTAGAAAGTTGTCCATTTCTTCTAGGTTATCCAGTTTATTAGCATATAATTTTTCATAGTATTCTACAATAATTCTTTATATTTCTGTGGTGTCTGTAGTGATTTTTCCTTTCTCATTTCTGATTCTGTTTATGTGAGTAGACTCTTTTTCTTGATAAGGTTGGCTAGGGGTTTATATACTTTGTTTATTTTCTCAAAGAACCAGCTCCTGCTTTCTTTGATTATTTCTATTGGTTATTCTTCTCAATTTTACTGATTTCTGCTCTAATGTTTATTATGTCTTGGGGCCTCATTTGTTCTTTTTCTAGTTCATTAATTGTGAATTTAGACTCCTCATATGGGATTGTTTTTCCTTCCTGAGCTCCGCCTGTATTGCAATATACTTTCCTCTTAACAATGAGTTCGTGGCGTCCCAGATTTTGGGGTGTTGAATTATTGTTGTCATTTGTCTCCATATATTGCTTGATCTCTGTTTTCATTTGGTCATTGATCCATAGGCTATTTAGGAGCATGTTGTGAAGTCTCCATGTGTTTGTGGGATTTTCATTTCTTGCGTAATTTATTTCTAATATCTTTGTGGTCTGAGAAACTGGTTGGTACAATTTCAAACTTTTTGAATTTACCGAGGCACTTTTCGTGTCCTAGGATATTATCTATTCTTGTAAATGTTCCATGTGCACATGACAAGAATGTGTATTCTGCTGTTTTTGGGTGTAGAGTTCTGTAAATATCTGTTAGGTCCATCTGTTGTATTGTGTTGTTCAGTGCCTCTGTCTCCTTACTTATTTTCTGTCTGGTTGATCTGTCCTTCAGAGTGAGAGTAGTGTTGTCTTCTAGAATAAATGAATTGCATTCTATTTCTCCTTTTAATTCTGTTAGAATTTGTTTCACATACGTAGGTGTTATGCACATAGATATTTATAATGGTTATATTTTCTTGTTGGATTGACCCTTTTTGATTATGTAATGTCCTTCTTTGTCTCTTGTGACTTTCTTTATTTTGAAATCTATTTTTTCTGATACAAGTACTGCAACTTCTGCTTTTTTCTCCCTAATAGTTAAATGAAATATCTTTTTCCATCCCTTCACTATTAGTCTGGTATGTCTTTGGGTTTAAAGTGAGTCTCTTGTAGGTAGAATATAGATGGGTCTTGTTTTTTTATCCATTCAGTGACTCTATGTCTTTTGTTTGGTGGATTCAGACAATTTACATTTAGAGTGATTATCGAAAGGTATGTACTTATTGGCATTGCAGGCTTTAGATTCCTGGTGACCAAAAGTTCAAGGTTAACTTCCTTACTATCTAAGAGTCTAACTGAACTCACTTAATATGCTATTACACACACAATCTAAAGGTTCCTTTTTTTAACTTCCTCCTCCATTCTTTATATATTAGGTATCATATTCTGTACTCTTTGTCTATCCCTTGATTGATTTTGGAGACAGTTATTTTAATTCTTGCATTTGCTTAGTAATTAGCTGTTCTACTTTCTTTACTGTGGTTTTATGACCTCGGGTGACAGCTATTAAACTTTAGGAACACTTCCATCTATAGCAGTCCCTCCAAAATACACTGTAGAGATAGTTTCTGGGAGGTAAATTCTCTCAGCTTTTGCTCATCTGGAAATTGTTTATTCCCTCCTTCAAATTTAAGTGATAATCGTGCCAGATAAAGTATTCTTGTTTCAAGGCCCTTTAGCTTCTTTGCATTAAATACATCATGTCACTCAGTTTTGGCCTGTAAGGTTTCTGTTGGGAGGTCTGATGAAAGCCTGATGGGTTTTCCTTTGTATGTGATCTTATTTCTCTCTCTGGCTGCTTTTACTAGTCTGTCCTTATCCTTGATCTCTGCCATTTTAATTACAATATGTCTTGGTGTTGTCTTCCTTGGATCACTTGTGTTGGAAGATCTGTGCATCTCTGTAGCCTGAGAGACTATCTCCTTCCACACATTGATAAAGTTTTCAGCAATTACCTACTCAAAGACACTTTCTATTCCTTTTTCTCTCTCTTCTTCTGGTACCCCTATAGTGTGAATATTGTTCTGTTTGGAATGGTCACACAGTTCTCTCAATATTCTTTCATTCTTAGAGATCCTTTTTGTCTCTGTGCCTCAGCTTCTTTGTATTCCTCTTCTCTAGTTTCTATTTATCGTCTCCTCCACCGTATCCAATCTGCTTTTAATACCATCCATTGTGCTCTTAAACGATTGCATCTCTGACTGGAATTCATTCCTGATTTCTTGAATATCTTTCCGTACCTCTATGAACATGTTAATGATTTTTATTTTGAACTCCCTTTCAGGAAGTGTCATGAGTTTGCTGTCATTTATGTCTTTCTCAGGAGTGGCATTAATAATTTTACTCTTAACCAGATTTCTTTGGCATTTCATAGTTGTATATGGCACACTCTAGTGACCAGAACTCTTCTCCCTGGAGCTGCTCAGCCCCTGGAGGAATGTCAGGGGTCGCAGGGGAGTGGTACTGGTGCATGGAGGAGGAAAGAGCTGTTTCCTGCTTCCCAGCTGCTACACCTGTCTCCACTGCCTGAAACAGTGGGCTGAGCACATAGGCAAAAGTCTCTATGCTTTGTATTTGTAGTTGCTGTAGACAGATCTTCCCACTGGCTGGCCTAACCTCAGAGAAGGGTTTGCCAGTTTGTGAGTCAGGTGGAGCTGGCCAGGAGCAAGGTGCGGTAGGCTGGATATCACAGAAGGGGTCCTTGTAGCTGTGTAGCCAGGCAGGTAGCTGGAGCATCTGAAGATCGTCTAAGGAGGAAGATTTCTTTTCCTCCTTAAATATGAGAGTCTATATGGTAAAACTCCCAACCTGCTGGGCAGAGTTCACCCAATTTTGTCTACCTGCCCTCCCTTCTGAGCAGAAAGCTCTGTGCAATACTTGCCCCTTTTGCTGCCCTCTTTCTAAGGGCTTCCATTTTAGGAAGTCTCTCAGACTTCCCACCTTTCTTTTGTCCCAGAGAAGACATATATCGATCCCTGCTTTTCACAAGCGGCTGGCATCTCAGGCTCTCCAAGAATTCTGCGTGTCTTAGCTTTCCAACCCTGTAAAAACAAGAGCATCATGCAAGCATCATGAGTTGTAGGTTTGTGCTCCCAGAGCAGATCTCCGGAGTTAGGTATTCAGCTGTCCCAGGCCTCCCCTCCCTCCCTGCACTGTTTATCTTCCTCCCACCAGTGAGCTGGAGTGCAGGAAGTGCTTGTGTAATGCTGGGCCACAGGTTTGGTACCTTACCTTGTTCTGTGATTTTTGCTCTTTTCTCCATGTGTATGCAGTCTTGTGCAGTCCTATTTCTTGTTGCTCTTTCACAGTACTTGCATTAATTATATTTTCATGTTATATGCAGTTTTAGGAGGAAGCCTGTGTCTCACCTCTCATGCTGCCATCTTTAACCTCTTCTCAAGGCATTTTTGATATTAACTCAGGCTATCAGAGTTAAATTTCATTCTAGTTCATTTTATCCATTTGTTTATATATTTCTTTATTCTGCTCATATTTTTTCAGTAACTATGATGTGCCAGAAATAATGCTGTCAGTAAATGATGGTGAAAAAATATGTAATCAAAGAAACCAGAGCAAAAAAATCACCCCAAACAGCCAAAGCATTCTTAAGAAAGAATAAGAAAGCTGGGGGTCACATGCTCCCAAATTTGAAACTATGCTATGAAGCTAAAGTAATCAAAACGGTACGGTGATGGCATAAGGCCTGATACCCAGACATGTGGAACAAAATAAAGAGCCCAGAAATAAACCCATGCTTCTGCAGTCAATTCATCTCTGACAAAGGAGGCAATAATATATAATGGGGAAATTCTTTTTAATAGATGGTGTTGGGAAAAATAGACAGCTACACACAAATGAATGAAACTGGATTCCTGTCTTATACATGCACAAAAATAAACTCAAAGAGGGTTAAATATCTAAATATAACACTTAAAAAAAGAATTCAAATTGTCGCTATTTGCAGATAACAATGATACTGTACATAAAAAATCCTAAAGACTTCATTCCAAAACTACTAGAACTAATATCTGAATTCAGCAAAGTTGCAGGATACAAAATTAACACACAGAAATCTGTTGCTTTCCTATACACTAACAATGAACAAACAGAAAGAGAAATCAGAAAAACAATTCCTTTCACAATTGCATCAAAAAGAATAAAATACCTAGGAATAAACCTAATGAAGGAAGTGAAAGACCTTTTACTCTGAAAACTACAAGACACTACTAAGAGAAATTAAAGAGGACAGAAACAAATGGAAATGCATCCCATCCTCTTGGCTAGGAAGAATAAATATTGTCAAAATGGCTATACTACCTAAAGCAATATACAGATTCAATGCAATCCTGATCAAAATACCAACAGCATTCTTCAATGAACTGGAACAAATAATTCTAAAATTCATATGGAACCACAAAAACCCCGAATAGCCGAAGCAATCTTGAGAAGGAGGAATAAACAAGGGGGAATTACACGCCCTGACTTCAAAGCCACTGTAATTAAGACAATTTGGTATTGGCACAAAGACAGACCCACACACCAGTGGAATAGAATTGAAAATCCAAATATCCACCCAAACATATGCAGTCAATTACTATTTGATAAGGGAGCCTTGGATATACATTGAGGAGATGGCAGCCTCTTCAGCAGCTGGTGTTGGAAAAACTGGACAGCTACATGTAAGAGAATGAAATTGGACTATTGTCTAACCCCATACACAAAGGTAAACTCAAGGTGGATCAAAGACCTGAATGTAAGTCATGAAACCATAAAACTTTTAGAAAAAAACATAAGCAAAAATCTCTTGGAGATAAACATGAGGGACTTCCTCATGAACAGATCTCCCCGGGCAAGGTAAACTAAATCAAAAATGAACAAGCGGGACTATATCAAGCTGAAATCTTCTGTACAGGAAAGGACACCATCAGCAGACCAAAAAGACTTTTTACAGTATGGGACAATATATTCATAAATGACGTACCCGATAAGGGGTTGACATCCAAAATATATAAAGAACTCACGCACCTCAACAAACAAAAAGCAAATAGTCCAATTAAGAAATGGGCAGAGGACATGAATAGACACTTCTCCAAAGAAGAAATTCAGATGGCCAACAGGCACATGAAAAGATGCTCCATGTCACTAATCATCACAGAAATGCAGATTAAAACCACAATGAGATATCACCTCACACCAGTAAGGATGGCCAACATCCAAAACACAAACAACAAGAAATGTTGGCGAGGATGTGGAGAAAAGGGAACCCTCCTACACTGCTGGTGGGACTGCAAACTAGTTCAACCATTGTGGAAAGCAGTATGGAGGTTCCTCAAAAAACTCAAAATAGAAATACAATTTGACCCAGCAATTACACTCCTAGGAATTTAAACTAAGAATGCAGTAGCCCAGTTTGAAAAAGACAGATGCACCCATATGTTTATCGCAGCACTATTTACAGTAGCCAAGAAATGGAAGCAACCTAAGTGTCCATCAGTAGATAAATGGATATAGAAGATGTGGTACATATACTCAATAAAATATTATTCAGCCATAAGAAGAACATAAATTCTACCATTTGCAGCAACATGGATGGAGCTAGAGTGCATTATGCTCAGTGAAATAAGTCAAAATGAAAAAGACAAGTACCAAATGATTTCACTCATATGTGGAGTATAAGAACTAAGAAAAGAAACTGAGGGAATAAAACAGCAGGAGACTCACAGAACCCAACAATGGACTCATAGTTATCAAAGGGAAAGGGACTGGGGAGGATGGGTGGGATGGGAGGTGCAAGGGGAAGAAGGGACAATAAAATTAGCAGATGTAATGTTGGGGGGGCACGGGGGGGGCTGTACAACCCAGAGAGGACAAGTAGTGACTCTATGCTTTCCTATACACTAATGATGAACTAACAGAAAGAGAAATCAGAAAAACAATTCCATTCACAATTGCTTCAAAAAGAATAAAATATCTAGGAATAAAGCTAACGAAGGAAGTGAAAGAACTGTACTCTGAAACCTGCAAGACACTCCTAAGAGAAACTAAAAAGGACACTAAAAATGTAAATTCATCCCATCCTCTTGGCTAGGAAGAATAAATATTGTCAAAATGGTTATACTACCTAAAGCAATATACAGATTCAATGCAATCCCGATCAAAATACCAACAGCATTCTTCAGTGTACTGGAACAAATAATTCTAAAATTCATATGGAACCAAAGAAGACCTCGAATAGCCAAAACAATCCTGAGAAGGAGGAATAAAACAGGGGGAATTACACTCCCTGACTCGAGCTCTACTACAAAGCCACAGTAATCAAGACAATTTGGTATTGGCACAAAAACAGACCCACAGATCAGTGGAATACAATAGAAAATCCAAACATCAACCTAAACACATACAGTCAATTAATATTTGATAAGGGAGCCTTGGATATTCAATGGGGAGATGACGGCCTCTTCAGCAGCTGGTGTTGGAAAAACTGGACAGCTACATGTAAGAGAATGAAACTGGACTACTGTCTAGCCCCATACACAAAGGTAAACTCAAGGTGGATCAACGACATGAATGTAAGTCATGAAACCATAAAACTCTTAGAAAAAAGACTTCCATGACGATGGCGGTGTGAGCAGGGCGGCAGAAATCTCCTCTTAAAACTATATAAATCTATGAAAGCACAGCAAATACAACTATTCCTCAAAGAGGAATCGGAGCCACAGGAAAGTGCACAGTGGGCAGCCACCCCTGGGAGGCCTCAGCGCCCCGTGGGGCGGGTAAGATACAGAGCTGTGACCAGCAGCACCCGAACACTCACCCAGCCCAGCGCGCTGGTGGGAGGAGAGGATTCGGAGCCTGGAGGGAGGGGAAGAGCAGGTCCGGGAAATAACTAGCCCTGGTGGTCTGCGCTGGGAAAGCCGGGAGCACTGAAATACATCGTGTGGTGCATCAGACATTGGAGAGGCAGAATGTGCAGGTTTTGAGCTGGGAAGGCGCCGGAACCGTGCAGCCAGTGCCCAGGGACAAGAGGAAAGCGCCCACCATTTGTAGTGGTCTCGGCGAGGCGGGTGCCCAGTGAGGGAACACCATCGCCCCGGTGGGCTCAGCCCTGCAGGCTGGAAGTCCTAGGGAACTTCAATCTCCTTCGCTAGTGACAGAGAGAAGGGAGCAACCACGCTGGAACTTTATACAGAAAACAATAGCGTCCCATTCATTCCTGCCCTGCCCAGATCTACACACAAAAAAAGCAGCGCGGCCGTGGCTGCAAATTAGTGGAGCAACAGCAACACCTACAGCACACTTAGAGAATCCACTCCAGGTGGGCTTTTCTTTTTTTGCTCGTTTGTGTTATTTCTTGTTTTTTTTTTTGCTCGTCTGTTTTATTTCTTGCCTTTTTTTTTCTTTTTTCACCTTCTTTTCTTTCATTTCTTTCTTTCTTCTTTCTCTCTTTTCTTTCTATTCCTTCTTTCTTTTTGGCTTGCTTGTTTTTTTTGGTGGTGCTTTTTTTTTCTTTTCTTTTTAAACCTTAAAGAGCCCAGCTAACATACGTGGCACCTACCAGCGACCACTGCTGTCAACATTAAAAGACAGAAGAATATGATACAGACAAAAATCACCAAGATCCAGAGCCCCTATGAGAAGGAATATGAAGGAATGGAAATGCAGCATCTTCCTGAAAAAGAATTCAGAATAAAAGTCATAACCATGCTCATGGATCTACAGAGAAATATGCAAGAGCGAAGGGAGAAAGTGAGGGAAGTCAGGAAAGATAATGCAGAAATGAGACAAGCCATCGACAGGCTCAGCAGCAGACTGGACGAGATGCAAGAGACTGTTAATGTAATAGAAATCAGGGAACAGGAATACAGAGCAGCTGAGGCAGAGAGAGATAAAAGGATCTCTAGGAATGAAAGAATATTAAGAGAACTGTGTGACCAATCCAAAAGGAAAAATATTCGCATAATAGGAGTACCAGAAAAGGAGAGAGAGATAAAGTAATAGAAAGTGTCTTTGAAGAAATAACTGCTGAAAACTTCCCATGCTGGGGAAGGAAATAGTCTCCCAGTCCATGTAAGCCCACAGATCTCCTAACACAAGGAACCGAGGAAGAGAACACCAAGACACATAATATTTAAAATATAAAGATCAAAGTTAAGGACAGTGTATTAAAGGCAGCTAGAGAAAGAAAAAAGATCACCTTCAAAGGAAAACCATCAGACTAACATCAGACTTCTCAACAGAAACCTTACACGCTAGAAGAGAATGGCATGACATATTTAACGCAATGAAACAGAAGGGCCTCGAACCAAGAATACTGTATCCAGCACGATTATCATTTAAATATGACGGCTGGATTAAACAATTTCCAGACAAGCAAAAGCTGAGGGAATTTGCCTCTCATAAACCACCTCTACAGGACATATTAAAGGTACTGCTCTAGGGGGAAGCACTCCTAAGGCTTAAAAGCTGTCACCAGAGAAAATAAAATCATAGCAAAGAAAGCAGACTATCCAAAACTAACTAAAGGCAAAGAATAAAACACCTAGTATGTATAGAAGGGAGGAGGAAGAATAAGAAGGGAGAGAAATAAAGAAACCTCAGACTGTGTTTACAATAACTTAACAAGAAAGTTAAGTTAGATTGTTAGATACTAATGAAGCAAACCTTGAAACTTTGGAAACCACGAATCTAAAGCCAGCAATGGCAATAAGTACATATCTTTCGCTAATCACCCTAAACGTAAATGGACTGAATGCACCAATCAAAAGACCCAGAGTAATAGAATGGATAAAAAAGCAAGACAGATCTATATGCTGCCTACAAGAAACTCACTTCAAATGTAAAGATATCCCCAGATTAAAAGTGAAAGGAGGGAAAAAGATATTTCATGAAAATAACAAGGAGAAAAAAGTAGGTGTTGCAGGACTTGTATCAGACAAAATAGACTTCAAAATGAAGAAAGTAACAAGAGATAAAGAAGGACATTACATAATGATAAAGGGGTCAATCCAACAAGAAGTTATAACCATTTAAAATATATATGCACCCAACACAAGGGTGCCAGCATATGTGAAACAAATACTAACAGAATTAAAGGAGGAAATAAAGAGCAATGCCTTCATCTTAGGTGACTTCAACACACCACTCACTCCAAGGGACAGATCAACCAGACAGAAAATAAGTAAAGACACAGAGGCACTGAACAACACACTAGAACAGATGGACCTAACAGACATCTATAGAACTCTACACACAAAAGAAACAGGATACACATTCTTCTCAAGTGCACATGGACCATTTTCCAAAATAGACCACATACTAGGAAACAAAAAGAACCTAAGTAACAACGAAAATATTGAAATTCTACCAAGCAACTTCTCGGATCATAAAGGTATTAAACTAGAATTAAACTTTAGAAAGAAAAAAAAGGCTTACAAATACATGGAGACTTAACAACATTCTCCTAATTAATCAATGTGTCAATGACCAAATCAAAACAGAAATCAAAGAGTATATGGAGACAAATGACAACAACAACACAAAGCCACAGCTTCTATTGGATGCAGCAAAGGCAGTTCTAAGAGGAAGGTATGTTGCAATCCAAGCCTATCTAAAGAAAGAAGAACATTCCCAAATGAATAGTCTAAAGACACAATTACTGAAATTGGAAAAAGAACAAATGAGACCCAAAGTCACCAGAAGGAGGGACATAGTAAAAATCAGAGAAGAAATAAATAAAATTGAGAAGAACAAAACAATAGAAAAAAAAATCAATGAAACCAAGAGCTGGTTCTTTGAAAAAATAAACAAAATAGATAAACCCCCTAGCCAGACTCATTAAGAGAAAAAGAGAATCTACACACGTAAACAGAATCAGAAATGAGAAAGGAAAAATCATGACGGATCCCACAGAAATACAAAAAATCATAAAAGAATATTATGAGAATCTATATGCTAACAAGCTGGAAAACCTAGAAGAAATGGACAACTTTTTAGAAAAATACAACCTTCCAAAACTGACCAAACGAGAGACAGAAAACTAAACAGACCAATCGCCAGCAATGAAATAGTAGCGGTAAACAAAAAACTACCCAAGAACAAAACCCCTGGACCAGATGGATTCACTTCTGAGTTCTACCAGACATATAGAGAAGAAATAACACCAATTATCCTTAAAGTTTTCCAAAACATAGAAGACGAGGGAATACTTCCAAACTCATTCTATGAAGCCAGCATCACTCTAATACCAAAACCTGGTAAAGACCTCACCAAAAAAGAAAAGTATAGACCAATATCCCTGATGAACGTGGATGCAAAAATAATCAACAAAATATTAGCAAAACGAATTCAAAAATACATCAAGAGGATCATACACCATGATCAAGTGGGATTCATCCCAGGGATGCAAGGATGGTAGAACATTGGAAAATCCATCAACATCAACCACCACATCAATAAAAAGAAGAACAAAACCCACATGATCATCTCCATAGATGCTGAAAAAGCATTTGACAAAATTCAGCATCCATTCATGATTAAAACTCTCAAGAAAATGGGTATAGAGGGCAAGAACCTCAACATTATAAAGACCATATATGACAAACCCACAGATAAAATCATACTTAATGGCGAGAAGCTGAAAGATTTTCATCTAAGATCGGTAACAAGACAGGGATGCCCACTCTCTCCACTGTTATTCAACATAATACTGGAGGTCCTAGCCACAGCAATCAGACAAAACAAAGACATACAAGGCATCCAGTTTGGTAAAGAAGAAGTCAAATTGTCACTATTTGCAGATGACTGATATTGTACATAAAAAACCCTGAAGGCTCCTTTCCAAAACTACTAGAATTAATATCTGAATTCAGCAAAGTTGCAGAATACAAAAATAACACACAGAATTCTGTTGCTTTCCTATACACTATGGATGAACTAACAGAAAGAGAAATCGGAAAAACAATTCCATTGACAATTGCATCAAAAAGAATAAAATACCTAGGAATAAAGCTAATGAAGGAAGTGGAAGACATGTACCCTGAAAACTACAAGACATTCCTAAGAGAAATTAAAGTAGACACTAACAAATGGAAATGCATACCAAGCTCTTGGCTAGGAAGAATAAATATTGTCAAAATGGGTATAGTACCCAACGCAATCTACAGATTCAATGCAATCCCCATCAAACTACCAACAGCTTTCTTTAATGAACTCGAACAAATAATTCCAAAATTGATATGGCACCACAAAAGACCCCGAATAGCCAAAGCAATCCTGAGAAGGAGGAATAAAACAGGGGGAATTAAGTTCCCAGACTTCAAGCTCTACCACAAAGCCACAGTAATCAAGACAATATGGTATTGGCACAAAAACAGACCCACATATCAGTGGAATAGAATAGAAAATCCAAAGATCAACCCAAACACATACAGTCAATTAATATTTGATAAGGGAGCCTTGGATATACATTGGGGAGATGACAGCCTCTTCAGCAGCTAGTGTTGACAAAACTGGACAGCTACATGTAAGAGAATGAAATTGGACTACTGTCTAACCCCATACACAAAGCTAAACTCAAGGTGGATAAAGACCTGAACGTAAGTCATGAAACTATAAAACTCTTAGAAAAAAATATAGGCAAAAACCTCTCGGACGTAAACATGAGCGACTTCTTCATGAACGTATCTCCCTGGGGAAGGGAAACAAAAGCAAAAATGAACAAGTGGGTCAATATGAAGCTGAAAAGCTTCTGTACAGCAAAGGACACCATCAGTAGAACAAAAAGTCATCCTACAGTATGGGAGAATATATTCATAAATGACGTATCCGATAAGGGGTTGACATCCAAAATATAGAAAGAACTCATGCACCTCAACAAACAAAAAGCAAGTAGTCCAATTAATAAATGGGCAGAGGAAATGAATAGACACTTCTCTAAAGAAGAAATTCAGATGGCCAACAGGCACATGAAAAGATGCTCCACATCACTAATCATCAGAGAAATGCAGATGAAATCCACAATGAGATACCACCTCACACCAGTGAGGATAGTCAACATCTAAAACACAAACAACAAGAAATGTTGGTGAGGATGTGGAGAAAAGGGTACCCTCCTACACTGCTGGTGGGACTGCAAATTAGTTCAACCATTGTGGAAAGCAGTATGAGGTTCCTCATAAAACTCAAAATAGAAATACCATTTGACCCAGGAATTCCACTCCTAGGAATTTAAACTAAGAATGCAGCAGCCCAGTTTGAAAAGGACATATGCACCCCTATGTTTATCACAGCACTATTAAAATAGCCAAGAAATGGAAGCAACTTAAATGTCCATCAGTAGATGATTGGATAAAGAAGATGTGGTACATATACACAATGGAATATTATTCAGCCATAAGAAGAAAACAAATCCTACCATTTGCAACCACATGGATGGAGCTAGAGGGTATTACTCTCAGTGAAAGAAGCCAAGCTTAAAAAGACAAGTACCAAATGATTTCACTCATATGTGGAGTATAGGAATTAAGGAAAATACTGAAGGAACAAAACAGCAGCAGACTCACAGAACCCAGCAACGGACTAATAGTTGTCAAAGGGAAAGGGACTGGGGAGGATAGGTGGGAAGGGAGAGACAAGGGGGAAAAAGGGTCATTACGAATTGGCAATGTAATTTTAACGGGGCACGGGGAGGGCTGCACAACTCAGAAAAGACTAGTAGTGACTCTATAGCATGTGACTATTCTGATGGACAGTGGCTTTAATGGCGTTGGTGGCAGGGACCTGATGAAGGGGGTAGTTTAATCACCATAATATTGCATATGTAATTGTAGATTAATGATACCAAAATAAACGTTAAAAAAAGACTTAAAACCAAAAAACTCTTAGAATAAAGCACAGGCAGTGCACTCTTGAGCATCAGCACTGGTAATTAGATCATCTCCTCGGGCAAGAGAAACAAAAGCGAAAAGGAACAAGTAGGACCCATCAACCTAAGAAGCTCCTGCTCACAATGGACACCATCATCAAAATGAGAAGGCAGCCTCTGTACAGGAGAAAATATCTGCAAATGACATATTTGATAAAGGGCTAATATCCAAAATATGCAAAGAACTCAGACAACTCAACACACACACACACACACACACACACACACACACACACACACACACACACACACACAGATGCAACCCAAATAACCCAATTAAAAAATTGGCAGAGGACCTGAATAGAAGTTTATCCAAAGACATACAGATGGCTAACAGACACATGCAGAGATGCTCCACATCACTAATCACTGGGGAAATGCAACTCAAAACTGCAGTGAAATACCACCTCACACCTGTGAAAGTGACTAATATCAATTAGACAAGAAATTACAAGTGATAGCAAGGATGAGTAGAAAACAGAACTCTCCTATGCTGTTTTTGGGAACGTAGATTGGTGCAGCCACTATGGAAAGAGTATGGAAGTTTCTCAGAAAAGTATAATTAGAAATGGCACACAACCCACTATTCTACTTGTGGGAATTTACCAGAAGAAAAAACATCACTGATTTGAAAAGATATACATGCACCCCTATGTTTATTGAACCATTATTTACAATAGCCAAATATGGAAGCAACCTGAAAGTTCATCAATAGATGAGTGGATAAAGAAGATGTCGTACATATACACAATGGAATATTACTCAGCTATAAAATAACTAAACATGGGTAGACTTAGAGGGAATTATTTTAAAACATGGATGAACCTAGATAGTATTATGCTACGTGAAATTAGTCAGAGCAGAATAAATACCATATGATTTCACTTATATGTGGAATTTAAAAACGAAAACAATGAACAAACAAAACAGAAATAGACTCACAGTCACAGGAAACAAACAGGTGGTTGCCCTAGGGGAAGGGGGTAGAGAAATAGTGAAATAGGTGAAGGTGTAAAAAATATGAGAATATTTGATATTTTGATCTAAGTAATGGTTACATGAATGTATACACAGGTTAAAATTCATTGAGCTGTATGCTAAGATTTGTGTATTTTATTCTACATGAGTTAATAAAAATTATGACTAAAATCAGTTGGTATGTAATATTGGTGTGTGGGTGTGGATGTGTTGAGTTACTCACTGACATTCACTTTAATTCCTAGAAAAAGAATAGCTTAACTATGATATGTAATAAAATCACCCATATGAACTTTAATATTCATTCCAGAAAGTATTCACCTTTTACTCATTTACTGGAATTATACATTTAAGTCTCATTCAAGTTGTCCAGAACTGTCAAAAGTATAGGTACAGAATTTTAGAACTCTAGTTAATCTTACAGATAAATCCAGTCACAAAATTCTAAATGGGACTTCATTGAAGTTTAATGATTTGCCTGTTTACTCAGCTGATAAAAGGGGAGACAGCATAGAGTCCAGATATAATGGTACTCATCCTCTTATGATGCCATGCTATGTACATTTTCCACCATGGGAACTCAACTCTTCACTTCCTCAGAAGTTCAGAATAGTGGAGAATTAATTTCTGTATCAGAGGCTGCTGGCCCCTGAAATGTACTGGCTGTTCTTGAGCACACAAACTGACTCCGTGCCAGCGCCTTCCTATCATCCGGGTGTGAACAGGTCCAGTTGTAGCCAGCAGGGTAAAGTGTGGGCCAGGAATCCAGGCTCCACACTATTTCCTATCCAATGGCTGCAGACAAATGAAAATGGAAATTCACAGTATTGTGGGACTTCACATGAAAGAATCTTTGCATCCCAAATATTTTTTTAATATAATTTATTTTACTATCATTAATCTGCAATTACATGTGCAATATTATGGTTATTGAAGTACCCATTCATCAGGTCCCCCCCACCAACCCCATTACAGTCACTGTCCATCAGCGTAGTGAGATGCTATAGAATAACTACTTGTCTTCTCTGAGTGGTACAGCCCTCCCCGTGCCCCACCCAACATTACATCTGCTCATCGTAATGCCCCTTTCTCCCTCTTATCCCTCCCTTCCCACCCATCTTCCCCTGTCCCTTTCCCTTTGCTAACTATGAGTCCGTTCTTGGGTTCTGTGAGTCTGCTGCTGTATTGTTCCTTCAGTATTTTTTCTTTGTTCTTATACTCCACATATGAGTGAAATCATTTGATACTTGTCTTTTTGGGCTTGGCTTATTTCACTGAGTATAATACCCACTAGCTCCATCCATGTTGTTGCAAATGGTAGGATTTGTTTTCTTATGGCTGAATAATATTCCATTGTGTATATGGACCACATCTTCTTTATCCATTCATCTACTGATGGACACTTAGGTTGCTTCCATTTCTTGGCTATTGTTAATAGTGCTGCAATAAACATAGGGGTGCATCTGTCTTTTTCAAACTGGGCTGCTGCATTCTTAGGGTAAATTCCTAGGAGTGGAATTCCTGGGTAAAATGGTATTTCTATTTTGAGTTTTTTGAGGAATCTCCATACTGCTTTCCACAATGGTTGAACTAATTTGCAGTCCAACCAGCAGTGTAGGAGGGTTCCCTTTTCTCCACATCCTCGCCAACATTTGTTGTTGTTGGTGTTTTGGATGTTGGCCATCCTTACTGGTGTGACGTGGTATCTCATTGTGGTTTTAATCTCCATTTCTCTGATGATTAGCGATATGGACCATCTTTTCATGTGCCTGTTGGTCAACTGAATTTCTTCTTTGGAGAAGTGTCTATTCATGTCCTCTGCCCATTTCTTTTCTTTTTTTTAAAATTTTATTTTTATTTTTGTTTTTTAAATATAATTTATTTTATTATCATTAATTTACAATTACATGTATAATATTACGATTATTAAACTACCCTTCATCAGGTCCCCCCCACGAACCCCATTACAGTCACTGTCCATCAGTGTAGTGAGATGCTACAGAATCACTACTTGTCTTCTCTGAGTTGTACTGCCCTCCCCGTGCCCCCCCAACATTACATCTGCTAATCGTAATGCCCCTTTTCCCTCTTATCTCTCCCTTCCCGCCCATTTTCCCCAGTCCCTTTCCCTTTGGTAACTATTAGTCCGTTCTTGGGTTCTGTGAGTCTGCTGCTGTTTTGTTCCTTCAGTTTTATTCTTTGCTCTTATACTCCACATATGAGTGAAATCATTTGATACTTGTCTTTTTCGGCTTGGCTTATTTCACTGAGCATAATACCCTCTAGCTCCATCCATGTTGTTGCAAATGGTAGGATTTGTTTTCTTCTTATGGCTGAATAATATTCCATTGTGTATATGTACCACATCTTCTCTATCCATTCATCTACTGATGGACAATTAGGTTGCTTCCATTTCTTGTCTACCCATTTCTTAATTGGATTATTTGCTTTCTGTTTGTTAACGTGCATGAGTTCTTTGTATATTTTGGATGTCAACCCTTTATCAGATACGTTTTTATGAATATATTCTCCCATACTGTAGGATGACTTTTTGTTCTACTGATGGTGTCCTTTGCTGTACAGAAGATTTGCAGATTGATATAGTCCCACTTGTTCATTTTTGCTTTTGTTTCCCTTTCCCGGGGAGATATGTTCATGAAGAAGTTGCTCATGTTTATGTCCAAGAGTTTTTTGGCTATGTTTTTTTCTAAGAGTATTATGGTTTCATGACTTACATTCAAGTCTTTGATCCACCTTGAGTTTACCTTTGTGTATGGGGCTAGACAGTAGTCCAGTTTCATTCTCTTACATGCAGCTGTCCAGTTTTTCCAACACCAGCTGCTGAAGAGGCTGTCATCTCCCCATTGTATATCCAAGGCTCCTTTATCAAATATATTTGACTGTATATGTTCGGGTTAATGTTTGGATTTTCTCTTCTGTTCCACTGGTCTGTGGGTCTGTTTTTGTGCCAATACCAAATTGTCTTGATTACTGTGGCTTTGTCGTAGAGCTTGAAGTCAGGGATTGTAATTCCCCTGTTTTATTCCTCCTTCTCAGGATTGCTTTGGCTATTCGGGGTCTTTGGTGGTGCCATATGAATTTTAGAATTATTTGTTCCAGTTCATTGAGGAAAGCTGTTGGTAGTTTGATAGGGATTGCGTTGAATCTGTAGATTGCTTTAGGTAGTATGGCAATTTTGACAATATTTATTCTTCCTAGCCAAGAGCATGGGATGCATTTCCATTTGTTAATGTCCTCTTTAATTTCTCTTAGGAGTGTCGTGTGGTTTTCAGAGTACATTTTCACTTCCTTCATTAGGTTTATTCCTAGGTGTTTTATTCTTTTTGATGCAATTGTGAATGGAATTGTTTTTCTGATTTCTCTTTCTGTTAGTTCATCCATAGTGTATAGGAAAGCAACAGATTTCTGTGTTAATTTTGTATCCTGCAACTTTGCTGAATTGAGATATTAGTTCTAGTAGTTTTGGAATTGGGTCTTTAAGGTTTTTTATGTACGGTATTATGTCATCTGCAAATAGTGACAATTTGACTTCTTCTTTACCAATCTGGATGCCTTGTATGTCTTTGTTTTGTCTTATTGCTGTGGCTAGGACCTCCAGTAATATGTTGAATAACAGTGGAGAGAGTGGGCATCCCTGTCTTGTTCCCGATCTTAGATGAAAAGCTTTCAGCATCTTGCCATTAAGTATGATGTTAGCTGTGTGTTTGTCATATATAGCCTTTATGACGTTGAGGTATTTGTCGTCTATACCCATTTTGTTGAGAATTTTAGTCAGGAATGGATGCTGAATTTTGTCAAATGTTTTTCAGCATCTATGGAGAAGATCATGTGGTTTTTGTTCTTGTTTTTATTGATGTGGTGGATGATGTTGATGGATGTTCGAATGTTGTACCATCCTTGCATCCCTGGGATGAATCCCACTTGATCATGGTGTATGATATTCTTGATGTATTTTTGAATTCAGTTTTTTAATATTTTGTTGAGTATTTTTGCATCCACGTTCATCAGGGATATTGGTTTGTAATTTTCTTTTTTTTTGAGTTCTTTGCCAGGTTTTGGTATTAGAGTGATGCTGACTTCATAGAATGAGTTTTGAAGTATTCCCTCCTCTTCTATTTTTTGGAAAAGTTTAGGGAGAATCGGTGTTATTTCTTCTCTATATGTCTGGTAGAATTCAGAGGTGAATCCATCAGGCCCGGTGGTTTTGTTCTTGGGTAGTTTTTTGATTACCAATTCGATTTCATCACTGGTGATTGGTCTGTTTAGTTTTTCTGTTTCTTGCTTGCTCTGTTTTGGAAGGTTGTATTTTTCTAAGAAGTTTTCCATTTCTTCTATGTTTTCCACCTTGTTAGCTTATAGATTCTCATAATATTCTCTTATGATTCTTTGTATTTCTGTGGGGTCCGTCGTGATTTTTCCTTTCTCATTTCTGATTGTGTTTATGTGTTTAGATTCTCTTTTTCTCTTAATGAGTTTGGCTAGGGGTTTATCTATTTTGTTTATTTTTTCAAAGAACCAGCTCTTGGTTTCATTGATTTTTTCTATTGTTTTATTCTTCTCAATTTTATTTATTCCTTCTCTAATCTTTATTATGTCCCTCCTTCTGGTGACTTTGGGCCTCATTTGTTCTTCTTTTTCCAATTTCAGTAATTGTGTCTTTATACTATTCATTTGGGAATGTTCTTCCTTTTTTAAATAGGCCTGGATTGCAATATACTTTCCTCTAAAACTGCCTTTGCTGCGTCACACAGAAGTTGTGGCTTTGTGTTGTTGTTGTCATTAGTCTCCATATATTCTTTGATTTCTGTTTGATTTGGTCGTTAACCCATTGATTAATTAGGAGAATGTTATTAAGTCTCCCTGTATTTTTGAGCCTTTTTGATTTCTTTCCAAAATCTTTTCTAGTTTTATACCTTGGTGATCTGAGAAGTTGGTTGGTAGGATTTCAATATTTTTGAAATTACTGAGGTTCTTTTTGTGGCCTAGTGTGTGCTCCATTCTGGAAAATATTCCATGTGCACGAGAGAAGAATGTGTATCCTGTTGCTTTTGGGTGTAGAGTTCTGTAGATGTTTGTTAGGTCAATATGTTCTAGTGTGTTGTTCAGTGCCTCTGTGTCTTTACTTATTTTCTGTCTGGTTGATCTGTCCTTTGGAGTGAGTGGTGTGTGAAGTCTCCTAAAATGAATGCATTGCTGTCTATTTCCCCGTTTAATTCTGTTAGTATTTGTCTCACATATGCTGGCGCTCCTGTGTTGGGTGCATATATATTTATAATGGTTATATCTTCTTGTTCGACTGACCCCTTTATCATTATGTAATGTCCTTTATATTTTGCTACTTTCTTCGTTTTGAAGTCTATTTTGTCTGATACAAGCACTGCAACACCTGCTTTTTTCCCTTTGTTGTTTGCATGAAATATCTTTTTCCATCCCTTTACTTTTAGTCTGTGTATATCTTTGGATTTGAGGTGAGTTTCTTGTAGGCAACATATAGATGGGTCTTGCTTTTTTATCTATTCTGTTACTCTGTTTCTTTTGATTGGTGCATTCTGTCCATTTACATTTAGGGTGATTATTGATGGATATGTACTTATTGCCATTGTTGGCTTTAGATTGGTGGTTACCAAAGGTTCAAGGGCTGCTTCTTTACTATCTAACAATCTAACTTAACTTTCTTGTTAAGTTATTGTAAACACTGTCTGATGTTTCTTCATTTCTCTCCCTTCTTATTCCTCCTCCTCCATTCTTTCTATAGTAGATGTTTTATTCTTTGCCTTTAGTTAGTATTTAAATGGTCTGCTTTTTTGCTATGATTTTATGTTCTCTGGTGACATCTTTTTAGCCTTATTTGTGCTTCCATCTTGAGCAGTCCATTTACGGTCCCCTGTATTTTTGGTTTATGAGAGGCAAACTCTCTCAACTTTCATTTGTCTGGAAATTGTTTAATCCCTCCATCATACTTAAATGATAATTGTGCTGGATACAATATTCTTGGTTGAGGCCCTTCTGTTTCATAACATTAAATACATCATGCCATTCTCTTCTGGCCTGTAAGGTTTCTATTGAGAAGTCTCATGATAGTCTGAGGGTTTTCCTTTGTAGGTGACCTTTTTTCTCTCTCTAGCTGCCTTTAATACCCTGTCTTTATCTTTGGTCTTTGCCATCTTAATTATTATGTGTCTTGATGTTGTCTTCCTTGGGTCCCTTGTGTTGGGAGATGTGTGGGCTTCCATGGACTGCAAGACTATTTCCTTTACCAGCGAGGGAAAGTTTTCAGCAATTATTTCTTCAAAGACACTTTCTATCCCTTTTTGTCTCTCTTCTTCCTTTGGTACTCCTATAATGCAAATATTGTTCCGTTTGGTTTGGTCACACAGTTCTCTTAATATTCTTTCATTCCTAGAAATCCTTTTATCTCTCTCTGCCTCAGATGCTCTGTATTCCTGTTCTCTTATTTCTATTCCATTAATAGTCTCTTGCATCTCATCCAGTCTGCTGTTAAGCTCGTCAATCACTTGTCTGATTTCTGCTTTGTCTTTCCTCACCTCCCTCACTTCCTCCCTCAGCTCATGCACATTTCTCTGTAGGTCCGTCGGCATGGTTATGACTTTTATTCTCAATTCTTTTTCAGGAAAACTGTACATTTCCATCCCTTCAGACTCCCTCTCTGGGGTTGTCTGGTTGATTTTGGTCTGAACCATATTCCTTTATCTTTTCATGGCTATAGAATTCACTGGTAGTTGCCACGTATGTCAGCTGGGCTCTTTAAGACTTTAAAAAGAGGAAAAAAAGTAAAAAAAGTAGAAAGAAAGAAATACAGAAAAAAAAGAAAAAAGAAAGAAAAGAAAAAACAAAAAACAAAACAAAACAAACAAAAAAAACAAAAAACGCCCACCGTGAGTAGATTCTATGGGAATGCTGTAGGTGGCGCTATTGCCCCATTATTCCACAGCTGTGACTGTGCCGCTCTGCAGGGCCCTTTATCGCTCTGGCAGGTGTGGGAATGAATAGGAGGCTTTTGATCTCAGTAAGAAGTGTAAGCATGGCTTAGCTTCCCCAGTCACCAGGTAAGGCGTCTGAAACTCCCCAGGACTCCCAGCCTGCTGGACTGAGTGTGCTGGGGCCATCCGGCTCCTTCGCTGGACTCTTTAAGACCGCTGAAGAAAGCGCGCGCTTTTTTTTTTCCTTCCCGTGAGCCAGCTGCAAGCACCCTGGCACGTTCCCGGCTCACATCTTGCCTCTCTGTCTCTCCAATCTCCGCTGCACTGCGCAATGTGGGTCAGTGCTCCCCACACAGATCACTGGGGCTGGCTACTTCGCAGGGCGTACTTCCACTCCCTCCCGGCTCTGAATCCTCTCCTCCCGCTGGTGCGCTTGGGTTGGGGAGTGCTCGGGTCCCGCCGGGTGTTGGCTCCATATCTTACCCGCCTCTTGGGGTCCCACGTCCTCTCAGGTGTAGCTGCACGCTGTGCACTTTCCTGTGTATTCTGGTCTCTCTTTTAGGAATAGATGTATTTTCTGTGTTTTCATAGATAAATATAGTGTTGGGAGGAGTTTTCTTCCACCCTGCTCATTCCGCCATCTTCCCTGTAGGCCCTGCATCCCAATTCTTACTTAAAAGACCCATTTGAAGATCTGGATTCACCCCGTGAACTGATAAGTGAGCAAGAAATAAACTTCTCTAGAGCATTAGTCAATAAAATTTAGTCAACAGCTGTGTTTCTGCAGCTCTGCATTACATCCCATTTGGGATTCTTCCTCACTCAGAGGGAATTATTGTAAAACATGGATGAACCTAGATGGTATTCTACTAAGTGAAATTGTCATTTTAGAGACATATTCACTATTTCATGACTACTTGGAAGCTAAGAAGTTTTCCAACTATACTTCTATGTAAGCAGTGCCAGTACAGGTCTTCTTTTTTTCCTCTTTTTAAATATATTTCCTTAGAAAGATATTCTCTTGAAAACATGGAAAGTTTACAAGAGAAAATTCAAATGTGTGATATCATCTTGAAATATATACATATCTAAAAAGTAGTATAAAGTTATTATTATTGTTTTTTGAGTTTTTAAGGAAAACATCAAAGTTTTTCAAACTGTTTTTCTCCGTTATACTTCAGATGCACAAAATTAGATGTGAAATAAACCTGGTCCATTAAACATAATCATCATTGTCAGTTTAACACACTTTATTGGTTATTTATTAGATAATTTTAATAATTTAATAATATAGTAAGCACAAGTAAGCGAACCACTGAAAACCTGATTCTTCTGCCAAATGTATTTAAGTTTTAATTTTTAGCTGTTTTAATGTCCTCTTTATTACATTGGTTTTTACTGTTAATATTATGACTTTAATTTTTCTCATCTCTTTTATATCACCTTTGGGTGTATTCTACAGTAATTTAAAATATTTTTTAGTTGGATGTTAAACTGTTTAATTTGATGTTTCCTATCTTTCTAAGATTTCCATAGAGCATTAGTTTTGCTGAACTATACAGGTTTTTATAAATATGATTTTTATAATCATTTGTAGGAATATTATAATCAACTTAATTGAGGTATACTTTACATACAGTAAAATTCATAAATTTTAATTGAATTGCACAATGTATATATTCATACAACTACTGCTAGAAATCAAGATATAGAGTATTTCCTTCACCCCTAAAAGTTACATCATGCCCTTTTGCAGTAAATCCCCCCCCACACCCATCCTAATGCCAATAATTATTATTAAATTTTCCCCTTGTGAAATTTTATATAAGCCAATTATGTAGTATATGATTTTTGTTTCAGACTTCTTTTACTTAGTATAATGCTTTTAATGTTCATCCTGATTATTGTGAGTGAGCAGTTTTTTTAATATAGTTTTGCCACAATTTGTTTATCCACTCACCAGCTCATGGGCATGTGGCTTATTTACAGTTTGCAGACATTATAAATGAAACTATGAGCTCATGTACAAGTCTTTGAGAAGATATCAATTTTCATTTCTCTTGGGTAAACACCTGGGTGTGGGGTTGCTGGACCATATGGCAAGTGCACATTTATCCTTTCTAGAGAGGATCAAAGTGTGTTCTAATGTGGAATTCATACCATTATATGAGATTTTCAGTTGTTCTACATCCTCATAGATACTAGGTATTGCCAGTTTCTTTCATTGTAGCCAGACTACAGTATTTATAGTTGTATCTCATTGTAGTTCAATTTGCATTTTCCAAACAATTAATGGTTTTGAACATACTTTATATGCTGTTTGGGCACTCATATATCTTCATTTGTTTATTTGTATTTAAATTTAAATTAGCTAAACCTGAGTAATATTTTAAAATTCAATTCCCTAGTCACACTTACCACATTTCAAGGCCTTAAGAGCCAAATATGAAAATTCAAGCTTTCAACTGGGAGAAAATATTTGAAAACATAGATCTGATAAAATATTCTAATATGAACTATACAAAAGGCTCCTAACTCAATAACAAGAGAACCAACCTGCTTTAAACAATAGGAAAACTTTTCAACAAACACATCACAAAATAAGTTTTATTCAGACCAATTTCTTCCTTTCAGAAGTGTACTTTGTTTTTGGTGTGTAGGAACAGTTTTCCTGCTATTTGATGATTTCGGACTTGACCCTCCTTCCAGGTTGGTTTTCTAGTTAGAAAGATTCACCCTTTCAACGGAAGATCGGCTCTGCTTTTATTTCAGGAAAATTTGAAATATTTAGCTGTGTTGTATTTTCTTTTGTATTCCTGTTCCAATTGTAGGTATGCTGGGTCTCCTGTGCTTGTTGTCTGTATTCTTTCTCCTAGTTTATTATTTCAGATATTGTTTTTGTTCCTGTTACTTTTTGTATTCATATCTCTGTATCTATCATCTACAGTTATATTTAGTCTCTCTTAGGCACTTTTAATATTCATTTCTGAGTTGATTTTCTGTTTTTCTCATTTATTTTCTTAACAATGTTATTTTCCACTTCTATTTTCAGTTTTTGAATTTTCAGTTCATTGTTGTGTACCTTATCTGCAACATTATTGAAGTTTGATTTATATTTATGCTGTGTACCTGTTTTCTTCTGCTTCATGGTTTGGAGTATTTCTTCAGCTGAATAGCTTTTATTTTATCTTTTCTTTCCATACTAACTTTCTATGAACGATGAGTTCCTTTCACTGTTGTCCATTAACTTTGTAGTATTTTTCTGAATAAACAACAACAGATTATTCTTTGGAGAATAAATGGCTTTGTTGACTTAATCAATTAGTTCAAGATTACCTTCAGAGTTAAGTACAGTTCATTTAATAAATGTTGTGTTGGGACAGGGTGTTTTTTTATTTCATGCTGCCCAGTGAGTTATGTCAGCTATTTGCCAGACAACATGGGGAAGCCAGGACCGCTCCAAAGAGCTGTAGGAAGAGAGAGCAGATGAGCATTAGTATGAGGTTCCAGAATGCCAGAAACCAGGGACAGTTTACTCTTTACTGCCTAGAATCAGAAAAGGCTTTATCCTTGTCCTGTCTTCTGACATAAAAACACCAGGACAAGATTCTCTTTAGATTAAAATTTATCAGTCTGGTACTTAGAAAAGGAGGAGTAGGGAAGCACTGTCCAAATTTAGTTATTCTTACCTGTTTCAATCAGAGTCTTCAAGACATCGGTCTTCAGATTTTATGCCCTACAAGTTCCTGACCAGTGCCCTAAATCATGGCCAGTGGCCACCAGCATAATCCTGGGTTCTTTCTTAATTTTTTCTTTCTTCACCACTGTCACGTCCCAAGCCAACAATTTTATTCCCTGCCCTTTTCCCCTATCCCTTAACATGAGATGCATGCATTAGTTCAAAACAGAACCCTAGAAGCTTTATTGTTTTCCCTATTTATGGGTGTTTTCTATTTATCATAGTGCATTGATCTTGCAAGAGGAAATCAGCTAAAGCATGAGCGCAAAAGTGGCACTCTTAGCGAGTGAAAACATTTAAGTCCCTGTAACATTTACAAAGGATTCCTACAACTAATAATTTTGAAACTTTGATCAGAACAACTTATTAGGATTTATTCTAATGAATGAACTTCATGATATGGGTGATATTTATAAATTCTGAGATTTTCATCTTTTGGGTGATTTTACATTCAAAAAAGATGCTTATTTAGTAAACTTTCATTTTAATTGATAATCTTGGCAAATAACTGAATTGCATTTACCCTCAAAAAAGTAAATTGTAGACTGAATTTTTTTTAAGTACTATTCCTGGAAAGAAAAAACAATGCTTTTTGGAGACTTTGAAATTAAATTTTATTTTATGAGACACTAAACAAACTGCAAACCAATTGCATTTATTATTTATATAAAATTTTGTGTAAGAGAGTTTAAATTTGGATCAAAATTTCAAAGAGGAGTATATCAAGCATGAAGACTTATAACCAGATAGCTATTCAATGTCAGATTTGTTCAAAGTGTCCAAAATAAAATTAAGAGTTTTGTCATCTTTGGTTTGTTTTGAGTGCTTTTTAAAGAGCTAAATCCTTTGTTTTTAAGAAAACCAAACACTTAGAGATATAAATGTAATAAAGAATGGCAGTAATTTAATAAATGTGCATATATGCCATTTTCCTATTACATACATTCATGCAGAAGCAGAAAATACTATTAGAGTGGTAAATTTGGTGACAGGAATCTGGCACTGATTCCTACAATGGACTGGAAAATTTACCTAACATGCAGAATCTCCATGTACAGAGCAGAGACAAAACCAGCTCTAAACCTCCTGGGTTGAATTCTTGAAGGAGAGGTTTCTTAAAAAATAGTTAGCAATCTCTTAGTTCCTCAAGGTCAGTTTAAGAAATTTTAAATGAGGTAAAACAGGACAGTTTGAAGCTTTCAATAAGGTGAAGATTACATTTTTTTTACCTTTTGTTCTGAAATAGAGAAACTTGATAAGTTAAAAGACTGGAGCAGTGTAGAGCTTTGAGGCTACCTCACAAAGAACCATGCATCTCTATTTGATAATCCATTCTCTAAAGGCCTTGGGACTTCAGATAAATTTAAATAAATCAGCATTGATTTTGCACACAGAATTAGAGAACCTCTGATTTATAGGCCACTCAAACTTGTACCTGAAGTAGTGTAATGACAAAGTAGAAGACAATTTTAGATAAATGTCAGCTAAGATTACAGTTAAAACTCATACCCGATTGGGTCTTGTCTGTGCAATATGCTCCTTGTATCTTTGTTTTATCAATATATCAAACAGCACTTATATTTTACAGAAACTTTCAATATTAATTATTTTCACAAAGGAAAAAATAAATAAAAATTAAAAAACTTCACATTGATTTAAAACCTATACTCAATTTTAAAAGTTTAAATCAAATATTATTCTATCCTGAGCTCTAATAACCCTGTTTGTTCTAAAGTTTTTTCCCTAAAAGCTGAAAACCAGTAAATCTTTCAGAGATAAAATTTTGTTGCCATTGATTATCATATTGAAATACTGAAGTTGACTGGCTAGTTTTTTTCACTAGAATTTTTTTCTATTCAGTATAGGCAATTTTAAATTGGAGATATCATTAAGAGAAGATGGACTAATTACTTTTTATTCAATTTGTAATAGTAAATAAGGAAGTTAGCTGTCCATCCCATAATTGGCAGAGTAATAAATGGTACATTATTATCTCTGGGGACGAGATCAGATGATTCAGATATGAATGAAGGAGGGCACTGACCTTCACAATTTTACAGTAAATTCCATCAGTCTTTTAAATAAAACTGTTATTCAAAATATATTTTCAAACACGATTAAACACATATTAACTGTAACATTAATATATATTCACTGTATAAATTTTGGGAAAAATATGTAATGAAGGAAAACAATGTTATCTTTCATCTGAGTTTCTAGCTCCCAACCCTCAGAATCTAGACTATTATTTTGGTGAATTAACCTCCAGCATTTTTCTATATATACAAATATATTTCTTTTTTTTATATATACAAATACATTTCTATGTAAAACTAGAATATTTATGATCACATAAATCTTTTTTGCTTGGGTCTTTTGAGATTATTAAAAATATTTTCCCATGTTATTAAAAATTCTTCCACAGAATTTTAATATCCGCCTGACAGTCTCTGATACACCTGTACCATTATTTATTTAACTTTGTTCATTATAATAAACATGATTCTCCTGTACTAGGTAAGGTACAATATAGTGGACTAACTGGGAATACCAGTTGCAGAAGACATGGCCTTGCTGGAGAGTCAGGCACCTGAACAAATTATATATAAGGATAAAAAAGAAGAATGATTTAAAAACCCGAACTATATAGCAATGGCAAAGACATACCTTTAAAAGTCCCAAATTAGAGGACTTCCGGGAAGATGGCGGTGTGAGCAGGGCGGCAGAAATCTCCTCCCAACACTATATTTATCTACGAAAACACAGAAAATACATCTATTCCTAAAAGAGAGACGAGAATACACAGGAAAGCGCACAGCGTGCAGCTACACACGAGAGGACTCGGCACCCCAAGAGGCGGGTAAGATACGGAGCCACGACCCGGCGGGACCCGAGCCCTCCCCCACCCCAGCGCACCGGCGGGAGGAGAGGATTCAGAGCCGGGAGGGAGTGGAAGTGCACCCCGCGAAGTAGCCAGCCCCGGTGATCTGCGCGGGGAGCGCGGACCCACACTGCGCAGTGCAGCGGAGATTGGAGAGACAGAGGGGCAGGATCTGAGCGGGGAACGCGCCAGGGGGCTTGCAGCCGGCTCCAGGAAGGAAAAAAAAAGTGTGCGCTTTCCTCAGCGGTCTTAAAGAGACAGGAGCCCAGCGGAGGAGCCGGATCGCCCCAGCACACTCAGCCCAGCAGGCTGGGAGTCCTGGGGAGTTTCAGACGCCTTAGCTGGCGACTGAGGAAGCGTAGCCATACATAAAACTTCTCACTGAGATCAACAGCCTCATATTCGTTCCCACCCCTGCCAGAGCGATAAAGGGCCCTTCGGAGCGGCACAGTCACAGCTGTGGAATAGTGGGGCAATAGCGCCACCTAGAGCATTCCCACAGAATCTACGTCCGGTGGGCATTTTTTTGTTTTTGTTTTGTTTTGTTTTGTTTTTGTTTTTGTTTTGTTTTTTCTTTTCTTTCCTTTTTTCTTTTTTTTCTTTCTTTCTTTTTTTCTTTTTTTTCTTTTTTGATCTATTTTTTTCTTCTCTTTTTAAAGTCTTAAAGAGCCCAGCTGACATACGTGGCAACTATCAGTGACCAAATTATACAGCCATGAAAAGACAGAGGAATATGGTTCAGACCAAAATAAACCAGACAACCCCAGAGAGGGAGTCTGAAGGGATGGAAATGCACAGCCTCCCTGAAAAAGAATTCAGAATAAAAGTCATAACCATGCTGATGGACCTACAGAGAAATGTGCAAGAGCTGAGGGAGGAAGTGAGGGAACTGAGGAAAGACAATACAGAAATCAGACAAGCGATCGACGGGCTTAACAGCAGAATGGATGAGATGCAGAGACTGTTAATGGAATAGAAAACAGAGAACAGGAGTACAGAGCAGCTGAGGCAGAGAGAGATAAAAGGATTTCTAGGAATGAAAGAATATTAAGAGAACTGTGTGACCAATCCAAACGGAACAATATTCGCATTATAGGAGTACCAGAGGAAGAAGAGAGAGAAAAAGGGATAGAAAGTGTCTTTGAAGAAATAATTGCTGAAAACTTTCCCTCGCTGGGGAAGGAAGTAGTCTCGCAGTCCACCGAAGCTCATAGATCTCCCAACACAAGGGACCCAAGGAAGACAACACCAAGACACATAATAATTAAGATGGCACAGATCAAAGATAAAGACAGAGTATTAAAGGCAGCTAGAGAGAGAAAAAAGATCACCTACAAAGGAAAACCCATCAGACTATCATCAGACTTCTCAACAGAAACCTTACAGGCCAGAAGAGAATGGCATGATATATTTAACGTTATGAAACAGAAGGGCCTCGAACCAAGAATATTGTATCCAGCACGACTATCATTTAAATATGATGGAGGGATTAAACAATTTCCAGATAAACGAAAGTTAAGAGAATTTGCGTCTCATAAACCACCACTACAGGATATCTTAAACGGACTGCTCTAGATGGAAGCACACCTAAGCCTAAAAAGATGTCACCAGAGGGAAAAAAAATCAGCAAAGAAAGCAGACCATCCAAATACCAACTAAAGGCAAAGAATAAAACACCTATTATAGAAAGAATGGAGGAGGAATAAGAAGGGAGAGAAAGAAAGAAACATCAGACTGTGTTTACAATAACTTAACAAGAAAGTTAAGTTAGATTGTTAGATAGTAAAGAAGCAACACTTGAACCCTTGGTAACCACGAATCTAAAGCCAGCAATGGCAATAAGTACATACCTATCAATAATCACCCTAAATGTAAATGGACTGAATGCACCAATCAAAAGACACAGAGTAACAGAATGGATAAAAAAGCAAGACCCATCTATATGCTGCCTACAAGAAACTCACCTCAAATCCAAAGATATACACAGACTAAAAGTGAAGGGATGGAAAAAGATATTTCATGCAAACAACAAAGAGAAAAAAGCAGGTGTTGCAGTACTTGTATCAGACAAAATAGACTTCAAAACGAAGAAAGTAGCAAAAGATAAAGAAGGACATTACATAATGATAAAGGGGTCAGTCCAACAAGAAGATATAACCATTATAAATATATATGCACCCAGCACAGGAGCGCCAGCATATGTGAGACAAATACTAACAGAATTAAAGGAGGAAATAGAAAGCAATGCATTCATTTTAGGAGACTTCAACACACCATTCACTCCAAAGGACAGATCAACCAGACAGAAAATAAGTAAAGACACAGAGGCACTGAACAACACTAGAACAGATGGACCTAACAGACATCTACAGAACTCTGCACCCAAAAGCAGCAGGATACAGATTCTTCTCAAGTGCACATGGAACATTTTCCAGAATAGACCACATACTAGGCCACAAAAAGAACCTCATTAATTTCAAAAATATTGAAATCCTACCAACCAACTTCTCAGATCACCAAGGTATAAAACTAGAAATAAATTTTAGAAAGAAATCAAAAAAGCTCACAAATACATGGAGACTTAACAACACTCTCCTAAGTAATCAATGGGTTAACGACCAAATCAAAACAGAAATCAAAGAATATATGGAGACTAATGACAACAACAACACAAAACCACAACTTCTGTGGGACGCAGCAAAGGCAGTTCTAAGAGGAAAGTATATTGCAATCCAGGCCTATTTAAAGAAGGAAGAACATTCCAAATGAATAGTCTAAAGACACAATTACTGAAATTGGAAAAAGAAGAACAAATGAGGCCCAAAGTCACCAGAAGGAGGGACATAATAAAGATTAGAGAAGAAATAAATAAAATTGAGAAGAATAAAACAATAGAAAAAATCAATAAAACCAGAGCTGGTTCTTTGAAAAAATAAACAAAATAGATAAACCCCTAGCCAGACTCATTAAGAGGAAAAGAGAATCTACACACATAAACACAATCAGAAATGAGAAAGGAAAAATCACGACAGACCCCACAGAAATACAAAGAATCATAAGAGAATATTATGAGAATCTATATGCTAACAAGCTGAAAAACCTAGAAGAAATGGACAACTTCTTAGAAAAATACAACCTTCCCAGACTGACCAAGCAAGAAACAGAAAAACTAAACAGACCAATCACCAGTGACGAAATCGAATTGGTAATCAAAAAACTACCCAAGAACAAAACCCCTGGGCTGATGGATTCACCTCTGAATTCTACCAGACATATAGAGAAGAAATAACACCCATTCTCCTTAAAGTTTCCAAAAAATAGAAGAGGAGGGAATACTTCCAAACTCATTCTATGAAGCCAGCATCACTCTAATACCAAAACCGGGCAAAGACCTCACCAAAAAAGAAAATTACAGACCAATATCCTGATGAACGTAGATGCAAAAATACTCAACAAAATATTAGCAAACCGAATTCAAAAATACATCAAGAGGATCATACACCATGATCAAGTGGGATTCATCCCAGGGATGCAAGGATGGTACAACATTCGAAAATCCATCAGCATCATCCACCACATCAACAAGAAGAAGAACAAAAAATACATGATCATCTCCATAGATGCTGAAAAAGCATTTGACAAAATTCAGCATCCATTCCTGATTAAAACTCTCAACAAAATGGGTATAGAGGGCAAGTACCTCAGCATCATAAAGGCTATATATGACAAACCCACAGCTAACATCATACTTAACGGCGAGACGCTGAAAGCTTTTCATCTAAGATCCGGAACAAGACAAGGATGCCCACTCTCTCCACTGTTATTCAACATAGTACTGGAGGTCCTAGCCACGGCAATCAGACAAAACAAAGACATACAAGGCATCCAGATTGGTGAAGAAGAAGTCAAATTGTCACTATTTGCAGATGACATGATACTGTACATAAAAACCCTAAAGACTCCACTCCAAAACTACTAGAACTAATATCTGAATTCAGCAAAGTTGCAGGATACAAAATTAACACACAGAAATCTGTTGCTCTCCTATACACTAATGATGAACTAACAGAAAGAGAAATCAGAAGAAAATTCCCCTCACAATTGCATCAAAAAGAATAAAATACCTAGGAATAAACCTAACGAAAGAAGTGAAAGACCTGTACTCTGAAAACTACAAGACACTCCTAAGAGAAATTAAAGAGGACACTAACAAATGGGAATGCATCCCATGCTCTTGGCTAGGAAGAATAAATATTGTCAAAATGGCTATACTACCTAAAGCAATCTGCAGATTCAATGCAATCCCTATCAAACTACCAACAGCTTTCTTCAATGAACTGGAACAAATAATTCTAAAATTCATATGGAACCACAAAAGACCCCGAATAGCCAAAGCAATCCTGGGAAGGAGGAATAAAACAGGGAATTACGCTCCCTGACTTCAAGCTCTACTACAAAGCCACAGTAATCAAGACAATTTGGTATAGGCACAGAAACAGAACACAGACCAGTGGAACAGAACAGAACATCCAACATTAACCCAAACATATACAGTCAATTAATATTTGATAAAGGAGCCTTGGATATACAATGGGAGATGACAGCCTCTTCAGCAGCTGGTGTTGGAAAACCTGGACAGCTACATGTAAGAGAATGAAACTGGACTACTGTCTAGCCCCTTACACAAAGGTAAACTCAAGGTGGATCAAAGACTTGAATGTAAGTCATGAAACCATAAAACTCTTAGAAAAAAACATAGGCAAAAATCTCTTGGACATAAACATGAGCGACTTCTTCATGAGCGTATCTCCCTGGGCAAGGGAAACAAAAGCAAAAATGAACAAGTGGGACTGTATCAAACTAAAAAGCTTCTGTACAGCAAAGGACACCATCAGTAGAACAAAAAGACATCCTACAGTATGGGAGAATATATTCATAAAACGTATCTGATAAAGGGTTGACATCCAAAATATATAAAGAACTCATGCACCTTAACAAACAGAAAGCAAATAATCCAATTAAGAAATGGGCAGAGGACATGAATAGACACTTCTCCAAGAAGAAATTCAGATGGCCAACAGGCACATGAAAAGATGCTCCACATCGCTAATCATCAGAAATGCAGATTAAAACCACAATGAGATATCACCTCACCAGTGAGGATGGCCAACATCCAAAACACAAACAACAACAAATGTTGGCGAGGATGTGGAGAAAGACCCTCCTACACTGCTGGTGGAATGCAAATTAGTTCAACCATTGTGGAAGCATTATGGAGGTTCCTCAAAGACTCAAATAGAAATACCATTTGACCCAGGAATTCCCTCTAATTTACCCTAAGAATGCAGCAGCCCAATTTGAAAAGGAATGCACCCTATGTTTGTGCAGCACTTTATTTACAGCCAGAAATGGAAGCTTAACCTAAGTGTCCATCAGTAGATGAATGGATAAAGAAAGTGGTACATATACACAATGGAATATTATGCAGCCATAAGAAGAAGCAAATCTACCATTTGCAACAACATGGATGGAGCCAGAGGGTATTATGCTCAGTGAAATAAGCCAAGCCGAAAAAGACAAGTATCAAATGATTTCACTCATATGTGGAGTATAAGAACAAAGAAAAAATACTGAAGGAACAAAACAGCAGCAGACTCACAGAACCCAAGAACGGACTAATAGTTACCAAAGGGAAAGGGACTGGGGAAAATAGGCGGAAAGGGAGGGATAAGAGGGAAAAAGGGGCATTACGATTAGCAAATGTAATGTTGGGGGGGCACGGGGAGGGCAGTACAGCTCAGAGAAGACAAGTAGTGATTCTATAGCATCTCACTACGCTGATGGACAGTGACTGTAATGGGGTTGGTTGGGGGGACCTGATGAAGGGGTAGTTTAATAATCGTAATATTGCACATGTAATTGTAAATTAATGATAATAAAATAAATTATATTAAAAAAAAAAAAAGGCCATTGCGGCTGTCGCAATCCTAATCAAAGACGCTGACAAACTAACTATGGGCAACAGGTGATTGTAATTGCTGCCCATGCCCTAGAGAGTGTTATCCACCAGCCTCCTGATTGGTGGATGACGAATGCTCGCATGACCCTCTACCAAAGCTTACTGCTGAAGGAGAGAATCATCTTTGGCCAGCCTGCCCTCCTTAACCCTGCTACCTTACTGCCTGAGGACACTGAGGAGCCAGTTGTTCATACTTGTGCAGACATACTGGCTGCAGAAGCTGGAGTCAGAAGTGATCTCACAGACACCCCCTGGCCTAACGGTACCACTTGGTTCATGGATGGTAGCAGCTTCATAGTTGAAGGTAAGAGGATGGCTGGGGCTGCGGTAGTAGATGGAGAGCAGACAATGTGGGCAAGCAGTCTACCTGAAGGGACCTCAGCTCAGAAGGCAGAACTCATAGACTTGATACAGGCTTTGAGGCTAGCTGAAGGGAAAGTCATCAATATCTACACGGATAGTAGATATGCCTTTGCCACAGCACATGTACATGGTGCCATCTATCGGCAGAGAGGATTACTGACATTGGCAGGTAAAGAGATTAAAAATAAAGAAGAAATTCTGAGTCTATTAGAAGCAGTGCATTTGCCTAAAAAGGTGGCCATCATTCTCTGCCCCGGGAACCAAAAAGCCACCGATAAAATAACTAAAGGAAATCAGTTGGCTGATCAGGCAGCAAAGAAAGCTGGTCACAGAACCCCAATATTGCCAGCAATGATTGACTATGAGACAGAGCCCAGCCCTGATAAATTCCAGTACACTAGAGAAGATTGCCAGGTCATGAATCACCTAAGGTACACTATAGAGACGCCTCAAGGATTAAGAAAGACAGAAGATGGGAAAATCATATTCCCCCAGAGGGAGGCTAAAGAAAATGTGGAACAGCTCCACCATCACACCCATCTGGAAACTAAACACCTGAAAAAGACAGTAAAATCATCTCCCTACTATGTAATTGGACTTCCTGAAGTTGTTAATGCTGTAGTTAAACATTGTATCCCTTGTGCCATAACGAATGCAGGTTTTAACCGATACCGCACTGGACAAAGATTACAGGGTGATCAACCTGGAGCTTACTGAGAAATAGACTTTACTGAAATAAAACCTGCCAAATATGGAAATAAATATCTAGTAGTTTTTATAGATACCTTCACAGGATGGGTAGAGGCATATCTAACTAAGACAGAAACTGCCAACATAGTGGCCAAGAAGATATTAGAAGAAATTTTTCCCAGGTTTCTAATCCCTAAGGTAATCGGATCTGACAATTGGCCCGCCTTCGTTGCTCAGGTAAGTCAGGGATTGGCCAAACAAATGGGGTTTGCATGGAAATTACATTGTGCATATAGACCCCAAAGCTCAGGACAGGTGGAGAGGATAAATAGAACTCTAAAAGAGACCTTAACTAAATTAGCCATAGAGACCGGCGGGAATGACTGGACAGCTCTCCTTCCCTTTGCCCTGTTCCGGGCAAGGAACACCCCAGGGCGTTTTGGACTAACCCCCTATGAGCTTTTGTGTGGGGGACCGCCCCCCCTTGTAGAAGTAGGAAAGGTGCATAACCCTGATGCTGTTCTCTCTCAACCTTTGTTTGTTCACCTAAAAGCCCTAGAAGTAGTTCACCAGCAGGCATGGGAACCACTGAAAGAGGCCTACTCCACTGATACCACCACCGTCCCTCACCATTTCCAAGTGAGAGACGCTGTCTACATACGCAGACACCGTGTTGGGAGTCTCGAGCCTCGGTAAAAAGGACCCTTCCTAGTCCTGCTGACAACCCCCTCTGCAGTAAAGGTCGAAGGAATAGCTGCCTGAATCCACGCCTCCCACCTAAAAGCTGCACCAAAGGCAGAGGAAGATGAGTCCTGGCACGTGGAAAAGACTGATAATCCTCTTAAGCTTCGCTTACACCATAATCCCGACCCTTCCTAACCCCCATGCTCCCCAGCTGCTTACCTGCCTCCTTATTGACTAGAAAAATCTCTGACTTCTTTATCAGAGGTAGTATTCCAGAATAGGAGAGGACTAGATCTGCTGTTTTTCAAGGATGGTGGACTGAGTGCTGCATTGAGGGAAGAATGCTGCTTCTATGTAAATCACTCTGGAATCATAAAGACTCCATGTCTAAGTTGAGGGAAAGGCTAGATAAACGCCTGCAAGACCGAGAGTCTTAGCAAAGATGGTTTGAAAGATGGTTCAGTAAATCTCCTTTGTTTACTACTCTAATATCTTCCCTTTTAGGACCTATTCTAATTTTGCTTTTGTTACTTACTATTGGCCCTTGCATCCTAAACAAATTAGTAACTTTTATTAGAGAACGGATTAGTGCAGTACAAATTTTAATGTTAAGACAGCATTACCAGTCCATACCTAATTCTGAGAAAGAATTTTTTAACAATATAGAACTCTAGTTCTATGATTAGAACTATACATAAGAAGAAGTGGGGAATGAAAGGACCAAACTAACGCCATGACAGGCCTCAGAAAGCCTCAGAGATCAGAGGGCCTGAGTTTCAGTTTCCCCGAAACCACCTGAAGGAATAGGAAAATTTTAAGTAGGCTCTGACCCATGGCCTGAGTCATAAAAACCGGCCTGAACACAATGACACAATAGCTGCAAACCCGTGCCTAGGTAATCCTCCCCAAAACTGATAGATTGTGAAGATAAAGCCCTGTGAGACCCTACTGTGAAGATAAAGACCTGTGAGACCCTAATTGAAATATTTTTGCTATCGAATCATCAGCAGACCTCCCCCTCGCTTCCCCCTGGTTATACTCCCTTTTTCCTTTAAAACCTCCTGTAATTACTGCTCGAGGTCGGACTCCTCTGATCCTGCGTGAGTTATGAGTCTGGACCCCAGCGCAGTGGTGGAATCAATAAACCTCTTGCTGTTTGCATCAAGACCGGTCTCTTGTGAGTATTTGGGTCGCCGTCCATCCCGGGGCTGAGCAGGGCCTGTTTTTCTGAGGCTTACAAAAGCACATTCACCTGTATCAGCCCTTTAAACCTCACAAAAGTATGGAGAGACACGGTCGAGTATCACTGTCTGTATTTTAAACAAAAGAAGGAACGTGGGTTTCAGTGAAGGTAAGTGGCTTGGCCAAGATCATAGAAAGAGCAAAACGTATCTGTTCATTAAATGGTACACTCTGGAATAGTCTAGCATAAAACTTGAAAATGCATTTCTATTTTCCCAAAGTTTAAGAATAACTGTGGTAAAGTATTATATCTTTGTAACACAATCAAACAGAACCGTGAAATTTTTCGCATCATTAAAATACAAAGCATCAGCTACACAGTCACTGCCAGTTAGAGGGAAGCTGTCTATCATTTCAAGGCAATGGATTGAGCTAAGTATTTTCTAGATGCCTTTTATTACTACCTTGTCCAGTAATTGGAAATTTGGTTATTTTTCATCTGGCTTTGTAAGGTATTTTCTAGTTACGCTTCTTTAATATGACTTTTTTTGGCCAAAAGAGATGCATGCTATTTTGTCCCACTTTCCTATCTGGTATTTGAAGTGGAGAAAAACAGATAACAATACAGTATCCCCTTATCAAATATCTGTTCTTCAAGAGCATGCCATTGTTTCTCTTCTCTCTGTGATTCATTGAACACCTTGAAAGAAAGCTGTTCTCAGACTACCAACATTGCTTATTTGCTTGGTATTGTCAGCAGCAAAATAGAAACGGAATCTATTTATAAAAAGTCTGCAAAGCCATGTTTTGTCTGACTACATTCTCCAGACATTTTGAGCTTTGCATCTTTGAATTTTTGAGAGGAGAGACCTTCCTGGCAGTATAGCACCTGGTGCCTGGTAACGGTAGAAGAGGATCCTGTTCCCAGGGATCAGGGGATTCCAGAGGTAAAGGTGATGGATGGAGAGAGGGGGTAGAAGAAGAAAGAAGGAAATAAACCAGGAGGGTAGTGGAGGTGAGCAACGGTTTCCATAGCTAAGAGGGAAAAGGCATAATTAACAATTAGAAAGAAGACAAAAGCCGTGAGCTGCCTGAATGGCTCTAAATAAGGTGCCTTTGCCTGATATGATGGGGGCGTATGCAGGGGAGACTCCAGGGAGGAGAGGATTTATCATCAGTCAACATTTATTTATCCTTTCTGCTTCAAGGGATTCATGTTTGAAAGATTAATCTCACACATGAAACCTTGCAATAAAAGAAAATTATAACTAGCCCTTAGGTAGAATCCTACACATTCCAATTGCTTTCCAGTAACTCTCACATCATTCCTAGGCAGGAAAGGAAGGAGTAAAGAAACCAAGGAATTATGTACAAAACAGCTCTGTAAAGCTTCTGTTTCCATCTTCATTTTTATCATTTTTTAATGACCTGTTTTTACGTAGAGCTAGCATTTCACAATAATGTGAAGTCAAGAATGATGAGCCAGGTATTTTTAGAAAAATCTTAATTTGGATACTCTTGTGTATAAATGATGCAGGATTCTTGTTCACGATGCTGAAGAAACAGCATATCGAACACCCATGGGAGGAGAGCGACGTGCAGGCTTTTACTTAGAAATAGAGTGGAAATAGACAAGGGAACCCGGGTTGGTGCATTGTCTAGGGGGTTTATAGGCAAAGGAGGATTTTATGGGAAAATGAAGAAAACTGCTTGTGGGTGTGGACATGGGTCACCTTCCCTCCCATCAAGGTGGGCTGGGATGTCTGCTTGCTACGGCTGTATACAGTAAAGTCAGGGATTATACTGAGACACCCTTCTTTATTTGTGAAACACTCAAGCATTCTAGGCCATGTTGCTCCATGCCTTTTGACCTTTAACTGACCTCACTGAACCCTGCTTTTTCCTGAGGCCCTCACGCTACTCTGACTACACCCTGTGTCCCGGTCTCATAAATATGAACTGAAAAGACCCACACAAGTATGCCTACATTCTTATTTGTTGCCTCAAAGGACAGTGTGTGTGTGTGTGTGTGTCTGTGTATGTGTGTGTGTGTGTGTGTGTATGTGTGTGTGTGTGTTTTCCTTGTAGGCACATTAGCTTAACTGTGAAAGTGTGAAAGGAAAGCGTACTGAATGGGGAATAAAAGCCAATGCGTTCTGATAACAAATATGTGAATGAGAGAAAGGTAAAGAACTGCAAATGTGAGAATATGAGCCCTCTAGGTGCAAATGAAATATTAGACAGTGTAGGGGTCTAAAAATAGAAATGTATATGCTCATTTTTCCAGTGTTAGACCACTTTGTTTGAAAAATATGACTCTTTTCTAGCAATGCCAACAAAATAGAGATTCGTGGATTCAACTTGTTGTGTACAACACAACGTACCGACAAGTTTCAGGATAAATAGTACCCAGTAAATATATGCTGTCATCACACCTACATTTTTATTCAAAGAAACCAACAAAATGATTCAAATTTTCCCTAAGAACTTACTATTTTTACAGTGCGTTCCTGCCTAGAAGCCTTTTGACAATAAAGCTGTAATTAACTTCAATTCTGGAGTAAGAGAGGACCTCCAAGGATATATCTTTCTACTTGCATGCTTACCCCAACATTACTAACGGTTGTTTTATTTTATAATTTGTTAGGTTATGTTTTTTAGCTATGATGCTGAACAGATGAGTTAAATGCATTCAGAAGAGGTGACACAATCATTCAAAGGGAGCTTTGACCTTATTTTTAATCCTAACGCCAGGCTAACCCTCTCTCTAGGGGGCAAAAGGAAGAAGGTCCCATTTCTGCCCTGTGCGCCAAGCGGCAGAGCATTATTTCATCTACCACCCATTTAGTGAGAGAATGCATGCCAGTTGTACATTGTACGGTTCTAGGTCTCCATGGAGCCACAGCTCACTGAGATTTGTATCTTAATTTTCTGCAGAAGCAAGAACACAATGAGCAATATGTAGATAAGAAATATCCATTACCTTTATTCTTAAAGTTCTTAAAATCATCCTTCTTTCTCTATTTTCATGCATCCATACAGGGCAGGCTAAACTACGGAGAAAGACTGGACACTGCATTGCCACAGGCAGCTAGCAGTCTTTCTCACAGACAAATGTCACATTTAAAAAAAATCTAAACCAGGAATTGAATCTACTAGGAACAGGGCTCTGTGGACTGCGATGCGATGCGTATTGCCTTTGGAACTCTTTCTGGTTAAAGGCCCAGGCTTCCAGCATCCAGAGCTGACGATGACGGGCTCCACCAGAGCAACGCGAAGCTGGGCTCCCTCTCAGCCAGCTGCGGTGGCAGGATGGGCATTTCTGAGGTGCGGGGCGGGGCTGAGAGATATCGGGGAAACAGGGTAGCATCTGTCCGCCCTGCCTGTCCCCTGGGCAACTGCAGCGCAATGGGTGGGGAGGCCATCTTTGTAAAATCACTGCTCCCTCAGGTCTTCCCCGCCCCCACCCATTAACATTTTTTTTCTCCTCAACTTCTCTTATTACTGGAAACGAGGTTTCCGTTTTTATTGCAGGGACATTACCTGAAAGATCTCAAGTCTTTACCAGTGTTAAATCCTACGTGTGCCCTGCTTTCTAATCACCGCCACACCTCGTGTCCATCACCCTCCCTGCACCGACACACACACTCTGCCGGTCACATTATTCAGGATGTCAAAGTGGCCTACGGAATACAAGGGCAAGTGTTGCTAAGGTAACGGGATTGAAACATGTCTGCAGGAGTAGATGCTTTATAACCACGGGTTTCCCTCATTTGCATTTAAAGGCGCCTGAGACACAGCCTCAAAGGCAGCCAAGTCCTTGTAACGAAAATAAGAGAGAATTTTGTTTTAATGTCTCATGTTAAGTCATTGAACAACTTATGCCACTGCAGGGGTGCAGAAATGCAGGAAAAATATCAGGTGCTAATAATTCTCATTATACTGGTTGCAGAGCTGCTGGATTTAAGAGCACCCCACCTACCCTCACTTTCTCATCTTAAACACTGGGAAGAAACAGAAACTTGACACCTTCTTTTTGATTCAAGGATTTTTCTTCCTGGATTGCCCTTCACAGCATTCACAAAGGTTGAACTTCTGACAACCTGCTGTGTGTCCGTCCTATTTCTTGGTGATCTAAGACCACCTCATTGCACATTCACAACAGAGGCATTCAAGAGTGGTCCATGGCAAAGCTCAGATGTGAGGTACAAAAAATCCCTTTGGTGAAGTGAAATTCAGGAATTTTCTTATGATTCAAAGGCTAGGAAACATATCAAATATGCCTGAAGACTAACATAAATATCTTTCTAGGATCTGATCACAGCCTTCAAGACCAATCGGATGAAATTCCAAGAATGAGCTGTAGAGACCAAGCAGCAGGAACTAAACTTTGGTGACTTGTAAGAATGGTGAATTGTTTCAAAAGAAACATATTGGGGATTTGCCTGTGATTCGGCTCCATCTTAAAGTGCTGCTGAATGTGTATGACCAGAGCAGAGACATAAATGCTTGTAACCTCTAGAAAAAGGCAGATTCATAAAGGGTTTCAAAAATCACTGAACCAATCAGTAAAACAATTCCATTCACAAATGCATCAAAAAGAATAAAATGACTAGGAATAAACCAAACGAAGTAGGTGAAAGACCTATACCTTGAAAACTACAAGACACTCTTAAGAGAAATTAAAGAGGACCCTAACAAATTCAAATTGATCCCTTGCTCTTGGCTAGGAAGAAAAAATATTGTCAAAATGGCTATACTACCTACAGCTATTTACAGATTCAATGCAATCTCTATCAAAATGCCAACAGCTTTCTTCAATGAACTGCAACAAATAATTCTAAACTTTATATCTAACCGCAATAGACCCCGAATAGCCAAAGCAATCCTGAGAAGGAGCAATCAAACAGGGCAAATTACGCTCTGTGATTTCAAGCTCTACTACAGAGCCAAAGAAATCAAGACAATTTGGTATGGGCACCACCACAGACCCACAGACCAGTGGAAGCCAATAGAAAATCCAAACATGAACCCAAACATATACAGTCAATTAATATTGGATAAAGGAGCCTTGGATATACAATGGGGAAGTGACTGTTTAGCAGCTGGTGTTTACAAAACTGGACAGCTACATGTAAGAGAATGAAACTGGACTACTGCCTAACCCCATACACCAAAGTAAACTCAAAATGGATGAAAGACCTGAATGTAAGTCATGAAACCATAAAACTCTAAGAAATAAACATAGGCAAAAACTTCTTGGACATAAACATGAGTGACTTCTTCATGAACATATCTCCCCGGTCAGGGGAAACAAAGGAAAAATGAACAAGTGGGACTATATGAACTGAAAAGCTTCTGTGCAGTAAAGGACACCATCGGTAGAACAAAAAGACATCCTCCAGTATGGGAGAATATATTCATAAATGACATATCCGATACAGGGTTGACATCTAAAATCTATAAAGAACTCACACAATTTCTCTGCAGTGATGTAAGGATGGAATAAATGGAACGCAGCACTCTTGTTTCTGGGTGCTTGCTCTACATTTATGAACTCCCTATGCAGTGTGAAGTCCAAACAACTCAGTGTTTTCACAGGGAAAATTTATTTCCCATTGAATGCAGCCAAATTCCAGAAAATTGCATGTAAAGTCATTTCCTCTGTTTTCATGTGTGCTGTTCTATGATACTTCTAACAGAAATTCTTTTCAATCAAATGGCACATCCCATGACAATAGGGATGAGCCCCCACATGGAAAGCACATCCTGTCATTCACCCAAGAGAAGGCAAACTTCAACCTGTTACCCTTAACAGTTTTGTGTAATGAGTTGGAGCTTTTTTTTCCCTTTGGAATAAGTGACAGAACCTGTTCCAAACGTTACCCACCAGGTTAAATTCAAACACTAGGATTATAAAAGTCCATTTAAGCAATACATTTGCTAATGAAATTTCATCTTGAAACATGTATTGAAATAAAGAACACAGACTGAGATGAATAGTTCCCCCAGAAGTTTGCAAGCCAGAACACATATATAGCAGAATATCCAGAATAGGGCTAATGAATTGAGGGCATATTTTTGTGTCAAATTTGAGTGATAGATGTTCTAGGTTCAAAATAGTAATGTGCTGCCTGAAGGGGAAAAACAATTTAGCTCTCACTTGTTTCTGATCCAGAGCCTCAAACACTGATAGGAAAAGTTGACCAAGTCAAGTCCAATGTTCAGCAGGTCTTTATGGGAAAGGCTTGTGAGGTCATATCCCCTGTGGTTAATTTCCCTTAAGTGAATTTGCAGATTTCCATCTGAACCAGGAAGCAGATGAGAGCCCTGTTTCAGTGTTCAGTACAAGGCTCCTGGTCAGGCTCACATCAAAACCCCTTTTATTTATAAAGGGAAGTAAAATGTATAGAATCTGAAAGATAAGGAGAAAGTCAAACTACATTAGAAAAATAATCACAAACCAGGAAAGCACACAAGAAAGGAAAAAGGTGAGGAGACTGACAGGTGGGAAATATCTAAAAGGATACATACCAGTTATCAAAATTATCTGCAAATGGAGAAAATCCTTTGAGAAAGCCTTTTTAATAACACTATCAACCCTTTCCCTACCTTCAGCTTTAGACAGCGTGCGGTTCCAGAATGAACTCATCTGGGTATTAAATTCACCCTGTGGCACTTTATAACTTCTCTGTATTAGGGGAGATACCATCCTAACCATGTTTATCTTCATCTCTTCCATGGCTTATTTTAAGAGATGCTGCTGCAAGCATTGGGGAAGCTAACTTATAAGTGTGAACCACAGGGCTCAGGACCTGCCACCCCCATGAGCTCTGTGACACTTACATCTCCAGGGCCCGCTCCTCCATGACTAACCACCTGGCCTTTCCCCAGGGTGTGGATAGAAGCCTGAGAACAGGTGTCCTACCTGCCACATGGTTGCCCCGTGAAGAATTTTAGATTTCCTCGGCAGAGCAGGGCTGCACACGGAGATGCCACGTAGATGGGACGTGACATTGAGATGGTAGGACCAATTCCCTTACATTCTGAGCCAGAGCTATTAGGATGGGAGACATCCGGCTGTGAGGATGCTGTAAGGAACTGAAGGCTACATAGTCCCTGCTCTCTCCACTTGCTAATGGAGAGCCCTCCCAGAGAGCTGATGGTTCTGTGCTCCCTGGAATAAACTGCCTGTTGGATGATGCCACTAGTCATGGGCTCTCATGGTGAAGCTCAAATTTTAATGCTGCTCTTTGGGATAGGAAAGCTTATTTTCTTTCCTTATTGCTTTAGGAATGTACAATATGGTACATAGTATCTAGAGCTTTGAGATATACCTGTTTGATCTTTACCGTAACTCTTAGAAATACCAGGGTGTGTTCATCACCCTGCATTCTGGGAGTTGAACCCAGTACCCGGCACACTGTGAGTATTCAATAAATAAGAATAAACTAATTCCCACTTCACAGAGGAGGAATCTGAGGCTTAGATAAGTTTAGAATACTTCAGAAGGGCAGATAATTAGCAAATGTCAGTGTCAGCATTAAAATCCACCCCTCTGAGACCAACATAGTACTCCTTCCATTGAACCTCATCATCCTGTCTTTTAGTACGATTATTGCAAATACTCGTCCATGAATGATCCCGTGTGTAGAGAAGTCCCTGACAGCACTCCATTTATTTGCACCATCATTATTCGAATTACAGTTGTTGTGGACTTTGATTACTTTGCTGTAATACCTATTGGTTTAGGGAAATCACCACCCAGGCCGAATGTATATGGGATGGTACCATCTATAATGTGGAGTGGGAAGCTGGGCTGCAGTGTGGTCACGTAATTCTCAGAACGTTCTAAGAGGGACTAATTTCCAAAATGTGAAGGGACTCTTCAGTAATCAACTAGAAATTGAACTAGGTATTCAATCTCAGGGGATGTGATGGCACATAGGCTTAGTTCTCGGGACGGAGGTAGGTACCATGCAGGACATACTGTGGTCACTAAAGTCATACACATTTATTTGCAAAATTCAGCCTCTTGATTGTTACTAAGATCCTGAAATACTGAATTGACTTCAGACACATCACAAAGACAACCCTGCAAAATGTTCAGGCAGATCTTTCATCGAGTCTCCTTCATGTCTCTTACTGTTCTCCTTTTCTCTCGTCCTCTTATTTGGTGTCAAAGAACTTTAGCCTGGTCAAGCACTTTGGTGTACCTTTATTGAATGATCTCATTGCCCAGGTACAGGACTGGTTAGGAGGCCAGAGCGGGTAAGGTCCTGTGCTGGTCAGTGACCAAGCTGTACCTAGAGACCAGCTCTGCTGTCTCCCTGGCCTCAGAGGCACAGTCACCTCGGTCTCATATCTCTCTACGTTCGATTTCTTTTCTTTTCTCCCACCTTGTGCTTTGGGTCTTCTTACTCAGTAAGCTGGTGCTTATTTTTCTGAGATTGTGGCTGTTTTATATCCCTAATTTTCTACCACCCTCCTCCCCTTCTTTGCCTTCCTTCCTTTAAATCCACTTAAAAGCATTCTCTTCTTTTTTTCCCTTCAAGTCTCCCTTGGGGCCTCTATGAAACTCAGGCACTAGAGGGCAACATGATCGCATAGAGCTGACAAGGACAAGGACAGCCACTCAGGCTGGAGAGACAGGGAGATGTGCAAAATTAGGCCAATAGAGAATCATATTGGCGCTTCACTACGTGTGAAAGCACATTCACCTGTATCAGCCCTTTAAACCTCACAAAAGTATGGAGAGACACGGTCAAGTATCACTGTCTGTATTTTAAACAAACGAAGGAAGGTGGGTTTCAGAGAACGTAAGTGTCTTGGCCAAGGTCATAGAAAGAGCAAAATGTATCTGTTCATTAAATGGTACACCCTGGAATAGTCTAGCATAAAGCTTGAAAATGCATTTCTATTTTCCCAAGGTTGAAGAATAACTGTGGTAAAGTATTATATCTTTGTAACACAATCAAACAGAACTGTGGAATTTTTCCCATCATTAAAATACAAAGCATCAGCTACACAGTCATTGCCAGTTAGAGGAAAGCTGTCTATCATTTCAAGGGAATGGATTGAGCTAAGTATTTTCTAGATACCCTTTATGACTACCTTGTCCAGTAATTGGAAATTTGGTTACTTTTTATCTGGATTTGTCAGGTGTTTTCTAGTTACGCTTTTTTCTTTAATACGGCTTTTTTTGGGCAAAACAGATGCATGCTATTTTGTCCCACTTTCCTGTCTGGTATTTGAAGTAAAGAAAAACAGATAACAATAGAGTCTCCCCTTATAAAACATCTGCTCTTCAAGAGCATGCCATTGTTTCTCCTCTCTCCGTGATTCATTGAACACCTTGAAAGAATGCTGTTCTCAGACTACCAACATTGCTTATTTGCTTGGACTTGTCAGCAGCAAAATAGAAACAGAATCTATTTATAAAAAGTCTGCAAAGCCTTGTTTGGTCTGACTACATTCTCCAGAAATTTTGAGCTTTGCATCTTTGAATTTTTGAGAGGACAGGCCCTTCCTGGCAGTACAGCACCCGGTGCCTGGTAACGGTACAAGAGGATCGTGTTCCCAGGGATCAGGGGTTTCCAGAGTTAAGGTGATGGATGGAGAGAGGGGTAGAAGAAGGGAGAAGGAAATAAACCAGGTGGGCAGTGGAGTTGAGCAAAGGTTTCCATAGCTAAGAGGGAAAAGGCATAATTAAAAATGAGAAAGAAGACAAAAGCCGTGAGCTGCCTGAATGGCTCTAAATAAGGTGCTTTAGCCCTGATATGATGGGGGCTTGTGCAGGGGACACTCTAGAGAGGAGAGGATTTATCATCGGTCAACATTTATTTATCCTTTCTGCTTCAAGGGATTCATGTTTTAAAGATTAATTTCACACATGAAACCTTGCAATAAAAGAAAATTTTAACTAGCCCTAAGGTAGAATCCTACACATTCCAATTGCTTTCCAGTAACTCTCACATCATTCCTAGGCAGGAAAGGAGGGACTTAAGAAACCAAGGAATTATGTTCAAAACAGCTCTGTAAAAGCTCCTGTTTCCATCTTCATTTTTATCATTGTATAAAGACCTGTGTTTACGTAGAGCTAGCATTTTACAATAATGTGAAGTCAAGTATTATGAGCCAGATATTTTTTAAAAAATCTTAATTTGGAAACTCTTGTGTATAAATGATGCCGGATTCTTGTTCACGAAGCTGAAGAAAGAGCTTATGGAACACCTATGGTAGGAGAGCGAGGCGCAGGCTTTTACTTAGAAATAGAGTGGAAATAGACAAGGGAGCTGGTGTTGGTGCGTTGTCTAGGGGGTTTTATAGGCAAAGGAGGATTTTATGAGAAAATGAAGAAAACTGCTTAGGGGTGTGGACATGTGCCACCTTCCCTCCCATCAAGGTGAGCTGGGATCTCTGCTTGCTTGGGCTGTTTACAGTGATGTCAGGGCTTATACTGAGATACCCTTCTTTATTTGTGAAACACTCAAGCATTCTAGGCGATGTTGCTCCAGGCCTTTTGACCTTTACCTGTCCTCACAGATCCCTGCTTTTTCCTGACGCCCTCACCTTAATCTGACTACACCCAGGGTCCCTGTCTCATAAATACAAACTGAAAAGACACACACAAGTATACCTACATTCTTATTTATGTCCTTAAAGGACAGTATGTGTATGTGTGTGTGTGTTTCTGTCTGTGTGTGTGTGGGTGTGTCTGTGTGTGTGTGTGTCTGTGTGTGTGTGTCTGTGTGTGTTTTCCTTGTAGACACATTAGCTGAACTGTGAAAATGTGAAAGGAAAGCGTACTGAATGGGGAATAAAAGCCAATGCGTTCTGATAACAAATATGTGAATGAGAGAAAGGTAAAGAACTGTAAATGTGAGAATATGAGCCCTCTAGGTGCAAATGAAATATTAGACACCGTAGGGACCTAAAAATAGAAATGTATATGTTCGTTTTTCCAGTGTTAGACCACTTTCTTTGAAAAATATGGCTCTTTTCTAGCAATGCCAACAAAATTGAGATTTGTGGATTCAACCTGTTGTGTACAACACAACGTACCGACAAGTTTCAGGATAAATAGTACCCAGTAAATATATGCTGTCATCACACCTACATTTTTATTCAAAGAAACCAACAAAATGATTCAAATTTTCCCTAAGAACTTACTATTTTTACATTGCTTTACTGCCTAGAAGCCTTTTGACAATAAAGCTGTAATTAACTTCAATTCTGGAATAAGAGTGGGCCTCCAAGGATATCTCTCTCTACTTGCATGCTTACCCCAACATTACTAACGGTTGTTTTATTTTATAATTTGTTAGGTTATGTTTTTTAGCTATGATGCTGAACAGATGAGTTAAATACATTCAGAAGAGGTGACAGAATCATTCAAAGGGAGCTTTGACCTTATTTTTAATCCTAACGCCAGGCTAACCCTCTCTCTAGGGGGCAAAAGGAAGAAGGTCCCATTTCTGCCCTGTGCGCCAAGCGGGAGAGCATTATTTCATCTACCACGCATTTAGTGGGAGAATGCATGCCAGTTGTACATTGTAGGGCTCTAGGTATCCAGGGAGCCACAGCTCACTGAGATTTGTATCTTAATTTTCGGCAGAAGTAATAACACAATGAGCAATATGTAGATAAGAAATATCCATTACCTTTATTCCTAAAGTTGTTAAAATCATCCTTGTTTCTCTATTTTCATGCATCCATACAGGGTTGGCTAAACTATGTAGAAGGAATGGCCACTGCATTGCCACCAGCAGCTAGCAGTATTTCTCAGAGATAAATCTCACCTTTAAAAAAAAAATCTAAACCAGGAATAGAATCTACTAGGAACACGGCTCTGTTGACTGTGAGGCGCTGCGTATTTCCTTTGGGATTCTTTCTGATTAAAGCCCCAGGCGTCCAGCATCCAGAGCTGACCATGACGGGCTCCACCAGAGCGACGTGCAGCTGGGCTCCCTCTCAGACACCTGCGTTGGCAGGACGGGCTCCTCTGTGGTGCAGGGCGTGGCTGGGAGTTACCGGGGAAACAGGGCAGCATTTGTCCGCCCTGCCTGGCCCTCGGGCAACTGCAGCACAATGGGTGTGGAGGCCATCTTTGGAAAATCGCTGCTCCCTCAGGTCTTCCCCGCGCCCCACCCATTAACACTTTTATTTCTTCCCAACTTCTTTTATTACCGGAAACGAGGATTCCGTTTTTATTGCAGGGATATTATCTGAAGGATCTCAAGTCTTTACCAGTGTTAAATCCTACGTGTGCCCTGCTTTCTAATTACCGCCACCCCTCGTGTCCATCCCCCGCCCTGCACCGACACACACACTCTGCCTGTCACAGTATTCACGATGTCAAAGTGGCCTACGGAATACAAGGGCAAGTGTTGCGAAGGTAACGGGATTGAAACATGTCTGCTGGAGTAGATGCTTTATAACCACGGGTTTCCCTCATTTGCATTTAAAGGCGCCTGTGAAATAGCCTCAAAGCGAGCCAAGTCCTTGAAACGAAAATAAGAGAGAATTTTGTTTTAATGTCTCCTGTTAAGTCATTGAACAACTTATGCCACTGCAGGGTTGCAGAAACGCAGGAAAAATATCAGGTGCTAATAATTTTCATTATACTGGTTGCAGAGCTGCTGGATTTAAGAACACCCCACCTACCCTCAGTTTCTCATCTTAAACACTGGGAAGAAACAGAAATTTGCCCCCTTCTTTTTGCTTCAAGGATTTTGCTTCATGGATTGCCATTCACAGCATTCACAAAGGTTGAACTTCTGACAACCTGGTGTGTGTCCGTCCTATTTCTTGGTGATCTAAGACCACCTCATTGCACATTCACAACAGAGGCATTCAAGAGTGATCCATGGCAAAGCTCAGATGTGAGGGACAAAAAATCCCTTTGGTGAAGTGAAATTCAGGAATTTTCTTATGATTCAAGAGCTAGGAAACATATAGACTAACATAAATATCTTTCTAGGATCTGATCACAGCCTTCAAGACCAACCGGATGAAATTCCAAGAATGAGCTGTAGAGACCAAGCAGCAGGAACTAAACTTTGGTGACTTGTAAGGCTGGTGAATTGTTTCAAAAGAAACATTGGCGATTTGCCTGTGATTAGGCTCCATCTTAAAGTGCTGCTGAATGTGTATGACCAGAGCAGAGAAATAAATGCTTGTAACCTCTAGAAAAAGGCAGATTCATAAAGGGTTTCAAAAATCACTGAACCAATCAGGAAAACAATTCCATTCACAATTGCAACAAAAAGAATAAAAAGACTATGAATAAACCAAACGAAGGAGGTGAAAGATCTATAACCTGAAAACTACAAGACACTCCTAAGAGAAATTAAAGAGGACACTAAGAAATTCAAATTGATCCCTTGCTCTTGGCTAGGAAGAATAAATATTCTCAAAATGACTATACTTCCTAAAGCAATCTACAGATTCAACGCAATCCCTATCAAAATGCCAACGGCTTTCTTCAATGAACTGCAACAAATAATTCTAAACTTTATATCTAACCACAATAGACCCCGAATAGCCAAAGCAATCCTGAGAAGGAGCAATCAAACAGGGGGAATCACACTCCCAGATTTCAAGCTCTACTACAGAGCCACAGAAATCAAGACAATTTGATATGGGCACCACCAGAGACCCACCGACCAGCGGAAGCCAATAGAAAATCCAAACATGAACCCAAACATATACAGTCAATTAATATTGGATAAAGGAGCCTTGGATATACAATGGGGAAGTGACTGTACAGCAGCTGGTGTTGGCAAAACTGGACAGCTACATGTAAGAGAATGAAACTGGACTTTTGCCTAACTCCAAACACCAAAGTAAACTCAAAATGGATGAAAGACATGAATGTAAGTCATGAAACCATAAAACTCTAAGAAATAAACATAGGCAAAAACTTCTTGGACATAAACATGAGCGACTTCTTCATGAACATATGTCCCCAGTCAAGGGAAACAAAGGAAAAATGAACAAGTGGGACTATATGAACTGAAAAGCTTCTGTGCAGTAAAGGACACCATCGGTAGAACAAAAAGACATCCTCCAGTATGGGAGAATATATTCATAAATGACATATCCGATACAGGGTTGACATCTAAAATCTATAAAGAACTCACACAATTTCTCTGCAGTGATGTAAGGATGGAATAAATGGAACTCTGCACTCTAGTTTCTGGGTTATTGCTCTACATTTATGAACTCCCCAACGCAGTGTGAAGTCCAAACAACTCAGTGTTTTTACAGGGAAAATTTATTTCCCATTGAATGCAGCCAAATTCCAGGGAATTGCATATAAAGTCATTTCTTCCGTTTTCATGTGTGCTGTTCTATGATACTTCTAACAGAAATTCTTTTCAATCAAATGGCACATCCCATGACAATAGGGATGAGCCCCCACATGGAAAGCACATCCTATCATTCACCCAAGAGAAGGCAAACTTCAACATGTTATCTTAACAGTTTTGTGTAACAAGTTGGAGGTTTTTTCTTCCTTTGGAATAAGTGACAGAACCTGTTCCAAACGTTACCCACCAGGTTAAATTCAAAGGCTAGGATTATAGAAGTCCATTTAAGCAATACATTTGCTAATGAAATTTCATCTTGAAACATGTATTGAAATAGAAAACACAGACTGAGATGAATAGTTCCCCCAGAAGTTTGCAACTCAGAACACATACATAGCAGAATCTCCAGAATAGGGCTAATGCACTGAGGGCATATTTTTGTGCCAAATTTGAGTGATAGATGTTCTAGGTTCAAAATAGTAATGTGCTGCCTGAAGGGGAAAAACAATTAAGCTCTCACTTGTTTCTGATCCAGAGCCTCAAACACTGATAGGAATAGTTGACCAAGTCAAGTAGAATGTTCAGCAGGTCTTTATGGGAAAGGCTTGTGAGGTCATATCCCCTGTGGTTAATTTCCCTTAAGTGAATTTGCAGATTTCCATCTGAACCAGGAAGCAGATGAGAGCCCTGTTTCAGTGTTCAGTACAAGGCTCCTGGTCAGGCTCACATCAAAACCCCTTTTATTTATAAAGGGAAGTAAAATGTATAGAATCTGAAAGCTAAGGAGAAAGTCAAACTACAGAAGAAAAATAATCACAAACCAGGAAAGTACACAAGAAAGGAAAAAGGGTAGGAGACTGACAGGGGGGAACTATCTAAAAGGAAACATACCAGTTATCAAACTTATCTGAAAATGGAGAAAATCCTATGAGAAAGCCTTTTTAATAACACTATCAACCCTTTCCCTATCTTCAGTTTTTAGACAGCGTGCGGTTCCAGAATGAACTCATCTCGGGTTAAATTCACCCTGTTGCACTTCCTAACTTCTCTGTATTAGGGGAGATACCTTACTACCCATGTTTATCTTCATCTGTTCCATGGCTTATTTTAAGAGATGCTGCTGCAAGTATTGGGGAAGGTAACTAATATGCATGAACCACAGGGCTCAGGACCTGCCACCGCCATGAGCTCTGTGACACTTACATCTCCAGGGCCCGCTCCTCCATGACTAACCAACTGGCCTTTCCCCAGGGTTTGGGGAGAAGCCTGATAACAGCTGTCCTTCCTGCCACATGGTTGCCCCGTGAAGAATTTTAGATTTCCTCGGCAGAGCAGGGCTGCCCATGGAGATGCCATGTAGATGGGACATGACATTGAGATGGCAGGACCAATTCCCTTACATTCTGAGCCAGAGCTATTAGGATGGGAGACATCCAGCTGTGAGGAAGCAGTAAGGAACTGAAGGCTACATAGTCCCTGCTCTCTCCACTTGCTAATGGAGAGCCCTCCCGGAGAGCTGACGGTTCTGTGCTACCTGGAATAAACTGCCTGTTGGATGATGCCACTAGTCATGGGCTCTCATGGTGAAGCTCAAATTTTAATGCTGCTCTTTGGGTTAGGAGAGCTTATTTTCTTTCCTTATTGCTTTAGGAATGTACAATATGGTACATAGTATCTAGAGCTTTGAGATATACCTGTTGGATCTTTACCATGACTCTTAGAAATACCAGGGTGTGTTCATCACCCTGCATTCTCGGAGTTGAACCCAGGACCAGGCACACTGTGAATATTCAATAAATAAGAGTAAACTAATTCCCACTTCACAGAGGAGGAATCTGAGGCTTAGATAAGTTTAGAATACTTCAGAAGGGCAGATAATTAGGAAATATCAGTGTCAGAATCAAAATCCACCGCTCTGAGACCAACATAGTACTCCTTCCATTGAACCCCATCATCCTGTCTTTTAGTACGATTATTGCAAATACTCGTCCATGAATGATCACATGTCTAGAGAAGTCCCTGACAGCACTCCATTTATTTGCACGATCGTTATTCGAATTACAGTTGTTGTGGACTTTGATTACTTTGCTATAATACCTATTGGTTTAGGGAAATCTCCACCCAGGCCGACGGTATACGGGATGGTACCATCTATAATGTGGAGTGGGAAGCTGGGCTGCAGTGTGGTCACGTAATTCTCAGAAAGATCTAAGAGGGACTAATTTCCAAAATGTGAAGGGACTCTTCAGTAATCAATTAGAAATTGAACTGGGTATACAATCTCAGGGGATGTGACGGCACATAGGCTTAGTTCTCGGGAAGAGGGTAGGTACCGTGCAGGACATACTGTGGTCACTAAAGTCATACACATTTATTGGCAAAATTCAGCCTCTTGATTATTACTAAGATCCTGAAATACTGAATTGACTTCAGACACATCACAAAGACAACCCTGCAAAATGTTCAGGCAGATCTTTCATCAAGTCCCTTTCATGTCTGTTACTGTTATCCTTTTCTCTCGTCTTCTTATGTGGCGTCAAAGAACTTTATCATGGCTAAGCACTTTGGTGTACCTTTATTGAATGATCTCATTGCCCAGGTACAGGACTGGTTAGGAGGCCAGAGCGGGTAAGGTCGGGTGCTGGACAATGTCCAGCTGGACCTAGAGACCATCCTCTGCTGTCTCCCTGGCCTCAGAGGCACAGTCACCTCGGTCTCATGTCTCTCTACGTTCGATTTCTTTTCTTTTCTCCCAACTTGTGCTTTGGGTCTTCTTACTCAGTAAGCTGGTGCTTATTTTTTTGAGATTGTGGGTGTTTTATATCCCTAATATTCTACCACCCTCCTCCCCTTCTTTGCCTTCCCTCCTTTAAATCCACTTAAAAGCATTCTCTTCTTTTTTTCCTTTCAAGCCTCCCTTGGGGCCTCTATGAACCTCAGGCACTAGAGGGCAACATGATCGCAAAGAGCTGACAATGACAAGGACAGCCTCTCAGGCTGGAGAGCCAGGGAGATGTGCAAAATTAGGCCAATAGAGAATCATATTGGCGCTTCACTACGTGTGAAAGCACGTTCACCTGTATCAGCCCTATAAACCTCACAAAAGTGTGGAGAGACACGGTCAAGTATCACTGTCTGTATTTTAAACAAAAGAAGGAAGGTGGGTTTCAGAGAAGGTAAGTGTCTTGGCCAAGGTCATAGAAAGCGCCAAATGTATCTGTTCATTAAATGGTACACTCTGGAATAGTCTAGCATAAAGCTTGAAAATGCATTTCTATTTTCCCAAGGTTGAAGAATAACTGTGGTAAAGTATTATATCTTTGTAACACAATCAAACAGAACCGTGAAATTTTTCCCATCATTAAAATACAAAGAATCAGCTACACAGTCATTGCTCGTTAGACAGAAGCTGTCTATCATTTCACGGGAATGGATTGAGCTAAGTATTTTCTAGATGCCCTTTATTACTACCTTGTCCAGTTATTGGAAATATGGTTTCTTTTTATCTGGGTTTGTCAGGTGTTTTCTAGTTACGCTTTTTTCTTTAATATGACATTTTTTGGGCAAAATGTATGCATGCTATTTTGTCCCACTTTTCCTGTCTGGTATTTGAAGTAAAGAAAAACAGATAACAATACAGTTTCCCCTTATAAAATATTTGCTCTTCAAGAGCATGCCATTGTTTCTCTTCTCTCTGTGAATCATTGAACACCTTGAAAGAAAGCTGTTCTCAGACTACCAACATTGCTTATTTGCTTGGTATTGTCAGCAGCAAAATAGAAATAGAATCTATTTATAAAAAGTCTGCAAAGCCTTGTTTTGTCTTGACTACATTCTCCAGACATTTTGAGCTTTGCATCTTTGAATTTTTGAGAGGACAGGCCCTTCCTGGCAGTATAGCACCTGGTGCCTGGTAACGGTAGATGAGGTTCCTGTTCCCAGGGATCAGGGGATTGCAGAGCTAAAGGTGATGGATGGAGAGAGGGGGTAGAAGAAGAGAGAAGGAAATAAACCAGGTGGGTAGTGGAGGTGAGCAAAGGTTTCCATAGGAAAGAGGGAAAAGGCATAATTAAAAATGAGAAAGAAGACAAAAGCCGTGAGCTGCCTGAATGGCTCTAAATACATGCCTTTGCCCTGATATGATGGGGGCGGGTGCAGGGGAGACTCCAGAGAGGAGAGGATTTATCATGGGTCAACATTTATTTATCCTTTCTGCTTCAAGGGATTCATGTTTGAAAGATTAATTTCACAAATGAAACCTTGCAATAAAAGAAAATTTGAACTAGCCCTTATGTAGAATCCTACAAATTCCAATTGCTTTCCAGTAACTCTCACATCATTCCTAGGCAGGAAAGGAAGGACTTAAGAAACCAAGGAATTATGTTCAAAACAGCTCTGTAAAAGCTCCTGTTTCCATCTTCATTTTTATCATTGTATAAAGACCTGTGTTTACGTAGAGCTAGCATTTTACAATAATGTGAAATCAAGTATTATGAGCCAGATATTTTCAGAGAAATCTTAATTTGACAACTCTTGTGTATAAATGATGCCAGATTCTTGTTCACGAAGCTGAAGAAATAGCTTATCGAACACCCATGGTAGGAGAACGAGGTGCAGGCTTTTACTTAGAAATAGAGTGGAAATAGACAAGGGAGCCTGGGTTAGTGCGTTGTCTAGGGGGTTTTATAGGCAAAGGAGGATTTTTATGAGAAAATGAAGAAAACTGCTTAGGGGTGGGGACATGTGCCACCTTCCTTCCAATCAAGGTGGGCTGGGTTCTCTGCTTGCTAGGGCTGTTTCCACTGAAGTCAGCAGTTATACTGAGATACCCTTCTTTATTTGTGAAACACTCAAGCATTCTAGGCGATGTTGCTCCAGGCCTTTTGACCTTTAACTGACCTCACTGAACCCTGCTTTTTCCTGAGGCCCTGACCCTACTCTGACTACACCCATTGTCCCTGTCTCATAAATATGAACAGAAAAGCCCCACACAAGTATGCCTACATTCTTATTTGTGGTCTTAAAGGAGAGAGAGAGAGAGAGAGAGAGAGAGAGAGAGAGAGAGAGAGAGAGAGAGAGTGTGTGTGTGTGTGTGTTCGTGTGTGTGTGTGTTTTCTTTGTAGACACATTAGCTTACCTGTGAAAATGTGAAAGGAAAGCGTACTGAATGGGGAATAAAAGCCAATGCGTTCTGATAACATATATTTGAATGACAGAAAGGTAAAGAACTGTAAATGTGAGAATATGAGACCTTTAGGTGCAAATGAAATATTAGACACTGTAGGGAACTAAAAGCAGAAACGTATATGTTCATTTTTCCACTTAGACCACTTTCTTTGAAAAACATGACTCTTTTCCAGCAATGCCAACAAAATAGAGATTCATGAATTCAATCTGCAGTGTACAACACAACGTACCGACAAGTTCCAGATAAATAGTACCCAGCAAGTATATGCGGTCATCACACCTACATTTTTATTCAAAGGAAACCAACAAAATGATTCAAATTTCCCTAAGAACTTACTATTTTTACTGTGCTTTACTACCTAGAAGCCATTTGACAATAAAGCTGTAATTAGCTTCAATTCTGGAATAAGAGAGGACGTCCAAGGATATCTGTTTCTGCTTGCATGCTTACCCCAACGTTACTAACGGTTGTTTTATTTTATAATTTGTTAGGTTTTGCTTTTTTGCTATGATGCTGAACAGATGAGTTAAATACATTCAGAAGAGGTGACACAATCATTCAAAGGGAGCTTTGACCTTACTTTTAATCTAACCCCAGTCTAACACTCTCTCTAGGGGGCAAAAGGAAGAAGGTCCCATTTCTTCCCTGTGCGCCAAGAGGGAGAGCATTATTTCATCTACCACCCATTTAGTGACAGAATTCATGCCAATTGTACATTGTACGGGTCTAGGTGTCCATGGAGTCACAGCTCACTGAGATTTGTATCTTAATTTTCTGCAGAAGCAAGAACACAATGAGCAATATGTAGATAAGAAATATCCATTACCTTTATTCTTAAAGTTGTTAAAATCATCCTTGTTTCTCTTTTTTCATGCATCCATACAGGGTAGGCGAAACTATGTAGAAGGACTGGACACTGCATTGCAACCGGCGGCTAGCAGTCCTTCTAACAGACAAATCTCACCTTAAAAAAAAATCTAAACCAGAATAGAATCTACTGGGAACAGGGCTCTGTGGACTCTGATGCGCTGGGTATTGCCTTTGGGATTCTTTCTGGTTAAAGCCCCAGGCTTCCAGCATCCAGAGCTGACCATGACGGGCTCCACCAGAGGGACGCGGAGCTGGGCTCCCTCTCAGCCAGCTGCGCTGGCATCACGGGCACCTCTGGGGTTTTGGGCGGGGCTGGGAGTTACCGGGGAAACAGGGCAGCATTTGTCCGGCCTGCCTGGCCCCCGGGCAACTGCAGCGCAATGGGTAGGGAGGCTATCTTTGGAAAATCGCTGCTCCCTCGGGTCTTCCCAGCCCCCCACCCAGTAAAACTTTTATTTCTCCCCAACTTCCTTTATTACTGTAAATGAGGTTTCCGTTTTTATTGCAGGGACATTATCTGAAGGATCTCAAGTCTTTACCAGTGTTAAATCCTACGTGTGGCCTGCTTTCTAATCACCGCCACCACTCGTGTCCATCCCCCGCCCTGCACCGACACACACACTCTGCCAGTCACATTATTCAGGATGTCTAGGTGGCCTACGGAATACATGGGCAAGTGTTCCTAAGGTAACAGGATTGAAACATGTCTGCAGGAGTAGATGCGTTATAACCACGGGTTTCCCTCATTTGCATTTAAACGCGCCTGAGAAATAGCCTCAAACCCAGCCACTCCTTGAAACTAAGAGAGAATTTTGTTTTAATGTCTCCTGTTAGTCATTGCACAACTTATGCAACTGCAGGGTTGCAGAAACGCAGGAAAAATATCAGGTGCTAATAATTTTCATTGTACTGGTTGCAGAACTGATGGATTTCAGAGAACCCCACCTACCCTCACTTTCTCATCGTAAACACTGGGAAGAAACAGAAATTTGCCCTCTTCCTTTTGCTTCAAGGATTTTGCTTCCTGGATTGCCCTTCACAGCATTCACAAAGGTTGAACTTCTGACAACCTGGTGTGTGTCCGTCCTATTTCTTGGTGATCTAAGAGCACCTCATTGCACATTCACAACAGAGGCATTCAAGAGTGGTCCATGGCAAAGCTCAGATGTGAGGTACAAAAAATCCCTTTGGTCAAGTGAAATTAAGGAATTTTCTTATGATTCAAAAGCTAGGAAACATATCAAATGTGCCTGAAGACTAACATAAATATCTTTCTAGGATCTGATCACAGCCTTCAACACCACCTGGATGAAATTCCAAGAATGAGCTATAGAGACCAAGCAGCAGGAACTAAACTTTGCTGACCTGTAAGGATGGTGAATTGTTTCAAAAGAAACATATTGGGGTTTTGCCTGTGATTCGGCTCCATCTTAAAGGGCTCCTGAATGTGTGTGACCAGAGCAGAGACATAAATGCTTGTAACCTACAGAAAAAGGCAGATTCATAAAGGGTTTCAAAAATCACTGAACCACGCAGGAAAGCAATTCCATTCACAATTGCATCAAAAAGAATCAAATGACTAGGAATAAACCTAACGAAGGAGGTGAAAGACCTATACCCTGAAAACTACAAGACACTCCTAAGGGAAATTAAAGAGGACACTAATAAATTGAAATTCATCCCTTGCTCTTGGCTAGGAAGAATAAATATTGTCAAAATGGCTATACTACCTAAAGCAATCTACAGATTCAACGCAATCCCTATCAAAATACCAACAGCTTTCTTCAAGGAACTGGAACAAATAATTCTAAATTTATATCTAACCACAATAGACCCCGAATAGCCAAAGCAATCCTGAGAAGGAGCAATCAAACAGGGGGAATTACACTCCCTGATTTCAAGCTCTACTACAAAGCCACAGAAATCAAGAGAATTTGGTATTGGCTCCACCACAGACCCACAGACCAGCAGAACCGAATAGAAAATCCAAACATTAACCCAAACATATACAGTCAATTAATATTGGATAAAGGAGCCTTGGATATACAATGGGGAAATGACAATGTCTTCAGCAGCTGGTGTTGGCAAAACTGGACAGCTACATGTAAGAGAATGACACTGGACTACTGCCTAACCCCATACTCCACAAAGTCAACTCAAAATGGATGAGAGACCTGAATGTATGTCATGAAAGAATAAAACACTTAGAAATAAACATAGGCAAAAATCTCTTGGACATAAACATGAGCGACTTCTTCATGAACATATCTCCATGGTCAAGGGAAACAAAGGAAAATGAACAAGTGGGATTAAATGAAGCTGAAAAGCTTCTGTACAGTAAAGGACACCATCAGTAGAACAAGAAGACATCCTCCAGTATGGGAGAATACATTCATAAATTACATATCCGATAAGGGGTTGACATCTAATCTATATAAACGGCTTATGCAATTTCTCTGCTGTGATATAAGGATGGAATAAGTGGAACTCAGCACTCTAGTTCTGGGTTATTGCTGTACATTTATGATCTCCCCTATGCAGTGTTAAGTCCAAACAACTCAGTGTTTTTACAGGGAAAATTTATTTCCCTTTGAATGCAGCCAAATTCCAGAAAATTGCATGTAAAGTCATTTCCTCGTTTTCATGTGTGCTGTTCTATGATACTTCTATCAGAAATTCTTTACAATCAAATGGCAAATCCCATGACAATAGGATGAGAACCACATGGAAACACTTCTTATCATTCACCCAAGAGCAGGAAAACTTCAGCATGTTATCCTTAACAGTTTTGTGTAATGAGTTGGAGCTTTTTTTTCTTTGCAATAAGTGACAGAACCTGTTCCAAACGTTACCCACCACGTTAAATTCAAATGGTAGGATTATAGAAGTCCATTTAAGCAATACATTTTCTAATGAAATTTCATCTTGAAACATGTTTTGAAATAAAGTACACAGACTGAGATGAATAGTTCCCCCAGAGATTTACCAGCCAGAACACATCCATAGCAGAATCTCCAGAATATGGCGAATGAATTGAGGGCATCTTTTTATGCCAAATTTGAGTGATATATGTTCTAGGTTCAAAATAGTAATGTGCTGCCTGCAGGGGAAAAACAAATTTGCTCTCACTTGTTTCTCATCCAGAGCCTCAAACACTGATAGGAAAAGTTGACCAAGTCAGGTCCAATGTTCAGCAGGTCTTTATGGGAAAGGCTTGGGAGGTCAGATCCTCTGTGGTTAATTTCACTTTAGTGAACTTTACAGATTTCCATCTGAACCAGGAAGGAGATGAGAGCCCTGTTTCAGTCTTCAGTACAAGGCTCCTGGTCAGGCTCACATCAAAATCTCTTTTATTTATAAAGGGAAGTAAAATGTACTGAATCTGAAATGTAAGGAGAAAGTCAAACTACAGGAGAAAAATAATCACAAACCAGGAACGCACGCAAGAAAGGAAAAAGGCGAGGAGACTGACAGGTGGGAAATATCTGAAAGGAAACGTACCAGTTATCAAACTTATCTGCAAACCCACAAAATCCTTTGAGAAAGCCTTTTTAATAACACTATCGTCCCTTTCCCTATCTTCAGTTTTTAGACACCGTGCGGTTCTAGAATGAACTCATCTGGGGTGAAATTCATCCTGTGGCCCTTCCTAACTTCTCTGTATTACGGGAGATGACTTACTGCCCATGGTTATCCTCACCTGTGTCATGGCCTAATTTAAGAGATGCTGCTGCAAGCATAGGGGGAGCTAACTAATATGTGTGAAACACAGTGCTCAGGACCTGCCACCCCCACGAGCTCTGTTCCACTTACATCTCGAGGGCCCGCTTCTCCATGACTAAGCACCTGGACTTTCACCAGGGTTTGGATAGAAGCCTGAGACCTGATGTCCTACGGGCCACGTGGTTTCCCCATGAAGAATTTTTGAATTCCTGGGCAGAGCAGGGCTGCACCAGGAGACGCCAGGTAGATGGGACATGACATTGAGATGGCAGGACCAATTCCCTTTCATTCTGAGCCAGAGCTATTAGGATGGGAGACATATGGCTGTGAGGAAGCTATGAGGAACTGAAGGCTACATAGTCCCTGCTCTCTCCACTTGCTGATGGAGGGCCCGCCCGGAGAGCTGACGGTTCTGTGCTCCCTGGAATAAACTGCCTGTTGGATGTTGCACCAGTCACGGGCTCTCATGGTGAAGCTCAATTTTTAATGCTGCTCTTGGGTTAGGAAAGCTTATTTTCTTTCCTCATTGCTTTAGGAATGGACAATATGGTACATAGTATCTAGAGCTTTGAGATATACCTGTTGGATCTTTACCGTGACTTTTAGAAATACAAGGGTTTGTTCATCACACTGCATTCTGGGAGTTGAACCCAGTACCCGGCACACTGTGAATATTCTATAAATATGAATAAACTAATTCCCTCTTCACAGAGGAGGAATCTGAGGCTTAGATAAGTTTAGAATTCTTCAGATAATTAGATAATTCGCAAATGTCAGTGTCAGAATTAAAACCCACCCCTCTGAGACCAACATAGTAGTCCTTCCATTGAACCACATCATCCTGTCTTTTAGTACGATTATTCCAAATACTCGTCCATGAATGACCATGTGTCTAGAGAAGTCCCTGACAGCACTCCATTTATTTGCACCATCTTTATTCAAATTGAAGTTTTTGTGGACTTTGATTATTTTGCTATAATACCATTAGGGAAATCACCACCCAGGCCTACTGTATTCGGGATAGTACCATCTATAACGTGGAGTGGGAAGCTGGGCTGCCATGTGGTCACATAATTCTCAGAAAGTTCTAAGAGGGACTAATTTCCGTAATGTGAAGGAACTCTTCAGTAATCAGTCAATTAGAAATTGAACTAGGAATTCAATCTCAGGGGATGTGATGTCTCATAGGCTTAGTTCTCGGGAAGGAGGTAGGTACAGTGCAGGACACCCTGTGGTCACTAAAGTCATACACATTTATTTGCACCATTCAGCCTCTTGATTGTTACTAAGATCCTGAAATACTGAATTGACTTCAGACACATCACAAAGACAACTCTGGAAATTTTTTAGGCAGATCTTTCATCGAGTCTCTTTCATGTCTGTTACAGTTCTCCTTTTCTCTCGTCCTCTTATGTGGCGTCAAAGAACTTTAGCCTGGCTAAGCGCTTTGGTGTACCTTTATTGAATGATCTCATTGCCCATTTAAAGGACTGGTTAGGAGGCCAGAGCAGGTAAGGTCCTGTGCTGGTCAGTGACCAAGCGGGACCTAGAGACCAGCACTCCTGCCTCCCTGGCCTCGGTGGTACAGTCGTCTCTGCCTCCTTTATCTCTACATTCTATGTCTTCCCTTTTCTCCCACCTTGTGCTTTGGGTCTTCTTACTCAGTAAGCTGGTGCTAATTTTTGTGAGATTGTGGTTGATTTATATCCCTAATTTTCTCCCACCCTTCTCCCCTTTTTCGCCTTCCTTCCTTTAAATCCATTTAAACGCATTCTCTTCTGTTTTTCCTTTCAAGTCTCCCTTGGGGCCTCTATGAACTGCAGTCAATAGAGGGGAATATGATCGCATAGAACAGACAAGGGCAAGTACAGCCTCTTAGGCTGGAGAGCCAGGTAGATGTGCAAAATTAGGCCAAAAGAGAATCATACTGGCGTTTCACTACGTGTGAAAGCACGTTCACCTCCATCGGCCCTTTAAACTTCACAAAAGTATGGAGACACACGGTCAAGTAGCACTGTCTGTATTTTAAACAAGAGAAGGAAGCTGGGTTTCAGAGAACATAAGTGTCTTGGCCAAGGTCATAGAAAGAGCAAAATGTATCCATTCCTTAAATGGTACACCCTGGAATAGTCTAGCATAAAACTTGAAAATGCATTTCTATTTTCCCAAGGTTTAAGAATAACTGTGGTAGAGTATTATATTTTTGCAGCACAATCAAACAGAACCGTGAAATTTTTCCCATCATTAAATTACAAAGCATCAGCTACACAGTCATTGCCAGTTAGAGGGAAACTGTCTATTATTTCAAGGCAATGGATTTAGCTAAGTGTTTTCTAGATGCCCTTTATTACTACCTTGTCCAGTTATTGGAAATTTGCTTTCTTTTTATCTGAATTTGTCAGGTGTTTTCTAGTTATGCTTTTTTCTTTAATATGACATTTTTTGGGCAAAACAGATGCATGCTATTTTGTCCCACTTTTCCTGTCTGGTATTTGAAGTAAAGAAAAACAGATAACAATACAGTTTCCCCTTATCAAATATCTGCTCTTCAAGAGCATGCCATTGTTTCTCTTCTCTCTGTGAATCATTGAACACCTTGAGAGAAAGCTGTTCTCAGACTACCAACATTGCTTATTTGCTTGGTATTGTCAGCAGCAAAATAGAAATAGAATCTATTAATAAAAAGTCTGCAAAGCATTGTTTTGTCTTGACTACATTCTCCAGACATTTTGAGCTTTGCATCTTTGAATTTTTGAGAGGACAGGCCCTTCCTGGCAGTATAGCACCTGGTGCCTGGTAACGGTAGATGAGGTTCCTGTTCCCAGGGATCAGGGGATTCCAGAGCTAAAGGTGATGGATGGAGAGAGGGGGTAGAAGAAGAGAGAAGGAAATAAACCAGGTGGGTAGTGGAGGTGAGCAAAGGTTTCCATAGGAAAGAGGGAAAAGGCATAATTAAAATGAGAAAGAAGACAAAAGCCATGAGCTGCCTGAATGGCTCTAAATAAGATGCCTTTGCCGTGATATGATGGGGGCGGGTGCAGGGGAGACTCCAGAGAGGAGAGGATTTATCATGGGTCAACATTTATTTATCCTTTCTGCTTCAAGGGATTCATGTTTGAAAGATTAATTTCACAAATGAAACCTTGCAATAAAAGAAAATTTGAACTAGCCCTTATGTAGAATCCTACACATTCCAATTGCTTTCCAGTAACTCTCACATCATTCCTAGGCAGGAAAGGAGGGACTTAAGAAACCAAGGAATTATGTTCAAAACAGCTCTGTAAAAGCTCCTGTTTCCATCTCCATTTTTATCATTTTATAAAGACCTGTGTTTACGTAGAGCGAGCATTTTACAATAATGTGAAATCAAGTATTATGAGCCAGATATTTTCAGAGAAATCTTAATTTGACAACTCTTGTATGTAAATGATGCCAGATTCTTGTTCACGAAGCAGAAGAAAGAGCTTATCGAACACCCATGGTAGGGGAACGAGGTGCAGGCTTTTACTTAGAAATAGAGTGGAAATAGACAAGGGAGCCTGGGTTGGTGCGTTGTCTAGGGGGTTTTATAGGCAAAGGAGGATTTTATGAGAAAATAAAGAAAACTTCTTAGGGGTGGGGACACGTGCCACCTTCCTTCCCATCAAGGTGGGCTGGGTTCTCTGCTTGCTAGGGCTGTTTCCAGTGAAGTCAGCAGCTATACTGAGATACCCTTCTTTATTTGTGAAACACTCAAGCATTCTAGGCGATGTTGCTCCAGGCCTTTTGACCTTTAACTGACCTCACTGAACCCTGCTTTTTCCTGAGGCCCTGACCCTACTCTGACTACACCCATTGTCCCTGTCTCATAAATATGAACAGAAAAGACCCACACAAGTATGCCTACATTCTTATTTGTGGTCTTAAAGGAGAGAGTGTGTGTGTGTGTGTGTGTGTGTGTGTGTGTGTGTTTTCTTTGTAGACACATTAGCTTACCTGTGAAAATGTGAAAGGGAAGCGTACTGAATGGGGAATAAAAGCCAATGCGTTCTGATAACAAATATTTGAATGACAGAAAGGTAAAGAACTGTAAATGTGAGAATATGAGACCTTTAGGTGCAAATGAAATATTAGACACTGTAGGGAACTAAAAGCAGAAACGTATATGTTCATTTTTCCACTTAGACCACTTTCTTTGAAAAACATGACTCTTTTCCAGCAATGCCAACAAAATAGAGATTCATGAATTCAATCTGCAGTGTACAACACAACGTACCGACAAGTTCCAGATAAATAGAACCCAGCAAGTATATGCGGTCATCACACCTACATTTTTATTCAAAGGAAACCAACAAAATGATTCAAATTTCCCTAAGAACTTACTATTTTTACTGTGCTTTACTACCTAGAAGCCATTTGACAATAAAGCTGTAATTAGCTTCAATTCTGGAATAAGAGAGGACGTCCAAGGATATCTGTTTCTGCTTGCATGCTTACCCCAACGTTACTAACGGTTGTTTTATTTTATAATTTGTTAGGTTTTGCTTTTTTGCTATGATGCTGAACAGATGAGTTAAATACATTCAGAAGAGGTGACACAATCATTCAAAGGGAGCTTTGACCTTACTTTTAATCTAACCCCAGGCTAATACTCTCTCTAGGGGGCAAAAGGAAGAAGGTCCCATTTCTTCCCTGTGCGCCAAGCGGGAGAGCATTATTTCATCTACCACCCATTTAGTTGCAGAATTCATGCCAATTGTACATTGTAGGGGTCTAGGTGTCCATGGAGTCACAGCTCACTGAGATTTGTATCTTAATTTTCTGCAGAAGCAAGAACACAATGAGCAATATGTAGATAAGAAATATCCATTACCTTTATTCTTAAAGTTGTTAAAATCATCCTTGTTTCTCTTTTTTCATGCATCCATACAGGGTAGGCGAAACTATGTAGAAGGACTGGACACTGCATTGCAACCGGCGGCTAGCAGTCCTTCTAAAGACAAATCTCACCTTAAAAAAAAAATCTAAACCAGAATAGAATCTACTGGGAACAGGGCTCTGTGGACTCTGATGCGCTGGGCATTGCCTTTGGAATTCTTTCTGGTTAAAGCCCCAGGCTTCCAGCATCCAGAGCTGACCATGACGGGCTCCACCAGAGGGACGCGGAGCTGGGTTCACTCTCAGCCAGCTGCGCTGGTATCACGGGCTCCTCTGGGGTTTTGGGCGGTGCTGGGAGTTACCGGGGAAACAGGGCAGCATTTGTCCGGCCTGCCTGGCCCCCGGGCAACTGCAGCGCAATGGGTGGGGAGGCTATCTTTGGAAAATCGCTGCTCCCTCGGTTCTTACCAGCCCCCCACCCAGTAAAACTTTTATTTCTCCCCAACTTCCTTTATTACTGTAAATGAGGTTTCCGTTTTTATTGCAGGGACATTATCTGAAGGATCTCAAGTCTTTACCAGTGTTAAATCCTACGTGTTGCCTGCTTTCTAATCACCGCCACCCCTCGTGACCATCCCCCGCCCTGCACAAACACACACACTCTGCCAGTCACATTATTCAGGATGTCTAGGTGGTCTACGGAATACATGGGCATGTGTTCCTAAGGTAACAGGATTGAAACATGTCTGCAGGAGTAGATGCTTTATAACCACGGGTTTCCCTCATTTGCATATAAAGGCGCCTGCGAAATAGCCTCAAAGCCGGCCACTCCTTGAAACTAAAATAAGAGAGAATTTTGTTTTAATGTCTCCTGTTAAGTCATTGAACAACTTATGCCACTGCAGGTTTGCAGAAACGCAGGAAAAATATCAGGTGCTAATAATTTTCATTGTACTGGTTGCAGAACTGATGGATTTCAGAGAACCCCACATACCCTCACTTTCTCATCGTAAACACTGGGAAGAAACAGAAATTTGCCCTCTTCCTTTTGCTTCAAGGATTTTGCTTCCTGGATTGCCCTTCACAGCATTCACAAAGGTAGAACTTCTGACAACCTGGTGTGTGTCCGTCCTATTTCTTGGTGATCTAAGAGCACCTCATTGCACATTCACAACAGAGGCATTCAAGAGTGGTCCATGGCAAAGCTCAGATGTGAGGTACAAAAAATCCCTTTGGTCAAGTGAAATTAAGGAATTTTCTCATGGTTCAAAAGCTAGGAAACATATCAAATATGCCTGAAGACTAACATAAATATCTTTCTAGGATCTGATCACAGCCTTCAACACCACCTGGATGAAATTCCAAGAATGAGCTATAGAGACCAAGCAGCAGGAACTAAACGTTGCTGACTTGTAAGGATGGTGAATTGTTTCAAAAGAAACATATTGGGGATTTGCCTGTGATTCGGCTCCATCTTAAAGGGCTCCTGAATGTGTGTGACCAGAGCAGAGACATAAAGGCTTGTAACCTACAGAAAAAGGCAGATTCATAAAGGGTTTCAAAAATCACTGAACCACGCAGGAAAGCAATTCCATTCACAATTGCATCAAAAAGAATCAAATGACTAGGAATAAACCTAACGAAGGAAGTGAAAGACCTATACCCTGTAAACTACAAGACACTCCTAAGAGAAATTAAAGAGGACACTAATAAATTGAAATTCATCCCTTGCTCTTGGCTAGGAAGAATATATATTGTCAAAAACTCTATAGTACCTAAAGCAATCTACAGATTCAACGCAATCCCTATGAAAATACCAACAGCTTTCTTCAAGGAACTGGAACAAATAATTCTAAATTTATATCTAACCACAATAGACCCCGAATAGCCAAAGCAATCCTGAGAAGGAGCAATCAAACAGGGGGAATTACACTCCCTGATTTCAAGCTCTACTACAAAGCCCCAGAAATCAAGACAATTTGGTATAGGTTCCACCACAGACCCACAGACCAGCGGAACCGAATAGAAAATCCAAACATTAACCCAAACATATACAGTCAATTAATATTGGATAAAGGAGCCTTGGATATACAATGGGGAAGTGACAGTCTGTTCAGCAGCTGGTGTTGGCAAAACTGGACAGCTACATGTAAGAGAATGAAACTGGACTACTGCCTAACTGCATACTACACAACGTCAACTCAAAATGGAGGAGAGACCTGAATGTATGTCATGAAACCATAAAGCTCTTAGAAATAAACATAGGCAAAAATCTCTTGGACATAAACATGAGCGACTTCTTCATGAATATATCTCCACGGTCAAGGGAAACAAAGGAAAAATGAACAAGTGGGACTAAATGAAGCTGAAAAGCTTCTGTACAGTAAAGGACACCATCAGTAGAACAAGAAGACATCCTCCAGTATGGGAGAATATATTCATAAATGACATATCCAATACAGGGTTGACATCTAAAATATTTAAAGGACTTATGCAATTTCTCTGCTGTGATATAAGGATGGAATTAGTGGAACTCAGCACTCTAGTTTCTGGGTTATTGCTCTACATTTATGTACTCCCTTGTGCAGTGTGAAGTCCAAACAACACAGTGTTTTTACAGGGAAAATTTATTTCCCTTTGAATGCAGCCAAATTCCAGAAAATTGCATGTAAAGTCATTTCCTCGTTTTCATGTGTGCTGTTCTATGATACCTCTGTCAGAAATTCTTTACAATCAAATGGCACATCCCATGACAATATGGATGAGCCCCACATGGAACGCACTTCTTATCATTCACCCAAGAGAAGGCAAACTTCAACATGTTATCCTTAACAGTTTTGTGTAATGAGTTGGAGCTTTTTTTTTCTTTGCAATAAGTGACCGAACCTTTCCCAAACGTTACCCAGCACCTTAAATCCAAATGATAGGATTATAGAAGTCCATTTAAACAATACATTTGCTAATGAAATTTCATCTTGAAACATGTTTTGAAATAAAGTACACAGACTGAGATGTATAGTTCCACCAGAGATTTACAAGCCAGAACACATCCATAGCAGAATCTCCAGAATATGGTGAATGAATTGAGGGCATCTTTTTATGCCAAATTTGAGTGATATATGTTCTAAGTTCAAAATAGTAATGTGCTGCCTGCAGGGGAAAAACAAATTAGCTCTCACTTGTTTCTCATCCAGAGCCTGAAATAGTGATTGGAAAAGTTGACCAAGTCAGGTCCAATGTTCAGCAGGTCTTTATGGGAAAGGCTTGGGAGGTCAAATCCTCTGTGGTTAATTTCACTTTAGTGAACTTTACAGATTTCCATCTGAACCAGGAAGGAGATGAGAGCCCTGTTTCAGTCTTCAGTACAAGGCTCCTGGTCAGGCTCACATCAAAATCTCTTTTATTTATAAAGGGAAGTAAAATGTACTGAATCTGAAATGTAAGGAGAAAGTCAAACTACAGGAGAAAAATAATCACAAACCAGGAACGCACGCAAGAAAGGAAAAAGGCGAGGAGACTGACAGGTGGGAAATATCTGAAAGGAAACGTACCAGTTATCAAACTTATCTGCAAACCCACAAAATCCTTTGAGAAAGCCTTTTTAATAACACTATCGTCCCTTTCCCTATCTTCAGTTTTTAGACACCGTGCGGTTCTAGAATGAACTCATCTGGGGTGAAATTCATCCTGTGGCCCTTCCTAACTTCTCTGTATTATGGGAGATGCCTTACTGCCCATGGTTATCTGCACCTGTGTCATGGCCTAATTTAAGAGATGCTGCTGCAAGCATTGGGGGAGCTAACTAATATGTGTGAAACACAGTGCTCAGGACCTGCCACCCCCACGAGCTCTGTTCCACTTACATCTCGAGGGCCCGCTTCTCCATGACTAAGCACCTGGACTTTCACCAGGGTTTCGAGAGAAGCCTGAGACCTGGTGTCCTACTGGCCACGTGGCTTCCCCATGAAGAATTTTTGAAATCCTGGGCAGAGCAGGGATGCACCAGGAGACGCCAGGTAGATGGGACGTGACATTGAGATGGCAGGACCAATTCCCTTACATTCTGAGCCAGAGCTATTAGGATGGGAGACATCCGGCTGTGAGGAAGCTATGAGGAACTGAAGGCTGCCTAGTCCTGCTCTCTCCACTTGCTAATGTAGACCCCGCCCGGAGAGCTGACGGTTCTGTGCTCCCTGGAATAAACTGCCTGTTGGATGTTGCACCAGTCACGGGCTCTCATTGTGAAGCTCAATTTTTAATGCTGCTCTTTGGGTTAGGAAAGCTTATTTTCCTTCCTTATTGCTTTAGGAATGGACAATATGGTATATAGTATCTGGAGCTTTGAGATATACCTTTTGGATCTTTACCGTGACTCTTAGAAATACAAGGGTTTGTTCATCACACTGCATTCTGGGAGTTGGACCCAGTACCCGGCACACTGTGAATATTCTATAAACATGAATAAACTAATTCCCACTTCACAGAGGAGGAATCTGAGGCTTAGATAAGTTTAGAATACTTCAGAAGAATAGATAATTAGCAAATGTCAGTGTCAGAATTAAAACCCACACCTCTGGGACCAACATAGTAGTCCTTCCATTGAACCACATCATCCTGTATTTTAGTACGATTATTCCAAATACTCGTCCATGAGTGATTACGTGTCTAGAGAAGTCCCTGACAGCACTCCATTTATTTGCACCATCATTATTCAAATTGCAGTTCTTGTGGACTTTTATTACTTTGCTATAATACCTATTGGTTTAGGGAAATCGCCACCCAGGCAGACTGTATACGGGATGGTACCATCCATAACGTGGAGTGGGAAGCTGGGCTGCCATGTGGTCACATGACTCTCAGAAAGTTCTGAGAGGGACTAATTTCCAAAATGTGAAGGAACTCTTCAGTAATCAGTCAATTAGAAATTGAACTGGGAATTCAATCTCAGGGGATGTGATGTCTCATAGGCTTAGTTCTCGGGAAGGAGGTAGGTACAGTGCAGGGCACCCTGTGGTCACTAAAGTCATACACATTTATTTGCACCATTCAGCCCCTTGATTGTTACTAAGATCCTGAAATACTGAATTGACTTCAGACACATCACAAAGACAACTCTGGAAATTTTTTAGGCAGATCTTTCATCGAGTCTCTTTCATGTCTGTTACAGTTCTCCTTTTCTCTCATCCTCTTATGTGGCGTCAAAGAACTTTAGCCTGGCTAAGCGCTTTGGTGTACCTTTATTGAATGATCTCATTGCCCAGGTACAGGACTGGTTAGGAGGCCAGAACAGGTAAGGTCCTGTGCTGGTCAGTGACCAAGCTGAGCCTAGAGACAGGCACTCCTGCCTCTCATGCCTCAGAGGTACAGTCATCTCTGCCTCCTTTATCTCTACATTCTATGTCTTTCCTTTTCTCCCACCTTGTGCTTTGGGTCTTCTTACTCAGTAAGCTGGTGCTTATTTTTGTGAGATTGTGGTTGATTTATATCCCTAATTTTCTCCCACCCTCCTCCCCTTCTTTGCATTCCTTCCTTTAAATCCATTTAAAAGCATTCTCTTCTGTTTTTCCTTTCAAGTCTCCCTTGGGGCCTCTATGAACTGCAGTCATTAGAGGGCAACATGATCGCATAAAGCAGACAAGGACAAGGACAGCCTCTTAGGCTGGAGAGCCAGGTAGACGTGCAAAATTAGGCCAACAGAGAATCATACTGGCGCTTCGCTACGTGTGGAAGCACGGTCACCTCTATCAGCCGTTTAAACCTCACAAATGTATGGAGAGACACGGTCAAGCAGCACTGTCTGTATTTTAAACAAGAGAAGGAAGCTGGGTTTCAGAGAACATAAGTGTCTTGGCCAAGGTCATAGAAAGAGCAAAATGTATCCGTTCCTTAAATAGTACACCCTGGAATAGTCTACCATAAAACTTGAAAATGCATTTCTATTTTCCCAAGGTTTAAGAATAACTGTGGTAAAGTATTATATTTTTGAGCACAATCAAACAGAATCGTGAAATTATTCCCATCATTAAAATACAAAGCATCAGCTACACAGTCATTGCCAGTTAGAGGGAAGCTGTCTATTATTTCCAGGCAATGGATTTAGCTAAGTGTTTTCTAGATGCCCTTTATTACTACCTTGTCCAGTAATTGGAAATTTGGTTACTTTTTATCTGGATTTGTCCGGTGTTTTCTAGTTACGCTTTTTTCGTTAATATGACGTTTTTTTGGGCAAAACAGATGCATACTATTTTGTCCCACTTTTCCTGTCTGGTATTTGAAGTAATGAAAAACAGATAACAATACAGTTTCCATGCATAAAATATCTGCTCTTCAAGAGCATGCCATTGTTTCTCTTCTCTCTGTGAATCATTGAACACCTGAAAGAAAGCTGTTCTCAGACTACCAACATTGCTTATTTGCTTGGTATTGTCAGCAGCAAAATAGAAATAGAATCTATTTATAAAAAGTCTGCAAAGCCATGTTTTGTCTGACTACATTCTCCAGACATTTTGAGCTTTGCATCTTTGAATTTTTGAGAGGACAGGCCCTTCCTGGCAGTATAGCACCTGGTGCCTGGTAACGGTAGATGAGGATCCTGTTCCCAGGGATCAGGGGATTCCAGAGCTGAAGGTGATGGACGCAGAGAGGGGGCAGAAGAAGAAAGAAGGAAATAAACCAGGTGGGTAGTGGAGTTGAGCAAAGGTTCCCATAGCTAAGAGGGAAAAGGCATAATTAAAAATGAGAAAGAAGACAAAAGCTGTGAGCTGCCTGAATGGCTCTAAATAAGATGCCTTTGCCCTGATATGATGGGGGCGGGTGCAGGGGAGACTCCAGAGAGAAGAGGATATTTCGTGGGTCAACATTTATTTATCCTTTCTGCTTCACGGGATTAATGTTTGAAAAATTAATTTCACAGATGAAACAGTGCAAAAAATGAAAATTTTAACTAGCACTTATGTAGAATCCTACAAATTCCAATTGCTTTCCAGTAATTCTCACATCATTCCTAGGCAGGAAAGGAAGGAGTTAAGAAACCAAGGAATTAGGTTCAAAACTGCTGTGTAAGAGCTCCTGTTTCCATCTTCATTTTTATCATTTTTTAAAGATCTTTTTTTACGTAGAGCTAGCATTTTACAATAATGTGAAGTCAAGTATTATGAGCCAGATATTTTAGAAAAATCTTACTTGGAAACTCTTGGGAATAAATGATGCCGGATTCTTATTCATGAAGCTGAAGCAAGAGCTTATCAAACACAAAAGGTAGGAGAGCGAAGTGCAGGCTATTACTTAGAAATAAAGAGAGAGGAAAGAGCTCCTGGCTCATTCTGGGAGGGGACAAGGGAGTCCTCGGTGGTGCATTGTCTAGGGGGTTTAATAGGCAAAAGAGGATTTTATGAGAACATGAGCAAAAATGCTTATGTGTGTGGATATGTGCCACCTTCACTCCCTTCAGTGTGGGCTGGGTTGTTCTCTGCTTGCATGGGCTGTTTACAGTGAAGTCAGGTGTTATACTGAGATACTCTTCTTTATTTGTGAAACAGTCAAGCCTTCTAGGCGATATTGCTCCAAGCCTTTTGACCTTTTCCTGACCTCACTGAACCCTCCTTTTCCTGAGATCCTGACTCTACTCTGACTACACCCAGTGTCCCTGTCTCATAAATACGAACTGAAAATTCATACACAAGTATGCCTACCTTATTTTTTGTGGACTTAAAGAACAGTGTGTGTGTTTGTGTGTCTGTGTTTTCCTTGTAGACACATTAGCTTAACTGTGAAAATGTGAAAAGAAAGTTTACTGAATAGGGAATAAGGGCCAATGTGTTCTGATAAAAAATATTTGAATGACAGAAAGGTAAAGAAATGTAAATGTGAGAGTATGAGCCCTCTAAATGGAAATGAAATATTCGCACTGTAGAGAACTAAAAATAGACATATGTATGTTCTTTTTTCCACTGTTAGACCACTTTCTTTGAAAAACATGACTCTTTTCCAGCAATGCCAGCAAAATAGAGATTCATGAATTCAACCTGTAGTGTACAACACAATGTACCGACAAGTTTCAGGATAAATAGTACCCATTAAATATATGCTGTCATCCCACCTACAATTTTATTCAAAGGAAACCAACAAAATGATTCAAAATTTCCCTGAGAACTTACTATTTTTACTGTGCTCTACTGCCTAGAAGCCATTTAACAGTAAAGCTGTAATTAGCTTCGATTCTTGAATAAGAGAGAGGACCTCCAAGGATATCTGTTTCTTCTTGGATGCTTACCCCAACATTATTACCGGTTGCTTTATTTTATAATTTGTTAGGTTTGCCTTTTTTGCTATAATGCCGAACACATGAGTTCAATCCATTCCGAAGAGTTGACACAATCATTGAAAGGGAGCTTTGACCTTATTTTTAATCCTACCTGCAGGCTAACGGCCTCTCTGTAAGGGGCAAAAGGAAGTAGGTCCCATTTCTGCCCTGTGCATCCAGTGGGAGAGCATTATTTCATCTACCACCCATTTAGTGACAGAATGCATGCCAGTTGTACATTGTAGGGCTCTAGGTATCCAGGGAGCCACAGCTCACTGAGATTTGTATCTTAATTTTCTGCAGAAGAAGAACACAATGAGCAATATGTAGATAAGAAATATCCTTTACCTTTATTCTTAAAGTTGTTAAAATCATCCTTGTTTCTCTGTTTTCATGCATCCATAGAGGGTTTTCTAAACTATGTAGAAGGACTGGCCACCGCATTGCCACCAGCGGCTAGCAGTCTTCCACAGATAAATATCACCTTTTTAAAAAAATCTAAACCAGGAATAGAATCTACTAGGAACAGGGCTCTGTGGACTGTGATGCGCTGCGTATTGCCTTTGGAATGATTTCTGGTTAAAGCTCCAGGCTTCCAGCATCCAGAGCTGAGCATGACGGGCTCCACCAGAGGAACGCGGAGCTGGGTTCCCTCTCAGCCAGCTGCGGTGCATGACGGGCTCCTCTGTGGTGCGGGGCAGGGCTGGGAGTTACCGGGGAAACAGGGCAGCATTTGTCTGCCCTGCCTGGCCCCCGGGCAACTGCAGCGCAACCAGTGGGGAGGCTGTCTTAGGAAAATCGCTGCTCCCTCGGGCCTTCCCCGCCCCCCATCAATAAACAATTTTATTTCTCCCCACCTTCTTTCACTACTGGAAATGAGGTTTGCGCTTTTATTTCAGGGACATTGTCTGAATGACCTCAAGTCATTACCAGTGTTAAGTCCTACTTGCGGCATGGTTTCTAATCACCACCACCACACGTGCCCATCCCCCGCCCTGCACCGAAACACACACAATGCCAGTCACATTATTCAGGATGTCAAGGTGCCCTATGGAATACAAGGGCAAGTCTTTCTAAGGTAGCAGAACTGAAAACATGTCTGCAGGAGGAGATGCTTTATAACCATGGGTTTCGCTCATTTGCATTTAAAGGCTCCTGAAAAATAGCCTCAAAGTCAGCCACATCCTTGAAGCTAAAATAAGAGAGAATTTTCTTTCAATGTCTCCAGTTAAGTCATTGAACAACTTATGCCACTGCAGGGTGGCAGAAGCGCAGGAAAAATATCAGGTGCTAATAATTTCCATTGTACTGTTTACAGAGCTGATGAATTTAAGAGCACTCCACCTACCCTCACTTTCTCATCTTAAACAATGGGAAGAAACAGGAGATTTCCCTCTTCTCTTGCTTCAGGGATTTTGCTTCCTTGATTGCCCTTCACAGCATTCAGAAAGGTTGAACTTCTGACAACCTGGTATGTGTCTGTCCTATGTCTTGGTGATCAAAGAGCACCTCATTGCACATTCACAACAGAGGCATTCAAGAGTGGTCCATGGCAAAGCTCACATCTCAGGTACAAAAAATTCCTTTGGTGTAGTGAAATTCAGAATTTTGTTATGATTCAAGAGGTAGGAAACATCAAATATGCATGAAGACTAACATAAATATCATTCAGGGATCTGATCACAGCCTTCAACAGCATCTGGATGAAATTATAAGAATGAGCTATAGTGACTAAGCAGCAGGAACTAAACTTTGCTGAATTGTATGGATGTTGAATTGTTTCAAAAGAAACCTGTTAGGGATTTGCCTGTGATTTGGTTCCATCTTAAAGGGCTCCTGAATATGTATGACCAGAGAAGAGACATAAAAGCTTGAAACCTACAGAAAAAGGCAGATTCATAAAGGGTTTCAAAAATCACTGAAACAACAGAGAAAACAATTCCATTAACAATTGCATCAAAAAGAATAAAATGCCTAGGAATAAACCTAACGAAGGAGGTGAAAGACCTATACCCTGAAAACTACAAGATATTCCTAAGAGAAATTAAAGAGGACACTAACAAATTGAAATTGATCCCTTGCCCTTGGCTAGGAAGAATAAATATTTTCAAAATGGCTATACTACTAAAGCAATCTAAAGATTCAACGCAATCCCTATCAAAATACCAACAGCTTTCTTCAATGAAATGGAACAAATAATTCTAACCTTTATATCTAACCACAATAGACCACAAATAGCCAAAGCAATCCTGAGAAAGAGAAATCAAACAGGGGGAATTACGCTCCCTGATTTCAAGCTCTACTACAAAGCCACAGAAATCAAGACAATATGGTATGGGCTCCACCACAGACCCACAGACCAGTGGAATCGAATAGAAAATCCAAACATTAACCCAAACATATACAGTCAATTAATATTGGATAAAGGAGCCTTGGATATACAATGGGGAAATGACAGTGCCTTCAGCAGCTGGTGTTGGCAAAACTGGACAGCTACATGTAAGAGAATGACACTGGACTACTGCCTAACCCCATACTCCACAAAGTAAACTCAAAATGGATGAGAGACCTGAATGTATGTCATGAAACCATAAAACTCTTAGAAATAAACATAGGCAAAAATCTCTTGGACAAAACATGAGCGACTTCTTTATGAACATATCTCCCGGGTCAAGGGAAACAAAGGAAAAATGAACAAGTGGGACTAAATGAAGCTGAAAAGCTTCTGTACAGTAAAGGACACCATCAGTAGAACAAGAAGACATCCTCCAGTATGGGGGAACATATTCATAAATGACATATCCGATACAGGGTTGACATCTAAAATATATAAAGGACTTAGGCAATTTCTCTGCTGTGATATAAGGATGGAATTAGTGGAACTCAGCACTCTAGTTTCTGGGTTATTGCTCTACATTTATGAACTCCCCTGTGCACTGTGAAGTTCAAACAACTCAGTGTTTTTACAGGGAATATTTATTTCCCTTGGATGCAGCCAAATTCCAGAAAATTGCATGTAAAGTCATTTCCTTGTTTTCATGTGTGCTGTTCTATGATACTTCTATCAGAAATTCCTTACTATCAAATGGCACATCCCATGACAATAGGGAGGAGCCCCACATGGAAAGCACTTCTTATCATTCACCCAAGAGAAGGCAAACTTCAACATGTTATCTTAACAGTTTTGTGTAAGGAGTTGGAGCTTTTTTTTTTTTGCAATAAGCGACAGAACCTGTTCCAAACGTTACCCACCCGGAAAAATTCAAATGTTAGGATTATAGAAGTGCATTTAAGCAATACATTTCTAATGAAATTTCATCTTGAAACATGTATTGAAATAAAGTACACAGACTGAGATGAATAGTTCCCCCAGAAGTTTTCCAGCCAAAACACCCATACATAGCACAATCTCCAGACTATGGCTAATGAATTGAGGGCATATTTTTATGCTATATTTGAGTGATAGATGTCCTAGGTTGAAAATAATAATGTGATGCCTGACGGGGAAACACAAATTAGCTCTCACTTGTTTCTGATCTAGTGCCTGAAATACAGATAGGAAAAGTTGACCAGGTCAGGTCCAATGTTCAGCAGGTCTTTATGGGAAAGGCTTGGGAGGTCAGATCCTCTGTGGTTAATTTCCCTTTAGTGAACTTTGCAGATTTCCATCTGAACCAAGAAGGAGATGAAAGCCCTGTTTCAGTCTTCAGTACAAGGCTCCTGGTTAGGCTCACATCAAAATTTCTTTTATTTATAAAGGGAAGTAAAATGTACAGAATCTGAAAGCTAAGGAGAATTTCAAACTACAGGAGAAAAATAATCACAAACCAGGAACGCACGCAAGAAAGGAAAAAGTCGAGGAGACTGACAGTGGGAAATATCTAAAAGGAAACGTACCAGTTATCAAACTTATCTGCAAACCCACAAAATCCTTTGAGAAAGCCACTTTAATAACACTATCATCCCTTTCCTATCTTCAGTTTTTAGACATCGTGTGGTTCTAGAATGAACTCTTCTGGGGTTAAATTCACCCTGTGGCACTTTCTAACTTCTCTGTATTAGGGGAGATACCTTACTACCCATGTATATCTTCATCTGTTTCATGGCCAATTTTAAGAGATGCTTCTGCAAGCATTAGGGGAGCTAACTAATATGTGTGAAACACTGCTCAGGACCTGCCACCCCCACCAGCTCTGTGACACTTACATCTCCAGGGCCCCCTTCTCCATGACTAAGCACCTGGACTGTCACCAGGGTTTGGAGAGAAGCCTGAGACCTGGTGTCCTACGGGCCACGTGGTTTCCCCATGAAGAATTTTTGAATTCCTGGGCAGAGCAGGGCTGCACCAGGAGACGCCAGGTAGATGGGACGTGACATTGAGATGGCAGGACCAATTCCCTTACATTCTGAGCCAGAGCTATTAGGATGGGAGACATCCGGCTGTGAGGAAGCTATAAGGAACTGAAGGCTACATAGTCCCTGCTCTCTCCACTTGCTAATGGAGAGCCTGCCCGGAGAGCTGACGGTTCTGTGCTCCCAGAATAAACTGACTGTTAGATGATGCCACCAGTCACGGGCTCTCATGGTGAAGCTCAATTTTTAATGCTGCTCTTTGGGTTAGGAAAGCTTATTTTCTTTCCATATTGCTTTAGGAATGTACAATAACATCCATTAACGACCCTGCCTGAGCTGGCAATTACATTTGGGCTTGCAAAATAGGAATGTTCTAGTATTCCTTCCCCTTATATTAGCTGCTATTCTTCTACAAAGAACAGCTCTCCTTTCCTTTTTTATTTAGTTTATTTCATTTGTGATTATCAGTATGGACTCATGGTGATTCTGGTTTCCTGGTGTTTCTTGTTTTATTCCAACGTGTTTTACTCCATTGTAGTCTTGCTCGTTTTGATGCTCAAACTAGCAAATGGAGCCAGTAGGAGACCCTTTAAGCTGGTTTTTGTGTCCCTTACATAAATATCTTCCAATCTTGTTTCTGTCACTGCACAATACTTTATATGCTTTATTGTACTTTCTATATCCCAGACTTTAAGGCAGCCACTTCTCCAAGGAGATCCAGCTCCTTTTAGTGCAGCATGGTGTGAGAAACCATGATCTGGGGCTAGATGTGCTCATTACTAACAGCAGGTCATTGCTTCTAGGATGAGTATGTATGAGCTCACACAGACATCGTCAGTTCTAACCAGCACAATGCCTTTATCCTTATTTCCTTAAATCTCCATTTTCAACTCTTTTTTCAAAGTGATCACTCTGGTACTGCACATCAGGATATTGTAGGTTATTTCTCTCTTTTACAAATTAACACAGAATTTCATAAATGCTTTCCCTTAAGCACAACCCACAACAAATCTCTCACGTTCGTGTCCTGGAACGTCTGGAACACAGTGTCACAACTGGGTGTCTTACCAACAGAAATCCACTCTCTCAGTTCTGGAGACTAGAAGTCAAATGTCAAGGTGCTGGTAGGGCCATGCACCCTCTGAAGGCTGTGGGGGAATCTGTTCTAGGCCTCTTTCCTCAACTCTGGTGGCTGGAAAACCTCAGGGCTCCTTTGTTCAGAAGCACCTCCGGAAACCCTGCCACCAGCCTCACCCAGCATCCTCCTGTCTCAGTGCGCCTGTGCCTCTATGGTCACATTTCTGTCTTCTTTGAAGATAACAATTGTTGAACTAGGGCCCACCCTGGTGCAGGATGACTTCATCTTAATTGATTCAACCTGCAAAGACTGTTTTTCCACAGCAAGTCACATTCCATATCCCAGGTGACAGGACTTCCACACAGATTTTCAGGGAACACAGTTAATGCCACAGTACTTACTGAGTAAAGTTTAAGATGTCTTTGCTTTTCTCAGGCCCAGGATAGAGATCTGCACTAATACAGAGTTTCACATTCAAATATTACTTAAGTCAATGTTTTCTCCCATGTTGGCCCTCTTACCAATTTGGTATTTACTTAGATTTATTTGTTTCTGTATATTTCCAATTCTAGGGCTTGATTTTCCCACACACTTTTAGATTTTTCTTCATTGATTGAATATTTAAAACATGTATGTTCTTTATATGTGAACAATATAAAAAGGGACAGCTCTGGAAGTAACCATCTTTACCAGTTTCTTTCTTCGTTCCTATTTTTTTTCCTGGTTTCCTTCCAGTTTTTTTTACTACGGTATCACTGATATACACTCTTATGAAGGTTTCACAAGAAAAAGAAATGTGTGGAGAGGCTCAAGATAATGATGTAAGCCAGCAAAAATATCTTCCAAAACCATATACAGTTTGAAAATACAGGAAATACAACTATTCCTAAAAGAGAGTCCAGAAGATACAGTACAATAGCCAGGCTACATCTACATCTGTGAGAACTAACCATATAAAAAAAAAGGGTACAATACAAAGCCATGACCCAGTGGGACCCAAGCAATCCCCACCTAAGTTCACCGGCAGGAGGAAAAAAATCAGAGTGTGGAGGGAGTGGAAGCACAGGACTGCTAAATAACCAGCCCGGTGATCTGCACCAGGAGCACAGACACACATTGCATGGTATACTGGTTATTAGAGAAGTGGAAAATTAAAATCCGAGACTGAGACTGTGAGCGGGTCCCCACAGCTGCCTCCCTTGGGAAAAAAGTAAAGTGGGTGCTTTAAAAGTCTTAAAGGAGGGACTTTTGGGAAGATTGCAGTTTGAGCAGGGTGGCAGAAATTTCCTCCAAAAACCATATATATTTATGAAAATACAAAAAATACAACTATTCCTTAAAGAGACGAGAAGATACAGGACAACAGACAGGCTACAGCTACACCTGAAAGAACTCAGTGCCTCACGAGGTGGGTAAGATACGGATCCGTGACCCGGAGGGACCCGAGCACTCCCCCACTCCAGTGCACCGGCGGGAGGAAAAGAATGAGAGTGTGGAGGGAGTGGAAGCAGAGGCCTGCTAAATTACCAGCCCTGGTGATCTGCGCCAGGAGCACAGACACACATTGTGCAGTGAACAGGAGATTAGAGAAACAGAAGGACCGGGTCCTAGATGGAGACAAGCGGGTCCCCTCAGCCGGCTCCCCAGGACAAAAGAAAAGCACGGGCTTTTTTAAAAGTCTTAAAGAGACAAGGGCCCAACAGCGGAACAAAATCGTCCCAGCATACTCAGCCCAGCATGCTGGGAGTCTTGGGAATTTTGAACTGCTTGTCTGGTGGCAGGGCAAAGCAGCCACGCTTAGGCTTCCCACAGAGATCAGCAGCCTGCCATTCATTCCCTCCTGGGTGGTGCACAAAAGGGTCCAGCGGAGCGGCCACTGTTGTGGAATAGCGGGGGACTGTCCATGTCCACAACAACCTCACAGAATCTATCCCCAGTGGGTGCACAACTAAGCTGGAAGAGCCCAAGAACCAGGTCCAGAAGGCACCAAGCGGACCAGAACGCACCAAGCATAACTGCAAACCCCCACAGTGCTATAGGCAATGCTGAGTGTGACACCGCACACAGGCAGTTCAGGGATTATCCCAGAGACTGCCTCCTGGTGAGCAGTAAAACAGCTCACGCACAGGAGAAGGGTAAAGAGAACAAGCAGGAAAGGACTTTGTTCCCCCAGGTGACACACGTGGTGCCGATAAGTGACCACTTCTATCACCATGAAAAGACGGAGGAATATGATCCAGACTAAGATCAGCCAGGAAACTCAAGAGAGGGAACCTGATGAATGGACATGCACAATCTACATGAAAAAAATTCAGAATAAAAGTGATAACCATACAGATGGATGTACAGAGAAAAGTGGAAAAGCTAATGGAGGAAGCAAGGGAAGTGAGGAAAGACAATGCAGAAATGAGACAAGCCATCGACGGGCTTAGCAGCAGACTGGAAGAGATGAAAGAGGCTGTTAATGGAATAGAAATCAGAGAACAGGAATACAGAGAAGCTGAGTCAGACAGAGATAAAAGGATCTCAAGGAATGAAAGAACATTAACAGAAATGTGTGACAAATCCAAACGGAACAATATTCACATTATAGGAGTACCAGAAGAAGAAGAGAGAAAAAGGGTTAGAAAGTGACTTTGAAGAAATAATTGATGAAAACTTCCCAAAGCTGGGGAAGGATATAGTATCCCAGATCATGGAAACCCACAGATCTCCCAACACAAGCGACCCAAGGAAGACAACACCATGACATATAATAATTAAAATGGAAAACATCAATGTTAAGGACAGAGTATTAAAGGCAGCTAGAGAGAGAAAAATGATTACCTACAAAGGAAAACACATCAGACTATCATCAGACTTTTCAACAGAAACTTTACAGGCCAGAAGAGAATGGCATGATATATTTAACGTAATGAAACAGAAGGGCCTCAAACCAAGAATATTGTATCCTGCACGATTATCATTCAAATATGACGGAGGGATTGAACAATTTCCAGACAAGTGGAAGGTGAGAGAGTTTGCCTCCCATAAACCATCTCTGCAGGATATCTTAAAGGGACTGCTCTAGAGGGAAGCACTCTTAAAGCTAAAAAGATGTCACCAGAGAAAATGAAATCATAGCAAAGAAAGCCGACCATCCAAATACCAACTAAAGGCAAAGAATAAAACACCTAGTATATAAAGAATGGAAGAGGAAGAATAAGAAGGGAGAGAAATAGAATCATCAAACAGTGTTTACAATAACTTAACAAGAAAGTTAAGTTAGACTCTTAGATAGTAAAGAAGCTACTCTTGAACATTTGGAAACCATGAACCTAAAACCAGCAATGGCAATAAGTACATATCAAGCTGAAAACTTTCTGTATAGCAAAGGACACCATCAGTAGAACAAAAAGACGTCCTACAGTATGGGAGAATATATTCATAAATGACGTATCCGATAAGGGGTTGACATCCAAAATATATAAAGGAATCATGCACCTCAACAAACAAAAAAAACATAATCCAATTAAGAAATGGGCAGAGGGTGTGAATAGATATTTCTCCAAAGAAGAAATTCAGATGGCCAACAGGCACATGAAAAGATGCTCCACATCGCTAATCATCAGAGAAATGCAGATTTAAACCACAATGAGAGATTACCTCACACCAGTGAGGATGGCCAATATCCAAAACACAAACAGCAACACATGCTGGCGAGGATGTGGAGAAAAGCGATCCCTCCTACACTGCTGGTGGTAATGTAAACTAGCTCAACCACTGTGGAAAGCAGTATGGAGGTTCCTCAAAAATATCAAAATAGAGATACCATTTGACCCAGCCATCCCACTCCTAGGATTTACCCTAAGAATGCAGAACACCAGTTTGAAAAAGACGGACGCACGCCTATGTTTATTGCAGCACAATTTATAATAGCCAAGAAATGGAAGAAACCTAAGTGTCCATCAGTCGATGAATGGATAAAAAAGAGGTGGTACATATACAAAATGGAATATTACTCAGCCATTAGAAGAAAACAAATCCTACCATTTGCAACAACATGGATGGAGCTAGAGGGTCTTATGCTCATTGAAATAAGCTAAGCGGAAAAAGACAAGTATCAAATGATTCCACTCATATGTGGAGCATAAGAGCAAAGAAAAAAAACTGAAAAAACAAAACAGCAGCACACTCACAGAACCCAAGAATGGACTAACAGTTACCAAAGGGAAAGGGATTGTTGATGATGGGTTGGAAGGGAGGGACAAGGGTGTAAAAGAGGCATTACGATTAGCAGACATATGGTTGGGGAGGCAAGGCGAGGGCTGTACAACTCAGAGAAGACAAGTAGTGATATAGCATCTCACTATGCTTATGAACAGTGACTGTAATGGGGTTTGTGGTGGGGACCTGTTGAAGTGTGTAGTTTACCATAATGTTGCCCATGTAACTGTACATTAATGATACCAAAACAAATAAAAAAAAAGTCTTAAAGGAACAATGGTTAAACTGGTGAGCAAGATTGTCCCAGCACACTCAGCCCAGCAGCTTGCTAATCTTAAGGAACTTTAGGTGCCCTAACCCTCTGGGGCGAAACACAGGTCCAAAGCCCTCACTGGGATATGCAGCCTGCTATTCATTCCCCCCAACCTGCACTGCAAACAAATAGGCTGACCGCTACTGCTGCAGACCAGCTGGTGAGCAGCCCCATCCACTGCAAACACACAGCCTTCTCCCAGCATGCAGCTAAAAAGCCCTGAGCCACACGCTACTGCAAGCACGCAGCTACCTGGCACAGACAGAGGAAACCTGGACCAAGTCCTGAAGGAATGAAGGGGTGTCATTCTCAGAGGAGAACAGACCCGGGACATATGCGATGCCAGGTAGTGCGTAGGCCACCCCTAAGGCTGCCCTGCCCAAGAAGCTCCGGGAATTAACCCTGTGTGAGGGTAACTGGCCCATGCAGTGGAGAAGAGCAAGGTGACCAGCAAGCACAAAGGACTTTGTTCCCCCAGCTGACACATGCGGACTTGCCGGCAATCATTTCTATCACCAAGAAAAGGCAGAAGAACCTAGTCCAGTCCAAAATCACTCAAACACTAGAAAGATGGCCTAGTGAGATCGATATAACCAATCTTCCTGAGAAAGAATTCAAAACAAAAGTCACAAACATGCTGATGGAACTGCAGAGAAATATGCAAGAACTAAGGGATGAAGTCCAGAAGGAGATACCAGACATGAAACAATCAATAGAAGGTCTTTAGAGCAGCCTCGATGAACTGCAGGAGACTGTTAATTGAATAGAAATCATAGAACAAGAATACAGAGAAACTGTTGCAGAGAGAGATAAAAGGATCTCTAGGAATGAAAGAATATTAAGAGAACTATGTGACCTACACAAAATTAACAATAATGGCATTATATGGGTACCAGAAGAAGAAGAGAGAAAAAGGGATAGAAAGTGTCTTTGAAGAAATAATTGCTGAAAAGTTCATCAAGCTGGTGAAGGAAATAGTCTCTCAGACCATGGAATCCCACAGGTCTCCCAACACAAGGGACCCAAGGAGGACAACACCAGACATATAATAACAAAAATGCCAATGATCAAAGACAAAGACAGGATATTAATATCAGACAGAGAGAAAAAAGATCACCTACAAAGGAAAAGCCATCAGGCTATCATAAGACTTCTCAACAGGAACCTTTTGGCAAGAATAGAATAGCATGATATATTTAACTCAATGCAACAGAAAGGCCTTGAACCAAGAATACTATATCCAGCAATATTATCATTTAAATTTGAAGGAGGGGTTAAACCATTCCCAGATAAGCAAAAGATGAAGGAATTTATCTCCCAAACCACCTCTACAGGGTATTTTAAAGGGACTCCTCTAGATGGAAGTATTCCAATGGATAGATGTCACCAGAGAAAATCAAATCACAGCAAGGAAAGAAGACAAACCAAATACTAACTAAAGGCAAAACAGAAAATCAACTCTCCACAAAAGCAGTCAAGGGAAACACAAAAGAGCACAGAATAAAACACCTAACATATAAAGAGTGGAGGAGGAAGAATAAGAAAGGAGAGAAATAAAGAATCATCAGCCTGTTTTAATAATAGCGTAATAAGTGAGTTAAAGTTAGACAGTTAGATAGAAAGAAGCTACCCTTGAGCCTTTGGTAACCATGAATCCAAAGCCTGCAAAGGCAATAAGTACATATATACCAACAATCATCGTGAATGCAAATGGAATGAATGCACAAATCAAACAACACAGAGTAATAGAATGGATAAAAAAATCAAGACACATCAATATGCTGCTTAAAAGAGACTCACCTCAAACCCAGAGACATACACAGACTAAAAGTGAAGGGATGGAAAAAGATATTTCATGAAAACAATAGGGAGAAGAAAGCAGGTGTTGCAGTACTTGTATCAGACCAAATAGACTTCAAAACAAAACTAACAAGAGATAAAGAAGGACATTACATAATGATAAAGAGGTCTGTCCAACAGGAGGATATAACCACTATAAATATCCATGCACACAACACAGGATCACTGAAATATGTGAAGCAAATACTAACAGAATTAAAGGAGGAAATAGAATGCAATGCATTCATTTTAGGAGACTACAACACACTACTCACTCCAAAGGACAGATCAACCAGAGTGAAAGCAAGTAAAGAGACAGAGACACTGAACAACATACTGGAACAGATGGACCTAAGAGACATCTACAGAACTCTACTCCCAAAATAAGAAGGATATACATTCATTTCAGGGCACATGGAAAAATTACCAGAATAGACCACATACTATGTCACAGAAAGAGCCTTAGCAAATTCAAACGTACGAAATACTACCAACCAATTTCTAAGTCTCACAAAGGTATAAAACTAGAAATAAATTTTACAATGAAAACAAAAAGGCTCATAAAAACATTGAGGCTCAACAGCATGCTCCTAAATAATCAATGGACAAATGACCAAATAAAAACAGACATCAAACAATATATGGAGACTAATGACAACAATAACACAAAGCCCCAACTACTGTGGGATGCAGCAAAGGCAGTTCAAGGAAGAAAGTATATTGCAAACCATGCTTATTTAAAGAAGGAAGAACAATTACAAATGAATAGTCTAAAAACACAGTCATTGAAATTGGAGAAAGAAGAACAAATGAGGCCCAAAGTCACCAGAAGGAGGGACATAATAAAGATTAGAGAAGAAATAAATAAAATTGAGAAGAATAAAACAATAGAAAAAATCAATAAAACCAAGAGCTGGTTCTTTGAAAAAATAAACAAAATAGATAAACCCCTAGGCAGACTCATTAAGAGGAAAAGAGAATCTACACACATAAACACAATCAGAAATGAGAAAGGAAAAATCATGACAGACCCCACAGAAATACAAAGAATCATAAGAGAATGTTATGAGAATCTATATGCTAACAAGCTGGAAAACCTAGAAGAAATGGACAACTTCTTAGAAAAATACAACTTTCCAAGACTGACCAAACAAGAAACGGAAAAACTAAACAGACCAATCACCAGCAACGAAATTCAATCAGTAATCAAAAAACTACCCAAGAACAAAATCCCAGACCAGAAGGCTTCACTGCTGAATTTTATCAAATATTTGGTGAAGACTTAAAACCCATCCTCCTTAAAGTTTTCCAAAAAGTGGAAGAGGAGGGAATACTTCCAAACTCATTCTACGAAGCCGGCATCACTCTAATACCAAAATCTGGCAAAGACCTCACCAAAACAGAAAATTACAGACCAATATCCCTGATGAAGGTAGATGCAGAAATACTAAAGAAAATATTAGCAAACTGAATTCAAAAATACATCAAGAGGATCAAACACCATGATCAAGTGGGATTCATCCCAGAGATGCAAGGATGGTACAACATTTGAAAATCCATCAACATCACCCACAACATCAACAAAAAGAAGATGAAAAACCACATGATCATCTCAATAGATGATGAAAAAGCATTTAACAAAATTCAGCATCCATTCATGATTAAAACTCTCAAACAAAATGGGTATAGAGGACAAGTACCCCAACATCATAAAGGCCATATATGACAAACCCACAGCTAACATCATACTCAACAGTGAGAAGCTGAATGCTTTTCATCTAAGATCGGGAACAAGACAGGGATGCCCACTCTCTCCACTGTCATTCAACATAGTACTGGAGGTCCTAGCCACAGCAATCAGACAAAACAAAGACATACAAGGCATCCAGATTGGTAAGCAAGAAGTCAAATTGTCACTATTTGCAGATGACATGATACTGTACATAAAAAACCCTAAAGACTCCACTCCAAAACTACTACAACTAATATCTGAATCAGCTAAATTGCAGGATACAAAATTAACACACAGAAATCTGTTGCTTTCCTATACACTAATGACGAACTAACAGAAAGAGAAATCAGAAAAGCAATTCCATTATCAATTGCATCAAAAAGAATAAAATACCTAGGAATAAACCAAACAAAGGAAGTGAAAGACCAGTACGCTAAAAACTACAAGACACTCTTAAGAGAAATTAAAGAGGACACTAACAAATGGAAATTCACCCCATGCTCTTGGCTAGGAAGAATAAATATTGTCAAAACGGCTATACTACCGAAAGCAATATACAGATTCAAAGCAATCCCTATCAAAATACCAACAGCATTTTCCAATGAACTGGAACAAATAATTCTAAACTTCATATGGAACCACAAAAGACCCCGAGTAGACAAAGCAATCCTGAGAAGGAGGAATAAAACAGGGAGAATTATGCTCCCTGACTTCAAGCTCTACTACAAAGCCACAGTAATCAAGACAATTTGGTATTGGCACAAAAACTGATCCACAGACCAGTGGAATAGAATCGAAAATCCAAACATCAACATAAACATATACAGTCAATTAATATTTGGTAAGGGAGCCTTGGATATACATTGGGGGGATGACAGCCTCTTCAGCAGCTGGTGTTGGAAAAACTGGACAGCTACATGTAAGAGAATGAAACTGGACTACTGTCTAACCCCACACAAAAAGTTAAACTCAAGGTGGACCAAAGACCTGAATGTAAGTCATGAAACCATAAAACTATTAGAAAAAAACATAGGCAAAAATCTCTTGGACATAAACATGAGTGACTTCTTCATGGACATATCTCCCCGGGCAAGGGAAACAAAAGCAAAAATGAACAAGTGGGACTATGTGACTATGAAAACTTCTGTACAGCAAAGGACACCATCAGTAGAACAAGAAGACATCCTACACTATGGGAGAATATATTCATAAATGACATGTCAGATAAGGGGTTGACATCCAAAATATATAAAGAACTCATGCACCTCAACAAACAAAAAGCAAATGGTCCAATTGAGAAATGGGCAGAGGACATGAATAGACACTTCTCCAAAGAAGAAATTCAGATGGCCAACAGGCACATGAAAAGATGCTCCACATCAGTAATCATCAGAGAAATGCAGATTAAAACCACAATGAGATATCACCTCACACCAGTGAGGATGGCCAACATCCAAAACTCAAACAACAACAAATGTTGGCAAGGATGTGGAGAAAAGTGAACCCTCCTACACTGTTGTTGGGAATGCAAATTAGTTCAACCATTGTGGAAAGCAGTATCGAGATTCCTCAAAAAACTCAAAATAGAAATTCCATTTGACCCAGGAATCCCACTCCTAGGAAATTACCCCAAGACTGAAACAGCCCAATTTGAAAAAGACAGATGCACCCTTATGTTTATCACAGCACTATTTACAATAGCCAAGAAATGGAAGCAAACTAAGTGTCCATCAGTAGATGAATGGATAAAGAAGGTGTGGTACATATACACAATAGAATTTTATCCAGCCATAAGAAGAAAACAAATCCTACCGTTTGCAAGAACATGGATGGAGCCATAGGGTATTATGCTCAGTGAAATAAGCCAAGCCAAAAAAGACAATTATCAAGTGATTTCACTCATATGTGGAGTATAAGAACAGAGAAAAAAACTGAAGGAGCAAAACAGCAGCAGACTCACAGAACCCAAGAAAGGACTAATAGTTACCAAAGGGAAAGGGACTGGGGAGCATGGGTGGGAATGGAGGGATAAGTGGGAAAATGGGATTTTATGATTAGCAGATGAAATCTTCGGGGTGCACCGGAAGGGCTGTATAACTGAGAGAAGACAAGTAGTGATTCTATAGCATCTCACTACGCTGATGGTGTTGGTGGGGGGGACCTGATGAAGGGTGTAGTTTAATAAACATAATATTACACATGTAATTGTAGACTAATGATACCAAAAGAAATTAAGGAAAAATAATAACAGAGGAGCTGCACAGAAACTTCTTCAAAGAAAAATTCAATGGCTAACAGTTACTTGAGAAGATGCTCCACATTGCTAATCATCAGAGAAATGCAAATTAAAACCTCACAGCAGTTAGGATGGCCACCATCCAGATTACAAACAACAACAAATGTTGGCAAGGATGTGGAGAAAGGGGAACCCTCCTACACTGCTGGTGGCAATATAAAATAGTTGAACCATTATGCAAAGCAGTATGGAGGTTCCTCAATAAACTCAAAATAGATATACCCTTTGATCCAGGAATTCCACTCCTAGAAATTTACCCTAAGAATGCAGGAGCCCAGTTTGAAAAAGATATATGCACCCCTATGTTTGTCGCAGCAGTATTTACAATAGCAAAGAAATGGACGCAACCTAATTGTCCATCAGTAGATGAATGGATAAAGAAGACGTGGTACATATACACAATGGAATATTATTCAGCCATTAGAAGAAAACAAACCCTACCATTTGCAACAACATGGATGGAGCTAGCGGGTATTATGCTCAGTGAAATAAACCAGGCACAGAAAGACAAGTATCAAATGATTTAACCATTCATCTGTGGAGTATAAGAAGAAACAAAAAAACTGAAGGAATAAAACAGCAGCAGACTCACAGAACGCAAGTATGGACTAACAGTTTCCAAAAAGGAACTGGGGAAGATGGGTGAGAATGGACGGATCAGGGGGAAAAAGCTGTATTACGATTAGCACATGTAATTTAATGGGGGTGGTATCCGGGGAAGGCAGTATAACACAGAGAAGACAAGTAGTGATTGTATAGCATCTTACTACACTAATGGACAGTGACTCTAATGGGGTATGTGGTGGCAGCTTGTTTATAGGGGAATGTAGTAACCGTAATATTGCTCATGTAATTCTACATTCATAATAGCAAAAATAAAATATTCAGTAGTGAAACCATCTGGTCCAGGGATTTTGGTCTTAGGTACTTTTTTGATTACCAATTCAATTTCTTTGCTGGTATTTGGTCTATTCACATTTTCTGTTTCTTCCTGGGTCAGCCTTGGAAGATTGTATTTTTCTGGAAAGTTGTCCATTTCTTGTAGGTCATCGTTTGCTACCATATAATTTTTCATAGTATTCTCTCATTATTTTTTGTTTTTCTGTGGTGTCTGTAGTGATTTCTCCTTTATCATTTCTGATTCTGTTTATGTGTGTAGACTCTCTTTTTTTTTTGATAGGTATGGCTAGGGGTTTATCTTTTTTTTTTCTCAAAGAACCAGCTCCTTCTTTCATTGTTCTTTGCATTGTTTTATTCTTCTCAATTTAATTTATTTTTGCTTTAATATTTATTATGTCCCTACTTACACTGACTTTGGGCCTCATTAGTTCTTCCTTTTCAAGGTTCATTAATTGTGAGTTTGGACAGTTCATTTGGGATTGTTTTTCGTTCCTGAGCTAGGCCGGTATTACAATACATTTCCCGCTTAGCACGGCCTTCATTGTGTCCCACAGATTTTGTGGTGAATTATTTTTGTCATATGTCTCCATATATTGTTTGATCTCTGTTTTTATTTGGTCATTGATCCATTGATTGTTTAGGGGAATGTTATTAAGCCTCCATGTGTTTGTGGGCTTTTTCGTTTTCTTTGTGTAAGTTATTTCTTGTTTCACACTTTGGTGATCTGAGAAGCTGGCTGGTAAAATTTCAATATTTTTGAATTTACTGAGGCTCTTCTTGTGGCCTTGTATATGATCTATTCTTGAAAATGTTCCATGTGCACTTTAGAAGAATGTGTATCTTGTTGCTTTTCAGAGTGTTCTGCTGATGTCTGTTAGGTCCATCCTTTGTAGTATGTTGTTCAGTGCCTCTGTCTCTTTACTTATTTTCTGTCTGATTGATCTGTCGATTGGAGTGAGTGGTGTGTTGCAGTCTCCCAAAATGAATGCATTGCATTCTAT